>CAWUFW010016547.1:0-304212 GCA_963921515.1 Calotriton arnoldi | reverse complement strand
GTGTAACAAACATGGCGAAGCACACAGCGGCGGCAACACCAACTAGGAGAAGCAGGGCCCCTTCGGGAAGAGGAACGCCAGTACCACACTGAAACACCCATACCACCCTGCACATATGAACAAGACATATAAAACGGAACACCAAAGAGCCCGGGGACCGACAACAGGTGGCCCAAGAATAACATTCACACACAAGGCCCAACGCAGAGCGGAAAGGCAGCCTGCCGCCCACACAAGGGAGAGCAGACAGCACTGAATGACCTTCCATTCCAACTCCGAAACCACAGCCCTACGACAGAAGCCGGTGAATACAGCCATTGTCCAAGAATAGACCAACACAGGCATGCCGAGGAGACCGACCACAGGGCAGATAGCGCATATCACAGAAGCACACAACGGACGGGGAAGAAAGAAGAAAACACTCCCCCATGTCGGCCACATGCAAGTTAATTGGAAGGAGTCACACATCACTGACCTTGAACTGTCTGAGAAGCATGTGGGAAGAGGGCCCGTGTCCTCCAAACAAGCCAACAGAACACAAGTCCTGTCTCCCTACGACTACACAGAGCTCACAGCAACCTCGGAGCGTGCACATTGCAGACTGCACACACAGCCGGAGCACGCCACCACAACGCACCGCTGCGAAATGGCAACCGCAACACACCTACCCAACTACGCCGAACAGCTCAAGCTGTACAAAACCAACCTGTTCCATACATTGGGATGCGATCTCCTGTCCCTGCTGAACGTAAGTTACCGACTGACTTACCGCATCACATTGTTCAGCTGCGTCATGCCCGTCTTCTACTGTCGGAGGTGTCCCTACCAGCATCCCGTCGAGATATGCCTCTCCAACCCGGCATGTCTGAAGGCGGACCTGCTACCACTACTCCTCCCTCTGGACGCACACGACAGGGCCTGCTCTGCCTATGGGGGCATGGCGTATGTGGCCAACATCGCACCCGCACTGAAATGGGACCACTGTGCCTCCACACGACGGATCATCGAGAACAGCTACATCGAATGTCACCCAGCATGCCCCATCATGGTCCTCCAAGGGACAACTTACGAACAACACCTTGACAGCCACCATCCGCTACATTGGCTGGCAAACATGTACACCACCAATGACATGGAAGCCCTGCTGGACGGCATCGCATACCTGACAACCTGTAAATTCGTCGGACCACAACGCAGGTTCCCCGAGTGACCTATGATGTCCAACCCCGCACCCATGCTTAGCTTCCGCACGGACTGGCCAGTCACCACCACAACAGCCATACCAAACGACCGGCAACTGTAACCACACCATCAACGACATCGCCATGACATCGGATATGACCGGGACATGCACACTGTTCCCCATCACATCCATGAACACCGCATGCATCGTGGGAGGCAGTGGCATGGGGTCTGTGTATCGCACCCACATGGACGGAACTGCACGAACAACCAGGACACGACATGGATCCAGCGCCCATGGACACACACACCGCTCAGTGGACATGAATAGGTCGCCTGGAGTCTGTGGGTGCTGCACCCCTCCCACCCCCGCCCCGGGAATCCCATACCAGGACCTTTGCATGGACGACAAGTGCATACAACAACAACACGACCCCAGTGACTGTGACATGTCCAGTAACCACCACAGTGCAACAACAAGTGGCACGCCGCTGCATGCACGCAAGCACATGCCCTGATGTCATCTCACAAGCACGCGTGCATGAGGAACAACCGCAGCAAACCTGTCACATGGAACTGAGATGGACTGTGCCCATGATGCCAAGCGGTCTGGTAGGCTACATGTATACCGTCTGTGTCAAAGTCCGCAGCTCCGCAGCAATACGTAAATGTACATTAGCACAGCCTTGGCCAAGCAGATGTCACTCTGAACCCCACATCCCACATGCAACAGCCAATCACATGTAACCCCACACCCTATCCCATTTGCAATCATGCTCAGTATATCCTCAACATGTATTCCGCTGCCAGTAGTGTCCACTATACTGCATCACAGAGGACAGAAGACTCAATATAATGTTTGAAACCAAAACTGTCTCCGCTGACTCATTTCACAAGTACGAATGAGAGAGGATGAGAGTATGTGAAGTACACGGCAGTCGTGACATGACCATGTAGTCCACTGGTATTGGATGTCAATGCAAATGAGTAGCACTACTGTGGAAGACACACATGTGTCGTGTGAAGTCGTATGGACGCAGTGCTCAGGTGGGTGGGTGCGACGGGTAGATGCGCACATGCCAAGTTGGAGCACGCCGTGTTGGGAGGGGTCATGAACAGTACACCACCGCTTCCCTGGGCATTGTGAGAGGACACCTGTCGGGGGGAGTGAACACGTGTGTGCACAGCAGCCGGGCACACGTACAAAGCGGTACCAGGCGCACCTCAGCCCACCCTCTGTGGACAAGCTGGATCCTGTTGTGCGCCCGCCATGCCCCTTGACAAGGCACACACAGCGCCAGTCGACCAGGTGTAACCCCAACATAGTCAATCCGCACAGGCGATACAGGGCACGGGATGGCAGTGGAGCATGGTGTGTGAGAGGTCTCCTCGCGCTCCTCCTGGTCATATCACGCAGGCAATAGAACCTCAACGTCTAGCATGGCACAAGTCAAATGGAAGTGTAGGGGGACGCACCACAGCACGAGCAGCACTGACGTCACGGGAGGTGGCTCGCACCATCCCATCCATTGCCCATCATACCAACCACGCCACATGCCATTGCGACTAAGTGCAAGCGCGTGCGCCACCACCCCCGAGCCCTCCCCAGAGAGGCCAAAGAGTGAATGTGTGGGCCATCAGTCACAGACGGACGCGGCCTGGCCGCAAGGGCAGCCACAGCCACTGGGTGTCGCAGGTGGCGGATCTGGAAGGCGAAGACTGTGATGCATAGTCCATGCAGGCCGGGTCTCCATTTGGGGCACCACGCAGGTGGACGGCGTCCCGCAACACATCATACCCTGAGACAGCCCACTCGTGCAACTGGACCCACACATACACTCCTTGCCCTCTCTGGTGCGAGCTTGGGGCTGCCTGTGCAAGCGCTAGCCTCGCAGGTGAGCATGCATATTGGGGGAGCGAGGGGAGGACATGAGGGCTGGGGCGAAGATGACTGTATCACTGTCAGTTAGTACAAGGGATGACCCAGATGTGGAAAGGAAGAGACGTGTCCCGTGTGTACTGCAACTAGTCGCCAATCCAACTACCCCCATGTCCGGAATGTAAGCCCGCACCTAGGCCCGCCTATCCGCCACATCGAACATACCACCAGCACGACAACCTTCCCATTCGAAACACTGACTGGGGGTGGCGACCAGTGTACAATCATGTGTAGCCTACCCACGCGTACATGTGGGCCCTCCATGATCCATGTCACCTGCGGCAAAGTCATGACATGCGCAATGAGGGAAGTGAGGAGAGCTGTCCGCCCCACGCGCAGAAGGTGCATCAGCTCCACAGACCCAGCAGCGAGTCCAGCAGGGGTCACATGTGCAGGGGCAGCTGTGCCTGGTGTGAAGGCACATGCATATAGACAGCACATCGACCAATGTGTAGTCTGCCCACATCTACAGTCCATCATCATGCGGACATAGGAATTGAACACAGGGCAACACATCTTAGTTGGTGCACCCACCGTGACCAACAATGCGCAATCATCGACGTACCCGCCCTGTGCATGGCCCCCACCCAACGGAGGCACATCCAGTGCCACCATCCCACACACACAAGCCTTCCACGGAACATGCCGTGTCCAATGGTCAGTACAGAGTCAGCGCCCATCTGGTGGATCCTGATCAGGAGACACATGCACACACATGCCAGCTCCCACTATGTACGTCTGCCACCTGGCACGTGCAATGTAACCTCTCACCTGTGACGTGTGACTGCAAGCACACAGCCGTCTTGGCATGGGGCTGTCAATGTGGACACCTGTCAATGTTTCGGGAGGTGTGATCCGTACAGTGCTGTACATAGGGTGCAGTGCTGACATCTACTACTGTCTCATATCCCCTCGTGCCACAGGTCCCACTTGTTTTGGCCGCTCAGCCTGTGCCCACATCGTCGTCGTCGTGTGCCATACTCATCCAGCCGCGGAAGCAGTTCCATGCTCAGCAGACATTCATGTTGCCGTGGCGTCGCCGCTTGACGGATATGCAGTCAGTCCCCATCAGCACGCCCCGCAAGTCATTGGGGCCTAGATCCCCATGTGCATGCACATGGCAGTGGTTTGTATCACTAGCCATTGCCATTGTTGGGAGACCTGTGTAAGTGTATTGTGGCTGTGCCGTCCCAGCTTGACAGCTGGGCTGTGGCTCATGTGCTTGCTCAGTCATGTCAGTGATGTGTATGCGAAATTGCTATGTGTCGTGTTGCTTTGACATGTGTCCTCTGCCATTGTCCCTAGGCGGAGACCGAACATTGACCGCCCATACCAATTGCTGGTGGACATGGACGATACAGAGGTTATTAGGAAGTTTCGGCTGGACAGGCCAACCCTGCATCGACTGTGTGCCATGTTAGAACCCCATCTCCGTCCCCGCAGGGTGTATCCGACTGCTGTCACCCCCACGGCTAAGGTGATGGCCGCCATGCATTTCTTCGCCACTGGGTCATTCCAGCACACAGTGGGCATTGGAGGAGGGATGTCCCAGCCCATGTTCAGCAAGGTGCTGAGGGATGTACTGGCAGCCATGATGCTGTACCGAAACAGGTACATCCGCTTCCCCAGGGCTCGTGAATTGGCGGCAGTGAAGGGTGCATTCTATGCCCTTGGCAGAATCCCACACGTCGTTGGAGCCATTGACTGCACACATGTCGGCCTTGTTCCACCACAGGCCACTGAGCACCTGTACCGCAACAGGAAGCACACGCACTCCCTGAATGTGCAAGTGGTGTGCCTTGCGGACATGGTGATCACCCACGTGTGTGCAAAGTTCCCAGGCTCGGCCCATGACGCACACATAATGCGCAACAGCATCTTGCCACGACTGATGTCCAATATGCAACAGGATCGTGCCTGTATTGTCGGTGAGTATGTGGAGTGGTGTAGCGTGCTGGTTGTGCGATGCTGTCCCCTGTCCAGTTGGAATTGCAACGGTTCTCTGTGTCCCTCACACCCAGGTGACTCTGCGTACCCGAATGGGGCATGGCCATTGAGGAATCCTCGCACCCCAGCAGACGATCGCTACAATGAGGCACATGGGAGGACCAGACGTGTGGTCGAGCGTACCTTTGGCCTCCTCAAGTCCAGGTTCAGGTGCCTGGACCGCACCGGGGGTGCGCTGGCGTACTCCCCACAGAAGGTGTGCCGGATAGTGGTGGCGTGCTGCATGCTGCACAATCTGGCCATTCGGAAGCAGATCCCCCTCATCGTGGATGACGGAGATCAACCAGGGCCCCAGCCCGCAGACCAGGACAGCTCGAGTGAGGAGGACAGCGGAGAGGAGGAAGCTGGTAATGTGCGGCAGCAGCTCATCGCCCGCTACTTCACTTGACGGTGAGTGTCCATGTACGACGGCTGATGTGGCTGTATCTGTGCAGGTGTGTGTGTGCTGTGTCAGGGTGGCCGTTTGTTCACTGCGTGCTGTGTGTCAACGCTCCATGGCCAGGGTAGTATGCCACTGTTGGTGGCTGTGGCATTGTGCCCTATTGCTCTGTGCGATGTGTGTACATTGCTTGTAGTTGTTGACATGTACTGTGTGATGGGTGTGTGACACACTCATTGAATGTGCTCCTGTTCTGTCTCCCACCCCTAGGTCCCTACAGGCCCTCCGGATTCAATTGCCATGCCACGCATCAGGTGCCTTTCCGCCCAAGGTGGCCGTTGTATTCCGTACAAATAAAACACAGGGCACAAACAGCAGTTAGTGAAAAAGGTGCATTTATTACAAACTGTGACATGTGATTGTGTGTAAGGTGATGACAAAAGTGGTGCGTGCAGTGACAATGAGCTGTCGGTCATGGCTGCGTGATGATCAGGGTGTACCCACTGGTTCTATGTCCATAGTCCAACACACACATGCCATCCAGATGGCTGTGTGGAGTGGGATCGTAGTCCAAGTCAATGCAGTGGCTGGTCAAGGAAGGCTGGCGGAAGGCTGGCTGGCTGCCTCACTTGCGTTTGGAGCGTGCGAAGTCCTCCCGGGAGATCTGTTTCCACTTCGGACGGCCCCTTCCACGTTTGCGAGGGGGTGCCTGCTTGCGACATGCTGGTGGTTGAGGTGTGCTCACTGGCTGTGGACGCAGGGGAACTGGACACTGCTGCTCCACCCTGCGCCCCGGCAGGTGGTGGCGGAGGGGAGCTGCTGTCCCTGGCAGTGACCTCACCGCCACCACCAGCTGGCCCATGAGGTCCACGAGTTGGCCCATACGGGCGTCCATGGACCTCAGCACCCCCAGCACCTCACGCGTGTCTGAAGCAGACCGGACCCATTGTCCTTGGGCCTCTTCATAGGCCCCAAGGACTCTGGCCATTTGAGGCAGGGCATGGCTCCCAGGGGAGGCTGGCGTTTCCCTGACCCTGCTCCTCCTACCAGTCCTGCTGCCACCGGCCTGCCCACTAGCCACATTGCTCACCACGGTCCTCGCTGTGGCTCCCAGGGTGGATCCAGTCGGCCGGGCCACCACCTGCGCTGGGGCTGGTGCCAGCGAAGACGTGGTGGTGGTGGCGGCGGTGGTGGTCGGTGCGGCGATGGTGGCGGTTGCGGCAGTGGTAGTGGCCACAATGACCATGGGTGTGGCCGCAACGACAGTGGCAGCAGGGGGCTGGGAATGTTCAGCAGCCCTGGATGATGGGTTGGTGGGTAGGAGGGGTCCTGGGAGCGGCTGGGCCCTGCCACACCAGATGGGCCTGCTTGGTGGTCCGTGTCCGAAGAGGAGGACAGATCCTCCAGATCCGTGTGTCCTCGTTGGGGGCTTGTAGGCTGGCTGTGCTGGCTGCTGGCTCCATCCCCAGCATCCAGCAGTTCGTCACCTGTGGAGAGAATGAGATTTGTTATTGTGTTGCACCTGGCGAAGTATGTAGTTGTCGTCTGACATTAACAGTTCGTGCAATCTCGTACATGGGTTTCCCGGAGGCGTGTGTGTGGCTGTAGCATTTGTAGTTGTGTGTGCTTGGCAATGGGACTGTGTGCTGTGCACATGTGGCATGGGACGGATTGGCCATGCCGATGGGTGTGTTGCTGTGCCCCTACTTATTGTGACTCTGGTGTATGCGGGCTCCTGGCCCATCCTGGGTCTGGTTTGTACTTTGCTTTTGGTGTTCAGATGGGACGCTTAGGAACGCATATGGCAACATGGGGGCCATGCCCCAGATTCGCATTTGGGAGGGAATATGCTTTTGGGGTTCAAATGGAACGCTTAGGAACGCATATGGCAACATGGGGGCCATGCCCCAGATTCGCATTTGGGAGGGGATATGCTTTTGGGGTTCAAATGGAACGCTTAGGAACGCATATGGCAACATGGGGGCCATGCCCCAGATTCGCATTTGGGAGGGAATATGCTTTTGGGGTTCAAATGGAACGCTTAGGAACGCATATGGCAACATGGGGGCCATGCCCCAGATTCGCATTTGGGAGGGATATGCTTTTGGGGTTCAAATGGAATGCTTAGGAACGCATATGGCAACATGGGGGCCATGCCCCAGATTCGCATTTGGGAGGGGATATGCTTTTGGGGTTCAAATGGAACGCTTAGGAACGCATATGGCAACATGGGGGCCATGCCCCAGATTCGCATTTGGGAGGGAATATGCTTTTGGGGTACATGCTGTGAGCCATGGGTGCCGAACGTGACATGTGTTGTGGCAGCATGACAGTGCATGGTTTGAGGTGTGTGCATGCTTGACATGGCCTGCATATTTGCTGTCTGTTGTGATTACTGGACATGGCATTGGACGCATCGTTATGAGTGAGTGATGGTTGTGTGCCAGCCAACGTATTGCAGTTGTCCCATCTCCTTGGTGTGCGTGCTGCCCTGTGCCATGTGCATCACTGCAGTGCTCGGGGGTGTGGCCCATGTTGTGTGTTGTTGCTCACAGTGTGTCGTGCGCTTCATTGACTTCTGGCACATGGTTGGTCATGGGCATGTATCTTAGCGTGACTGCTGTATGTGTGGCAGCTGTGCGGATGACATGCCTTTCATGAGACTGGGGCTGACGGATGGATGGTATGTTGTATGTGCATGGTGTGTCTGTGTGTTTGATGGGTTCAGTGGTGTTCGTGTGCATATATGTTGTTCCGCTCTGTTGCGTCTAGTGTTGTTTGTCTTACATAGGCGTAGTTGTGGGGTGTGTGGTTGACAGGCAGTAGGGGCTACATGGACAGGACTTCAATGGTGTTTCGGTTGTGTGTGATGAGTTGCACAGTGGCTGCCGTGTGGTACTATATTCAGTGTGGCTTGTGCATGCAGACGTGGCTCCTTGGGTGTTGCTATGTATGTGATGGGTCATGTGGGGTGTGAGTCTGTTGTTCATGTCCGTGTGCACATTGTTCACTTGTTCGTGACGGTGGGCGGTGCTGCGTGTTCGTCTGCTACGTGACATGTCCCATGTGTTGGTCGTGTTATGGTCCTCATGCCTCCAGTAATCCAGCCCTGTCCAGTTTCCCACCTGCAAGTTGTTCATGCGTGCACTGTACTGGATGCCACATGGCTCTAAGCGGGGGTGCTCCATGTTGCAGGTCTGTGGGGGTGGGGGGTGTTGTGGGTCGTGGGGGTGGCTGGACACCCACTGACACCGATTGCTGTGGACCGTGATGTCTGCCTTTCGGCTGTCGTTGTGGCACTGCGGTGGCTGACACGTGGCTGTGGGGTGTGGGGGATGCTCCTCCTTGCTGTGCTGTGGGACTGGGGCCTGGTGTGTGTTGTACTTGGGCTGTCCACCCTCCCACCCACTGCACTTTGTGTTCCTGCCACTTACCTGTTACTTGTCGGTTAGTGCAGCTGTGGCGGACACATGGGTGTGGTGGGTGCTCGTTGTGGCGCTTCTGGCATATTTGGGGACCTGTTGGTGGTTACGTGGCTGGCTGAGTGTACACATGTCCCCACGTATGTTACAGTTGTTCGGTTTGGGCTGTGTGTGGTGGTGTCTGTTGCATGTGTGTGTGATGTGTTGTGTATTGTGTGCTGGACATGGGGGTGTTTGTCCCTGGGAGCTGTGGCATGGTGGTAGTGCATGTGAGTACATAGCGGTGTGCTGGTATACATTAGTTTGTACTTACCAGCCTCCACTCCTCCTGCTAATCCGGCGAGGATCTCCGGATGTATTACGACTTGCACCTTCTCCTCCCACGCTTTGAAGGTCTTAAAGAGCGCGGGATTCCCTCCGCCAGTGACGGCAGCCAGCTCTCTGTTTTTGCCCTCCTTCTTCTTGACCAGGCTCTTTACGTCATTCCAACGTTTGTTTATTTCACCTCTGTTCCTGGGCAGGGTCCCGACTGCATTGACCTGGTCTACGATCCGGTTCCACATTCTGTTTCTGGTGGCTAGTGGTGTGTGCTGGACCATGTTCCCATAGATTTGTGGGTACACCTTGATGATCTCGTCGACCATGACCGTCAGCTCAATGGGCGTGTACTTGGGCATTCTTTGTGGTGCCATGGTGTTTGTGGTGCTGGTGCGGTGTGTGTTGTGTAATGTGCAGGGGGTTTGTGGTGCCGGTGTTTGGTGGTGGTGGTGGTGGTGGTGGTAGTGATGTGTGCGTTTCTGTGGTGTGCTGCTGTCCTTGCTGTGTCACTGTGTCCTCTCCTCTCCTCTCTGGTTTGCAATGTAGCAAGGGGTTGTGGTCTGTGGGAGTGCTGCTTTTGTACTCACCTATGTGGGTGTGTCCTCATGGTCTGTTGTTTTCAGGTGTGTTGTGTCTGGGGTTCTGGCCTTTGTATTTTTTGTTTGTCCGGGGGTGTTTTCGGGATGTGTACTGTGCTTGTGTATTTGTGCGTGCCTTGCTGTGTGGACTTGTTGGCCATGTTGTGTGCTATTGGTTTTGTGAGCGGATGGTTTCTGTGCAGGTACGTGGGCGCCATGGCTTCTGCCGTGTCGATTCTCATCGGCGTTGTTTGCGCTGGCGGGCGGTATATTTGTGGTTTTTCCGCGCTCATGGCGGTGCAATCGTAATTTCACGTGCGGTGTGTCGGCCGTGAGGGCGGGCGGTTTTGTGTTGTCGTGCGTGTTTCCGTCCGTGGCGGGCGGTTTGACTCCGACTCGGACGTTGGCGGGCGGTATTTTGTGTGATTTTTCCGCCGATGGCGGTTTTCGGCTTGTGTAATCGTAATGGCGTGGTCGGTGTTCAGGCGGTGTGTGCGGGCGGATTTTTGCCGCTTCCATGCCTGGCGGATTTTTTTACGCCGGGTATCGTAATGGGCCCCTATATCTTTACTTTAAAAAAATTAATAAACTATTCATTTTAATTTATTTTATAATTGTATATATTTGAAAATTTACAAATAAATATATATATATATATACATACACCAAAAACATAAAATCTAAAAAAATTATATTATAAATTAAAACATTAAACTATTTAAAAGTCATAGAGATCGATTACGATGGCGGGCGGACAAAGTCCGCCCGCCATCGCATTGCCAAAATGGACCGCCCGCCATAGGTGCGGCGGTCCTGCTACACAAATCAGGATGCGCCCGCCACTCTGGTGGGCGCATCCCATATTTTTACATTGCGGCGGGCGGTGCTGCAAGCAGCACCCTCCGCAATGTAAAAATACATGTTGTGCATCTGCATGTACAACGTGGCAGGCACCGTGCGGTGCCTGCCACATTGTACATGCAGATGCAGGGGGGTACCATAGGTACCCCCCATGTGCACCCCCCACCCCCCCAACACTCTGGGGCCCGCAACGGGCCCCCGAAGGCATTCTCCGCCTGTCTTCTTGCGGCGGGATCTCTGCCGCAGAAGACAGGCATCGTAATGCCTACGGCAGTGCCTGCACGGCACTGCGGCCATTGGCCCATTGTACCGTGTCCCGCAAGGCGGGCAAAAAAAGGACCGCCTTGCGGGACCACGGCGGACGGTATTTCCGTCCGCCGCGGTACCATTCACATTCCCACCGCCATCCTGATTTGGCGGTGGGAATATTCAGGTGGATGGCGGGCGGATTGCTCCCGCCGGGCCGGCGGGGGCGATCCGCCCGCCATCGTGATCGGCCCCTTTATTCTTAAATTTTCCACTCCAGTGAGTGTAACAGTAGGGATTGTGTTGGATAGCGGAGAGGTAAAAATTACTATTCCCACTCCAGGGAGTGCAACAGTAGGGAAAGTGTTGGATAGCGGAGGGGTAAAAAATACTATTCCCACTCCAGTGAGTACAACAGTAGAGAAAGTGTTGGATAGCCGAGGGGTAAAAATTACCATTCCCACTCCAGTGAGTGCAACAGTAGGGAAAGTGTTGGATAGCGCAGGGGTAAAAATTACTATTCCCACTCCAGTGAGAGCAACAGTAGGGAAAGTGTTGGATAGTGGATTGGAAAAAATTACTATTCCCACTCCAAAGAGTGCAACAACAGGGAAAGTGTTGGATAGCGGAGGGGTAAAAATTACTATTCCCACTCCAGCTAGTGCAACAGTAGGGAAACTGTTGGATAGCGGAGGGGTAAAAAATACTATTCCCACTCCAGTGAGTGCAACAGTAGGGAAATTGTTGGATAGCGGAGGGGTAAAAAATACTATTCCCACTCCAGTAAGTGCAACAGTAGGGAAAGTGTTGGATAGCGGAGGGGTAAAAATTACTATTCCCACTCCAGTGAGTGCAACAGCAGGGAAAGTGTTGGATAGCGGAGGAATAAAAATGACTGTTCCCACTCCAGTGAGTGCAACAGAAGGGAAAGTGTTGGATAGTGGAGGGGTAACAATTACTATTTCCACTCCAGTTAGTGCAACACTAGGGAAAGTGTTGGATAGCAGAGGGGTAAAAAATACTATTCCCACTCCAGTTAGTGCAACAATAGGGAAAGTGCTGGATAGCGGAAGGGTAAAAATTAATATTCCCACTCCAGTCAGTTCAAAATTAATAACAAACAAAATATCACCAACACAAAATATCTAAAAAAAAAAAAAAGAAAAATATATACAATTATTTTAAAAATCTAAATATTAGAAACATAATAAAGTTAAATAGATATGACAAATACCTAGAAATATTATATTAAATACATTTAAAAATAATTTACAAACAAATAACTATTTTTTATTAGAAATTATTTATAAACAAAAACATTAATTATTACATAAATGTAATCTTTTTTATTTCCTACCCTATAACACCGCACAATTCACAACACAAATCAAAATTTTAAGAAAATGTACATCCATAATTAACATAATTAACTATCAATTAAAGAAATATTATTAATTAAAAAGAAAATTAAAACAGATAGAAATTAATTTACTCACCAATCGTTACCCGTATAAAACCAAAACTCACAAAATAAAATAAACAATCACCCTAATTAATTATCAATTGATGAATTAATATTAATGATAAACTAATTATTAATTAATTAAACATAAATTACTTTCCACCCTCTACCCCTATAAACCCCACAACCCACACCTAAAAATCATCACACAATTTCCATAGTTAATTTTAAAATAATAAATTAATATCAATTAACAACTACTTAATAATTAATTAAAAATAAATTACTTCCCACCCTTTACCACTATAAACCCCACAACTCACATCTAAAATTAATTACACAATTGCCATAATTAAATTGTAATTAATTAATCAGCATTAATTAACAAATAATTAATAATTAATTAAAAATAAATTACTTCCCACCCTTTACTCCTATAAACCCCACAACCCGCTCCTAAAAAAATGACACAATTAACATAATTAATTACCAATTAATTAATTAATAATAATTAACAACCATTTAATAATTACTTAATAATAAATTACTTCCCACAATTAACACTATAAAATCTAAATTAAATAAATATTAATACATTAAAAAAAATCATTAATTTATATTAATTAAATTACTTCCCACCCATTACCCCTATAAACCCCAGAACCCGCTCCTAAAAAATAACACGATTACCATAATTAATTACCAATCAATTAATTAAGATTAATTAACAACCAATTAATAATTAATTAATAATAAATTACTTCCCACAATTAACACTATAAAATCTAAATTAAATAAATATTACTAAATGAAAAAGAATCATTAATTTTTTATAATTAAATTACTTCCCACCCTATTCCCCTAAAAACCCACAACCCGCTACGGAACTAAAAAACGCAAAATGTAATTGAAATAAAATTGATAACTACTAAAAATTTAACACATATATTAAAAACAAAAACAATACTTATACAAAAAATAGATCACATGTATTTAAAATACATACTAAAAAACATAACACTAATTAAAAAGTCGATGTTTTAAACAACTATATTAATGACTTCAATATTTTTAAAAACGGTATTTCTTACCTTAAGTCGACATTTCCAACTCGATATTATGTCTGCATACTGTGGTGAGAGCATTGCCGAAGTTGAGTGGATAGTGAAAGCCATGATTTCACCTCTAGTAGACACATATAGTGCACTAGAAGAGACCCTCAGAGCCCTAACTTCTCTAACATCGAGATGGAGACCCTACTGGCTTATTTATCCTCAGCCTCAATAACGAGCCAAGTGTCTGCAGGAGTGGGACCATGCTGTATCCCGCCGAACGGTTGCCTTTTACCGACAAGAAATCCAGCACCCTGTGGGGGACCATCTCTTTCATGACTGTGTTCCATTCACAAGTAATCCCGGAACGATTGATGCGAATTTTGGCCCATACCAGTTAGGAAGCTAATACCCATTTGGACAATTAGTATCTGGAATGATCAATTCACAAACACTATTAAGTGCCATCTACCCGTTCTCTGCATTTGGAGCTTAGGGCCCACCTACAACATTCCGACTACCCAGTTGAGGGTGGCCTACGGTGCCCCAGTTACTGTCCTGAGGAAGATCCCCTGTGTTAGGACTCAAGCAACCAACGTTGTGTTTGGGTCGAAACGTCGACTTTGTTATATATGTGATGCCAGTTTAGTCAACAGTGTTTCTTCACTGTGCTTATAAACAATGGCTGTAAATAAATATGTTGATATCTTACTATCAGGCTGAACAAGCCGGTGTATTGTAAAGAGTATTGTGATGATAACATTGTCACTATCTTTCCTTTCACTTCCTAACCCTCACTTGATTCACACTACCTCCCCCCTCCTCTTCGTGTGGGGCACTTCGGTTGTAAATAATTTCCAGATGTTTTGCTGGTTTGCCAACATCTTAGGATGTTCTATATGATTAAATAATATTGAGCATGCAATTTGAGTGCGAGTAATTCAATACCTGTCAGGTGTTTTAATTGTGCTCTTGAAGTTGATCTACTGGGACCACTTCCCTCTTTTGTACTGTACGTTTCCCAGGTCCCAGTGGCTTATTGGGTTATACCCCCCTTTTTGTAACTTTCAAGAGACCTGGGCAGCAGGTTCCTTATTTCAAACTAGGTTCATCAGCTCTGATTAACCTGCCCTTTCAGGTAGGAGAGGCCGACCGTCAGGGGGCTTGGTGACATGGACCAGTGTCACACTTGCATGTTCTTCTAGAATGATCGACCTAGGTTCCCCTGATGTTTTGTGTGAATTTAAAGTTTGATAAGGGGGCTTCTTTGTGTCTATAAAATGTGTATTGTAGGAATGATAATCACAAGGCTAACCTAGCAGTTATTGACCTAGTTAGTGGCTATGTGGCATCCCTACCATCTGATGCACTCAGAATAGTGACAGGGGATTTTAATTGTTGCTTTGAACCTATTGATGCAGGGTCTGGTTCCATTAGCGGAGAAGAGGATCAACTATGGGAGATACCTGCTCTTACTTTACCACCAATTAGGAGGTGGTCAGCTGCAGTTATGCTGCTGAACGCTTCTGTCCTTGGTAATAGTTTGAGAGCATACAATGGGAGAACTCCATCAGATAAGGATGGGAGGGATTCTTTTATTCGGCTGGGTGGTTCGAGTCGAATAGATTATATTCTGTTGGACATTAGGCTATGGCCCATAGTTATTGATATGGAAGTGGTACAGTGTCAAGATAGCGACCATAATGCCCAGGACCTAACTCTTTGTTCATTGGGGCGAAATGCCTCCACTAGTGCTAACGAACCATTTGATAGGAGGCTTGTTCCATCAAGCTTGAAATAAACCTACAAAAACCAAGTATATTGTTTTCAACCCCAGCCATACGATCCACTCACATCTATCTTTGCACTGTACTTTTGAGTATTTGGGTCTCACTCTGATAGAGAATTTTGGCTGGTCTGCTCAGATCCACAAGAATATGTTGAAGCTCGAACACTACACACAGGGCATTTTGAGGGGTTTGAAGGGCTCCAGTTTTCGACCTGTATCTCCGGCCATCCAAATTTTTAACCTGCAAGCATTGGGTGGGTCTCTGTATGGGAGAGAACTGGGAAGACATGAGAAGTTCACCCCAGTTGCGTGGGCGAGAACCATTTAATATGATCTTTGGTGAACCTCCCTACTAGTACCCCACTCCTGCCATTACGGCTGGATCTAGGCCAAAGGTCCATCGCCCATAAAGCAGCTCTTAGATCTTTGCTGTATTGGAGACAGCTATGGGCCTGAGTGGACAGAGTCATGTATCGGGTGGGATTGGAGGAGCTCCTTCTGTGGCCTGGGGTTTCCAAGATCCCCTGGTTAGGCCATATCAAGACCGTCCTGGTTAAGATGGGGTGTGAGCATCTGTGGACTAACTCTGGAGCTGTGACCAGTATGTCAAGGGCTGCACTCAAGGGGGTGTACTGGAGGTATATAGATGGAGACTTGAGTAGGACCAGGAGTCTGGGCACTTTGACTGTAGCCTTCTTGGAATTAAAAGATGACTTCCAAGGAAGAATACATGGACTCAATTAAACCCCCATTGGTAAAAACCCTGTACATCAAATTGTGTTTCGGGATTTTACCATTGCGCACAACTTCACTGCGAACTGGAGGCCTCACAGCAGCGAACTAAATTTGAACTGCCCTTTTTTCACCAGGTGAGAGAATGCATTAATCACATATTATTTTTCTATCAGCGCTATTCAAATAATAAAAGAAGTGGATACTTCCACTCTGTCGGAGTATGGGGATTAGGGACTTTAGGGTTGTCACCAGAATTCTTAGATCCAACACAACACCTATGACCATGTTTGCTCTGTACCGCTTTTTAATTGAAGTATGGAGAATCAGACAGGGTAGTGTTTGGCCCTGAGATGTGCACTGCATTGTCGGTTGTTGTTGGTAATGTAATTTGTATAAAATGTTAGCCCTACCCTCTAATTTATTGACCCTCCTGAATGAGGTGCTACTGCAACCAAGAAGTACAAGCCAATGGCTCCTGCCACACTGAAATTCCATGGCTAGTCATGTTCTCTGATCAAGCTGTTATATAAGTAATGTTTCTCAATTATTTTTACTATGGCTTTAAGGACTTTATCGATTTTATTGTCCTAATGTTCTTATATGAATTGTATTTATGTATACTTTTATGGCAGTACATGCAGAATAAAGAATATGATGACTATTCCCACTCCAGTCTGTGTAACAGTAGGGAGAGTGTTGGGCTTCAGAGGGGTTAAATGTATTACTTTCTCTCCACTCTATGCAACAGTAGAAAAGGCGCTGGCCTTCAGAGGGGTAAGATTTACTATTCCCACTCCAGTCTGTGCAACAGTAGGTAAAGCGTTGGACATCAGAGGGGGAAGATTTACTATTCCCACTCCAGTCTATGTAACATTAGGAAAAGCATTGGACTTAAGAGGGGTTAAATGTACTATTCCCACTTGTTAGACCTGACAGCCTTGGGGTGGTCTACCCCAGAACCTTTTGCCTGCTTGCCTCCAATTTTGCTGAACTCTTTTTGTTGACCGTAGGAGTCTGAGCACTTTACCACTGCCAACTAGTGCTAAAGTGCATGTGTGTCTCCCCTAAACAGGGTTTGATTCACATATCCACAAATGGCATATTTAATGTACCTACAAGTCCCTAGTAGAGTGCACTACATGTACCCAGGGACTGTAAATTAAATACTACTAATGGGCCTGCAGCACTGATTGTGCCATCCACACAAGTAGCACTTTAAACATGTCCCAGATCTGCCACTGCAGAGCCTGTATGTGTAGTTTACACTGCCTTGTCTACCTGGCATTGAAAACCCTTGCCAAGCCTTAAACCCCTCTTTTAATACACATAAGCCACCCCTAAGGTAGGCTGTATGTAGTCCATAGGGCAGGATGCTATGTAATCAAAAGGTAGGACATCAATCTTTAAGTTTTGCATATACTGGTAGTGAAAAACACCCCAAATCATTTTTCACTACCGTGAGGCCTAGCCCTCTCATAAGTTAACATTGGGAATTTCTTAATACACTTATAAATTGTAATTCCTACTTGAGAAGGAGTAGCCCTGTCATGTTTCCTATCACTGGAATGGTAGTGATAAATCATCTTCACTGGTGAGGATTAATTTATCACTACTCTTTTAAAAATACCACAAATATGATATTTTTCAGACCTGTGTGCCTGCAGTCTATCTCTAATGCACGTCTGGGATGGGTGACAGCTGAACCTTGTGCATTCCCTCTAGACATCCACACACAATGGGAGGTTAGGTGTGACTGATTGGCTATCCACATCTTGATGGGCCATCCAGGGCAGGATAGGAGGGATGAGCTGACACTTATACCTTAATAGGTTGTGTCCTGTCCCCACACAAAGGGCTGCATGCAACCCTAGTGTGAGCCTGGAGCCAGAGCTGTAAGGGAGGACCTCTTTGCACTTCAAAGCCCATCTTTGCAGTCACCTCCACTTCAAAGGCACAACTGGGTATAAGTACTGGGTCTCTGACCCCACCAAATCAGACACTACTGGACCTGTGAAGAAACTCTGCCAGGAGGAAGGACTGCTGTGATTCTACAAGGACTGCCACTCTGCTGGACTGCTGCTCTGGAAGAACTGCATTTCTGCTGTGCTGTCCTGCTATGTGCTGCCCTCTGCCCTGCTAATGAAGGACTCGACCCATCTCACTTAAACCCAGAGTTACTCCAAGGGCATGCCGGCTTGCCCCCTGTTCTAAGTCTCAAGGACAACAAAGACTTTTTATCACCGTGGAACAGTACCTGGACTTTTCTTGCCGTAAGTCTTGCCCTGCCAAGTGGTGCCAACCCAGATCTGGGCCATTGGAAGTGGGTATAAAGTGCTGCAACTGCTAAAAAAATGCATCAACAATGGTGAGCCCATCGGAACTGGTGCAAGTCCCTCAAAGCTGCTGCATTGCTGCTGCGGCACAGAACGCGGACCTTGCATCACCAACTGCACTGCACACCATCTCCAGTTTCTGATGCATCTCCGACTTTGCGCGGCTCAGTGCTGAAGCATCACCTTCGCTTCAGTGGTTCAACACCAAAACATTGCCTTCCATCCAGTGGTTCGACACATCGCCCTTTGCTTCTCACATCTCAACTCCATCGACGACACATCCCAGGCACTTTTTAGCATGCAAAGGCTGGTCCCTGTATCTGTCCTGCACTCCATTGCAGTCGGCCTAAACGTTTGGATTTACCCTGATCAAGCATGACCAGATGTCCCCAGTTGGCACTTTACGCTTTTAAGCATTATATTTTAATTTATTCTTTAAAAATTCATAACTCCCTTTATACTTATTGGATATTTGTCATTTTGGTCTTGTTTTGTTCAATAAAATATAAGTTATTTGTCTAATGTGATGTGGAGTCTTTTTGTGGTATTTTCACTGTGTTACTGTTTGAAGTGTTGCAAAAATAATTTACACATTGCCTCTTAAGTTAAGCTTGTCTGACTGCCAAGCTACCAGACGGTGAGCACAGGTTAAATTATAGTGTATATCTGACTTACACTGACTAGGATTGTGGTTACTGCTTGGACAGAGTACATACCTCTGTCAACTGGAAACCCAATTTTTAACATTGGTGATCAGTGGTGAGGATGGGATTTGTGTTTGTGCAGTGCATACAGTGACATGGTATACACTACTACTTCATATTTAGACCAATTCGAGCCAATTCTCCCTAATTCACACTTTTTCAATTTTTCAAAATGTTCCCATTTCCATATTGTTCTGTTGTATCTGTGATTTCTCCTGACACGATGGAGTTTGAGCTGGCCAACCTAGAGAGCTACACTGTGGCCCAGTTCAAGGGATTCTTCAAAGAGAAGAGGTTTTTTACCAAAGGGAGTGCTAAGAAAGCAAATCTCTGAACAGCTTTGAGAGCATGGGCAGAAGCCCACCAGTACCACACGGATAATGAGGAGGAAGGATAAGGAACTGAGGAAGAATTAGAAGAAGACCTGCAGGGGGGTTTTGACATGCAACCTGTTCTGGAGGGAGGGAACATCTCCCAAGACTGGAAGTCCATCCACATACAGGAGAGCAGTGTGCCATCTGGGACCCTGTCCCAGGAGGAGCTGGAGGACAGGAAGGAAGAGAGGCAGCTGAAGCTAGAGCTTGCAAAACTAGAGAAGGAGTGGGCACTTGCCAAATTGGAGAAGGAGCAAGCTCTAGAAGAGAAGATGCTGGCCATGGAGGAAAGGAGAAGGGCCCATGAGATAAGCCCGAGAGAGCTGGACATAGAGCCATGCAAGTGGAGTCCAGCAGTAGTGGTGGCAGCGTAAATTCACACACAGAACCCTAGAGCTTTCTAGGGGAGGGAACTAGAGGCTACGGGGTGTTCAGGGTGAGCTGGCCTCCAAACCTAATATGCACACACAAAAGAAGCTACCCTGAATTAATTTCTGATTCTACACACTTAGGCAAGCACTATGCACTTAATTTAGTGGGGTGCTGGGCATCTCAAAAATGTAAAGGACTCTCCTCACACACCACCAGGTGTCATGCTTCATCATTGTCAGTCCTCTCATAAGTTAACATTGGGAATTTCTTAATACACTTATAAATTGTAATTCCTACTTGAGAAGGAGAAGCCCTGTCATGTTTCCTATCACTGGAATGGTAGTGATAAATCCTCTTCACTGGTGAGGATTAATTTATCACTACTCTTTAAAAAATGCCACAAACATGGTATTTTTCAGACCTGTGTGCCTGCAGCCTATCTCTAATGCACGTCTGGGATGGGTGACAGCTGAACCTTGTGCATTCCCTCTAGACATCCACACACAATGGGAGGTTAGGTGTGACTGATTGGCTATCCACATCTTGATGGGCCATCCAGGGCAGGATAGGAGGGATGAGCTGACACTTATACCTTAATAGGTTGTGTCCTGTCCCCACACAAAGGGCTGCATGCAACCCTAGAGTGAGCCTGGAGCCAGAGCTGTAAGGGAGGACCTCTTTGCACTTCAAAGCCCATCTTTGCAGTCACCTCCACTTCAAAGGCACAACTGGGTATAAGTACAGGGTCTCTGACCCCACCAAATCAGACACTACTGGACCTGTGAAGAAACTCTGCCAGGAGGAAGGACTGCTGTGCTTCTACAAGGACTGCCACTCTGCTGGACTGCTGCTCTGGAAGAACTGCATTTCTACTGTGCTGTCCTGCTGTGCTGCCCTCTGCCCTGCTAATGAAGGGCTCGACCCATCTCACTTGAACCCAGAGTTACTCCAAGGGCATGCCGGCTTGCCCCCTGTTCTAAGTCTCAAGGACAACAAAGACTTTTTATCACTGTGGAACAGTACCTGGACTTTTCTTGCCGTAAGTCTTGCCCTGCCAAGTGGTGCCAACCCAGATCTGGGCCATTGGAAGTGGGTATAAAGTGCTGCAACTGCTAAAAAAATGCATCAACAATGGTGAGCCCATCGGAACTGGTGCAAGTCCCTCAAAGCTGCTGCTTTGCTGCTGCGGCACAGAATGCGGACCTTGCATCACCAACTGCACGGCACACCATCTCCAGTTTCTGATGCATCTCTGACTTTGCGCGGCTCAGTGCTGAAGCATCACCTTCGCTTCAGTGGTTCAACACCAAAACATTGCCTTCCATCCAGTGGTTCGACACATCGCCCTTTGCTTCTCACATCTCAACTCCATCGACGACACATCCCAGGCACTTTTTAGCATGCCAAGGCTGGTCCCTGTATTTGTCCTGCACTCCATTGCAGTCGGCCTAAACGTTTGGATTTACCCTGATCAATCATGACCAGATGTCCCCAGTTGGCACTTTACGCTTTTAAGCATTATATTTTAATTTATTCTTTAAAAATTCATAACTCCCTTTATACTTATTGGATATTTGTCATTTTGGTCTTGTTTTGTTCAATAAAATATAAGTTATTTGTCTAATGTGGTGTGGAGTCTTTTTGTGGTATTTTCACTGTGTTACTGTTTGAAGTGTTGCAAAAATAATTTACACATTGCCTCTTAAGTTAAGGTTGTCTGACTGCCAAGCTACCAGACGGTGAGCACAGGTTAAATTATAGTGTGTATCTGACTTACACTGACTAGGATTGTGGTTACTGCTTGGACAGAGTACATACCTCTGTCAACTGGAAACCCAATTTCTAACATTGGTGATCAGTGGTGAGGATGGGATTTGTGTTTGTGCAGTGCATACAGTGACATGGTATACACTACTACTTCATATCTAGACCAATTCGAGCCAATTCTCCCTAATTCACACTTTTTCAATTTTTCAAAATGTTCCCATTTCCATATTGTTCTGTTGTATCTGTGATTTCCCCTGACAAGATGGAGTTTGAGCTGGCCAACCTAGAGAGCTACACTGTGGCCCAGTTCAAGGGATTCTTCAAAGAGAAGAGGTTTTTTACCAAAGGGAGTGCTAAGAAAGCAAATCTCTGAACAGCTTTGAGAGCATGGGCAGAAGCCCACCAGTACCACACGGATAATGAGGAGGAAGGATAAGGAACTGAGGAAGAATTAGAAGAAGACCTGCAGGGGGGTTTTGACATGCAACCTGTTCTGGAGGGAGGGAACATCCTCCCAAGACTGGAAGTCCATCCACATGCAGAAGAGCAGTGTGCCATCTGGGACCCTGTCCCAGGAGGAGCTGGAGGACAGGAAGGAAGAGAGGCAGCTGAAGCTAGAGCTTGCAAAACTAGAGAAAGAGTGGGCGCTTGCCAAATTGGAGAAGGAGCAAGCTCTAGAAGAGAAAATGCTGGCCATGGAGGAAAAGAGAATGGCCCATGAGCTAAGCCTTAGAGAGCTGGACATAGAGCCATGCAAGTGGAGTCCAGCAGTAGTGGTGGCAGCGTAAATTCACACACAGAACCCTAGAGCTTTCTAGGGGATGGAACTAGAGGCTACGGGGTGTTCAGGGTGAGCTGGCCTCCAAACCTAATATGCACACACAAAAGAAGCTACCCTGAATTAATTTCTGATTCTACCCACATAGGCAAGCACTATGCACTTAATTTAGTGGGGTGCTGGGCATCTCAAAAATGTAAAGGGCTGTCCTCACACACCACCAGGTGTCATGCTTCATCATTGTCAGTCCTCGCTCTCTAGAAACTGCATTTGGTAGAGAGCGGGCCTACACCTGGAGACAGGGAGGCACTTCTAAAAGCTAAGTGGGGGCCCGTGATAAAGTGAATGTTTAAAAAAACAATGTAATTTGGGTTGGCTTCAATGTCTTGTGGTAAAGACTAATGACCTGAGTATAATTATCCTTAACGTGTATTTGAGTATTAGTAAAAATAAGTCTGCACAGCTATATATTTTGCGGGATGTGCTGAATACATTAATAGTTCAATACCCAGATGCGGGTTTAATAGTATCAAGTGATTTTAATTTGCAACTAAGCCGGTTCTCAGATTTCAACTGTAAGACTAAAGGTCTGGCAAAAGAATGTTGCGACATTATGTCTGAGGCTGGAGTTAGCCAGTTAAAAGAAAAATCTAGGTTTACTCCAACGTTTAAGAACTCTAAACATGGATCTATTATTGATTACACATTCGTGTCAGACATTCTGAGATCGAATATGTCTGAATATAAGGTAATCGGCCGACCAGAAAGCGACCACAACCCCCAGGTTATAAAATGTAATCTTTCTATGAAGTATTACTCTAAAACTAATGATCTTCCCAATATGGCACACTCTGGATATAATTTGAAGAGACTGGTATGGTATCTAGCCAAAAAGGAGGAAATTATGCAAACTGCTCAGGTTTTAATAAGGGAATGCGACTTGGGAGCCCAGGGTGATATGAATATGATTAATAAATGGAATTTTATTACAGGGTCCCTTGTGGGGAAATTTACAGCTGGCAAGACTAGGAAAATTAATACCCATCTAAATACGCAAAAAATATGGTTCCCCGCCGAACTACAAAAGTTAAAGAAATTACTTAATAAAGCAGCTCGGGTGGCATATGCGCATAGAGTTTGCCAGTCCTACTCCCTGTATAAAGAAAAATTGAAGGAACTTAAGAAGACATATAAACAAGAAGTATGGAAGGCCAAACTTAAACACCAAACTGGGCTATGGAACAGTTTACTATCTGCCTCAAAGCAAAACAATGCAAAAAAATCTTGGATGGTCATTAATAAGCTCGAAAGGGGAGGTTGCAGGGCATTTTCTGTAAACATATCAGAATCCAGTTGGGTTATGTTTATAGCTAATCTGTATGGTTTACCGGCCCAGAGGGAAAATTCTCCGGATATGTTAGTTGGTGGTGTGAGGAATAATACATTATTAAACATCGTGGAGAATGGTGAGTGTCTGGATTTGGATTTGAATTCCAAAGAAAATTTTATCGAGTCCAGTTTTAACCAAAATTTTGATCTGGAAATTCCAAGCTGTGACCAAGTATTGACCCTGTTAAGTAGGCTCACAGCAAATGGTGCCCCCGGTCCCAATGGGTTACCTAATGCCCTGTTTCGGGCTAATAGTGGCATGTGGGCTGGCATTCTGCAACGTCTATTCAGGGAATTGTTGACCCTGGGAAAGGTCCCAGAATCTTGGCAAGGTAGCATATTGCAACCCATTTATAAGAGCGGCCTGGTGGCAAATCCTGCTAACTATCGATTAATTTCGCTTACTGATGTCGATGCAAAGGTGTTCGCCTCTACTCTCTTGATGGAACTGGAAGATTGGGCTTCGCAGGAGGGCATCATTCCTTTTAATCAGACTGGATTCCGGAAAGGACAATCCACTATTACAAACCTGTTGGCTTTAACCCTACTTGCGGAGAAGGCTGCCTTAAACAAACAAAATTTATACATTGCTTTTATTGATCTCAAGACAGCCTTCGACTCTGTGCCACGAAACCTGTTATGGAAGAAATTGGTAGAAAGGGGTATTTCAAGGAAACTGTTGCAGGCTATCATTCTTCTATATACCGACACTTGGGTACAAGTTAAGTTGGGTGACGGTAATTCCTTATCAAAGAAGATAAGAACGTATAACGGCCTCAAGCAGGGTTGTGAACTTGCCCCCTGTCTATTTAATTTATTCTTATCAGATCTCTACCAGCACCTGGATGTAGTTAATGGGCATGTTCCTAGGTTGGGGGGGGAGAAAATTAGTTACCTTCAGTATGCCGATGACACCATCCTTGTGAGCCATACTCCAATCGGCCTACAAAGACTTATTACCGCCTTTGATGATTATACTCAACAGAATGGCCTTGAATTGAATGTTAAAAAAACCAAAGTGATGAAAATTGGTGTAGCTAAACAGAAGTTTAACTCTTGGAAGGCTAGAGCAGGTACACCCGATATTGTTAAGACGTATAGATACCAAGGGGTGGTGTTTGACAACCGTGTGTCTTTTAAATTTCATTTTAAGGATTTAAGGGCCAAGGCTGTGACCTTGATCCACGCTTTTAAATGTCTAAAAAAATCATTGAACTGCCAATCATATGATTTTATACTTAAAGTAATTAAAGCCAAACTACAACCAACCCTCATATATGGTTCTCCCATTATTAGAGGGAAAGATGCAAAGGTACTCGAACTATTGGTTGTCAAGGTCTTCAAAGCAACCTTTGGGATTGCCAAATCAGTGTGTCAAGCAGGTATAAGACTGGAGTTTGGTCTCCAGAGACAGAGCCTGGTATCAAAAGGAGCTTTTCTAAAATGTATGGTTGCATTGTCAACATCAGCACCAGCATCTTTAGGGAACAATTGTTGGCAAGAAATAGACAAGTCGGTTCATGCGGCTAAATGGAGATCCTATATTTTAACTTCCTTAAGAGAGATAGGCCTGCAAACAACATTGCAAGATTTGAACATATCCAATTACAAGCTAATGTTAAAAAGCGTATTAAAACTGAATCGCTTAAATTGGATAAGATTGATTAGCAGGAAAAAATTACGCTTGGTATGTGATTAATTCATACCAAACTTTGCGTATACAGCCATATTTGAATGCTTTTTCTCAGCAAAATTTAAAAATAAGTTTCTGAGGTTACGAATGGGATTAAATCCAACAAAGGAGGGCACAAATTTGTGGATTAAGCAGTGGCCGGACCCTGATTGTAGACTTTGTAGACGGCCACAGGAAACTTTAGTCCATATAGTGTGTGTATGCCCAAAGTTGATTAATATTCGACGTACATTCTTAAGACCATGTTTCTTGAAGAGCGGGGTGAGATCTGCTCATCAGGCTTTAATTATGTCATTATCTGGTGAATCGATTCCTCTATTGTGTCATTTGGTAAAATGTTTATTGGCAGCTGAAAAATGTTTTGATATAATAAGGTAGACCTCCAGTATTTCCATGGTTGTTTTACCTAATAGTATTATTTGGCTTATAATTCTTATTAATTGATAATCATGTTGTGAAGGTGACAATTAGATATGTCAAAATAGATGTGACACTATTACCATAAACTAATGCACTTTATCTGTTTTAACACGAAGATCGTTGCAATAATCGCATATTAGCACTTTATAGTAATGCACTTTATTTTTGCTCTGATATGATGGCCGTCGTATTAATTGCATATTATCGATGCTATGTGAATGGACCTGATTTTATTGATAAGTTTTAAATTTGTATATACAGGTCAGTTTTTTATTCTATGTGTTGGTAACATGTTTTGCTTGTAATGGATTTTTTTTATGATTGATTAAGTTTTTAAGTATGTGATGTGAAGTTGTAGTGTTTGCAATGATTTTAAGTAATCAAGCAATAAAGATTATTATTATTATTATTATTATTATTAAACAATGTAAACACCAAAATACATTTATTTGTTGGGTATTAACTTGATATTAAAAATCAATAGAGGGGATTTGGGGATCTAGTACCCCATCACCACCAGTGTCGTCAACATGTTTCTGCCATATTGGCCCGATGGGTCTGTGGCATTCTTCAGGACAAAATAGCTAGGGCTCCTATCTAACCTCTTCTGGTTAAGATACTACCACCTGTGCCATCCTCTACCTAAAGTCGGGGTTTCATGAAACCTGTAAAATAAAGGTTAACATTGTGTCAAAGGGGTTGATGCTCAGACGTTTTATAAAAAGAATCAGAAATAACAATGAATACATCATGCATATTAACAAAATTACGCATGTGGATGTGGAACACGTGTCACTGCAAACATGGCACACATAAATAGTTGAAATCCTAAAGTGTTCTGAGACCAGCTCACATTCTTACCCCAAGCCAGGGTCTAAATTGCCCCATGGGAAGAGGGACAGGGGGACACCTGTAGTCACACTCTAAAGATAAAATAATGAGAGGTAAATAATCACGACTGCAATATGTACACTTTCTCTGATCAGGAGCTCCAAAATGCAAAGCCTCTGGTTTCTCAATCATCCGCCCATGCACCCTCTTACTGCCACAAGGTGCATCCCTCACCGTTCTCCTAACAAGCGTCCTCTTCTCTTCCCTGCTGGTGGTGGAATGAGCGAAGGTTTGCTGTTTTATAGGTACTAAGTAAATCCTTTAATTGGCTTATTAGCAGCACATGGTGAATAAATGAGTGGCCCAAGATCCAGTGTCCGGGCGCACTGCCTGGATGTTGCATTCAAATTAAAGCCGGCGTTCTGATTGCTAAACAAACTGGGGACCCGGCGGTAGCGTATAACGCCGCCGCCAGGTGAAAATACCTGAGTTACTCGGTTTCCGGTGTCCCAAACAAGGCTGCTTGGGGGATGCGTCATAGCGGTGAGATGACGTGCGGAAGGGGGTCCGATCCGTCTGTTTCAGGCGTGTACTGAGGAGAAGTGGGGCGTGGCCTCAGACGCGCCTACGTGTAGTCACGCGGTCACATCAACTGACGGCGTGTACTGAACGGATGAGGCAGCTGTACACTATAGCTGCTTTGTGTACTATTCAAAGTGAAAGAGGAGAAGGGGGTTCAACAGTATTAATCATTTAAATGAACCGATCAAAAATGTGCAAAGGGGCCAAGATGACTTATCAAAAAATAACTCATACATTTTCTCCAAAAGAAATTAACATCATTCTCAGTAACCGTTTTTCAGCATCAATGATGCGGATGCAGTGTAGGGAGTAGAGGCCTGTAAGAGCGGAAAAAAGGATGCGTGAAGGCATATTTTAGAGGGTAGATCTATTTTAAGAATGTATGTTAATGGAAATGTATTTCGTGAGTATTTATAACAAATGTCTGCGTTATTGTGGCTGTAATATCCGATCTGAAGCCATGGGATGTCTTAGTTAAGACCGGATTCCCATGTTCTTAAATGATACACCCAGGGTTGTTCACAGGTGTGGAGTCTTCTTTGTATGTTCGGACTAATTGAATTAATTTTCTCAAGGACCACCCATTTCAGGTCCCCATCTTGATGACCTTTCTCTAAGTAGTGATGTGTCAGTTTTGTGGTGTTTCTTTTGCACCTAATAGTACTTCGGTGCTCATTGATTCTCCTTTTTCTTTTCCTGATGGTCATGCCTACGTAGAAAAGGCCACATGGGCATGTAATGAGATATACGACATTTTCACTATTACAGTTAGTCAAGTCCTTCAAGATCCATGGTTTCCCTGTTTTTATGTCCACCTCTTTCGTGGGTCATGTGTATTGGCAAGCCACGCAGTTCCCACAGGGATAGTGGCCCACCGGCCGCAGGTGTTCCCATAGGGTTGTCTGGGTTTGGATTTGTGGGGGTGGTGTTTTTGCGTGGACCAGTTCGTTTCGGATGTTCATGTTCCTTTTGAAAGCAAACAACGGTTGAGGCCATTGTTTCTCTGCCCCATTCAAAATGTGCCAA
Organism: Calotriton arnoldi; assembly: GCA_963921515.1. NCBI lineage: Eukaryota > Metazoa > Chordata > Amphibia > Caudata > Salamandridae > Calotriton > Calotriton arnoldi. The sequence goes on along the minus strand of CAWUFW010016547.1, from coordinate 275,973 downwards.
TTTTTCCGCACAATAGTTTGGACCCTACTGGAAATGGGGGTGTATGTTGTGACACACACCATTCTGTTGTTGTCTTGTTTTTCATGGTTCTCAAGCAGGGCATCCCGGTTATTATTCCTAGCTCTTTTCCTTGCTCTTGTCACTAGTTTTTTAGGGTAGTGACGTGTGACCAATTTGTCCTCCAGGGTATGTGCTTGTGTATCATAGACGTCCAAGGAGGAGCAGTTTCTCCTGATGCGAAGGAACTGGCCTACGGGGAGGCTCTGTCTGAGTGCCTTAGGGTGGAAGCTTTCAAACATGAGGAGACTGTTTTTGTCTGTTGTCTTGTTGTGGACTCTTGTTTTCATTCCATCGTGGTCCAGTGTTATAACTAGGTCCAAGAAGACTGCATCGTGCTTGTTGATAGTATGTGTGAATTTCAAATGTTCGTCCTTTGCGAATTCTATTGCTTGCTCTATGTTGCCGCGCCACACTACCAAGACATCATCAATGTATCTGCGCCAAAGTCTCAACTGTTGCCTGTTGGGGTTTTCTGGATTGTAGATGTGGTCAACCTCGAATTGGTGCACATAGAGGCAAGCCATACTGTGGGCAAAAGTGCTCCCTATAGATGTGCCCCTTATCTGATAGTATATCGTTCCCTCTCAAAGAAGTTTTCAGTGAGGGCCATTTCTGCACATTCCAGAAGGAAATGTCTTGGGGTCATGAATTGCCAATCCCTCTCCTGTAGGATGTGTTCAACCACTGTCAGGGTCCGTCTTTGTGGAATGCTCGTGTAGAGAGCCTTGATGTCCATCGTGATGATCCAATCATCTGTGGGGTTGATTTCCATGTCTCTAAGTAAGCATAGGACATCTTTAGTGTCTTTCAAATATGATCATGATGTCTTCACGATGGGTTTAAGGAACCAGTCACAAAACTGTGAAAGTGGTTCTAGCACTGAGCCAATTCCTGATACTGTCGGCCTACCTGGTGGTGGATCTTTGTTTTTGTGTTTCTTTGGCAGGGTATAAAATCTTGGTGTGCGTGGGGTGTCGCCCACAAGAAACTCTGCTTCGTGTTTTGTGATCCAGTCATTCAGCTGGCCCTCCTCCACTAGGGTTTTAATCTTGTTGGTAAGTCTCGGTGTCGGTCGGTCTAGATGACTTCGTAGCTGCTGCTATCGGACAAAAGTTGGATGCATTCGGTGTGGTACATAAGTTTATCCATGACAACTATGGCTCTGCCCGTATCTGCCGGTTTTATGATTAGCTGCGTAATCTTTTTAAATTCTCCAGAGCCGTTCTTTCTCCCCTTCTTAAGTTCTGAAAGACCCTGTTATTTTGGCAATCAATAGCATCCACTTCTTTCAGGACAGCTTGTTCAAAAGCCATAACATGGCATGGAATAGATTGTGTAGGGGGTATGAAGCTGGATTTTTTCCTGAGACCTGTGTTGGTGACTCCCTGATCCCAGCTGGTTTCTTGGTTTTCGAAAAAGCTTTTCAATTTAATCCTTCAAAATAATTGTGCCAACTCTATACGTAGTGAAAAGAGGTCTCTTCTTGGTGTCGGTACGAATCCCAATCCTTTTGAGAGCACAGCACTTTCATCCGGTGACAGTGTATGACTACTCAGGTTCACTATGTTGGTGGGTCCCTGCTCGTTGTCGGTCCCTGGTCCTTCTCTTTGCTCCTCGTCACCACTATGTTCGGTGCTTGGTCCCCCCAGTGGACCCTGGTTGGCTGGATGGGATTTTTTTGTCTTCCTCTGCCCCTGCCTCTGTATAAAAAAGGAGGTGGAACTTGTTGGAATGGAAATCCCTGTGGGGAAAAGGGTTGTTGCCAGTAGCTGAATGGTGGCATTGGAGGTGGTAGTTGTTGCTCCTGATAATGTATTTGTGGTTTCCGTGTTACCCCCTCATCACCACTGTCACTGCTGCTCCTGTTGTCTCCTGAGCTGTTGTCTGTTGTTTTCTGCCAGTAGCATAAATTTGAGGTTTCTCATAGTGTTCATCTGTTACATATGGATATGTTTTTTCATGGCTAAATTTTTGTACATCCTTCTTTAGTTTGGTCAGTTTAGACTGTGTGAGATACTCCTTATACTGAGTCTGGTCGTTGTTGATCTCCTCCAGTTTATTTTTGTATACAGAGATGTAAACAGTGGTTTTTAGTTTACTTTCACATGATTGTATCTCTATCAATAATAGATTGGCTAGTTTCCTTGCGGTGTTGATAATCAGTACCAGCCAATCCTTTGTGCATTTCCATTCAATATGTGACCAGTTCTTTCTAAATTCCTTGTTATTTAGAAAGATGCGCGGTTCGTTTGTGACTATTAGTCCCCTGGGTGCTGTGTTTTTATGCAAATATTCTGTCATGAAAGCCCTGTGAAGTGCAGTACGGACTTGTTCCTTTTTATTTGCAGACAGCGCTTCCCATTCGTCTGAGTTTTTTAGTGTCTGAGTGACACTGTATCTGCTAATAGTGAGGGTGCCCTCAAAATCTCAGCTATTGTGGCTTCATCAAATGCAAGTCCATTATTTACCTCCACTTTGGCATTTTCTCCTGGGGATTCATAAGGAATACCACCTCAATTCAAGGACATTGCCTAGGCCTGAAAAGTATCCAACAGTTCAAAAAGGACTATTAATTTGATTGGATCAGGCTGAGTGTGGTAATGAAATATTGACCACATAAGCCCAGGCACTTTGTTTCTAAGGGGCACTAAAAAGATAGATGTGAGCTACTTTGGATTGATCTCCAATAACTCACGTTCGTTTAGTAGATATTGTGTTTTCAAATAACTTATTACTTGCTTTGTGTCGGTATTGTGTTGACCTATGTTCATTTGTATTTTGTTCGTATACGGTTTGTATCAAATGAAAAAGATTATCATAAAATGGAAATCAGTAAAAAGGATAGCATAAATTGTGAAATGAGATAAATTCTCAAGCACTCTAGATTGATGTGTATGTTGTGCTTCTTTAACAAATTTTCATCACTGGTCTTGTGGGATACTTGATATTATTTTGTGTTGTGACATTGATCACTCCCCACTTATCAGGCCTTATTGGATCAAACCCCATTGCGTCTTTATATTGTGAGTGTGTTTCAACACACGAGGGTTACGTCACAGTGATTTTTCATTGTGTGTAATTTGTCATGAGGAGAAATAGTCTTATTCCATATGGTAGTGAAATGTTATTTTTGAGTATTAAAGTATGTCCAGTTTAAAAACCCTCAGCTTTACAGAAGATGAGATAGGTTCTTTATTACAAAGACCATCTACTTTAAATCTGGGTGGGGAAAACTCAAAAATATCAGAGCAGACAGAAGCAGAAAAATTGTTACATTTAAGAAAAAAACAAGTACGTACGCACCTGCACGGTGAAGTACTTCTTGAATATTTGAGGAGTGGAACTATTCCTGTAGGTCTCCAAGTTAAGAATGTCCCAGTAATATTTGATGATGTACCTGAGTATCTTGGGGACTTCAGTTGCATAGGAACGAAAGGCCTCAGGGACTGGATGTTCCTATTTATTAAAATAGCAGAGAAAATTAGTCTAAAACAACTTGAACAGATCCGAGATTTGGAAGAAGCGATAAAGATAAATACTGCTATTGCTGATTCCAAATCCCTCTTATTAAGGATTGAAAAAGAGGTCTCTGAATTTAAAATAAACATTGAGATGTTTAAACAAAAGAAACTACAAAAGGATCTTGTAAACTATTCTAAAGAAGGAGTTTATCCATATTTGCAGAAAGACCTTTGCAACCAGGTAAACAACACTAGATATCTTCCCCAATACCAGGGAAGAAGCTTTTAAATGTCTAAAAAAATCATTGAACTGCCAATCATATGATTTTATACTTAAAGTAATTAAAGCCAAACTACAACCAACCCTCATATATGGTTCTCCCATTATTAGAGGGAAAGATGCAAAGGTACTCGACCTATTGGTTGTCAAGGTCTTCAAAGCAACCTTTGGGATTGCCAAATCAGTGTGTCAAGCAGGTATAAGACTGGAGTTTGGTCTCCAGAGACAGAGCCTGGTATCAAAAGGAGCTTTTCTAAAATGTATGGTTGCATTGTCAACATCCGCACCAGCATCTTTAGGGAACATTTGTTGGCAAGAAATAGACAAGTCGGTTCATGCGGCTAAATGGAGATCCTAAATTTTAACTTCCTTAAGAGAGATAGGCCTGCAAACAACATTGCAAGATTTGAACATATCCAATAACAAGCTAATGTTAAAAAAGCGTATTAAAAATGAATCGCTTAAATTGGATAAGATTGATTAGCAGGAAAAAATTACGCTTGGTATGTGATTAATTCATACCAAACTTTGCGTATACAGCCGTATTTGAATGCTTTTTTCTCAGCAAAATTTAAAAATAAGTTTCTGAGGTTACGAATGGGATTAAATCCAACAAAGGAGGGCACAAATTTGTGGATTAAGCAGTGGCCGGACCCTGATTGTAGACTTTGTAGACGGCCACAGGAAACTTTAGTCCATATAGTGTGTGTATGCCCAAAGTTGATTAATATTCGACATACATTCTTAAGACCATGTTTCTTGAAGAGCGGGGTGAGATCTGCTCGCCAGGCTTTAATTATGTCATTATCTGGTGAATCGATTCCTCTATTGTGTCATTTGGTAACATTTTTAATGGCAGCTGAAAGATGTTTTGATATAATAAGGTAGACCTCCAGTATTTCCATGGTTGTGTTACCTAATAGTATTATTTGGCTTATAATTCTTATTAATTGATAATCATGTTGCGAAGGTGACAATTAGATATGTCAAAATAGATGTGACACTATTACCATAAACTAATGCACTTTATCTGTTTTAACACGAAGATCGTTGCAATAATCGCATATTAGCACTTTATAGTAATGCACTTTATTTTTGCTCTGATATGATGGCCGTCGTATTAATGCATATTATCGATGCTATGTGAATGGACCTGATTTTATTGATAAGTTTTAAATTTGTATATACAGGTCAGTTTTTTATTCTATGTGTTGGTAACATGTTTTGCTTGTAATGGATTTTTTTTATGATTGATTAAGTTTTTAAGTATGTGATGTGAAGTTGTAATGTTTGCAATGATTTTAAGTAATCAAGCAATAAAGATTATTATTATTATTATTAAACAATGTAAACACCAAAATACATTTATTTGTTGGGTATTAACTTGATATTAAAAATCAATAGTGGGGATTTGGGGATCTAGTACCCCATCACCACCAGTGTCGTCAACATGTTTCTGCCATATTGGCCCAATGGGTCTGTGGCATTCTTCAGGACAAAATAGCTAGGGCTCCTATCTAACCTCTTCTGGTTAAGATACTACCACCTGTGCCATCCTCTACCTAAAGTCGGGGTTTCATGAAACCTGTAAAATAAAGGTTAACATTGTGTCAAAGGGGTTGATGCTCAGATGTTTTATAAAAAGAATCAGAAATAACAATGAATACATCATGCATATTAACAAAATTACGCATGTGGATGTGGAACACGTGTCACTGCAAACATGGCACACATAAATAGTTGAAATCCTAAAGTGTTCTGAGACCAGCTCACATTCGTACCCCAAGCCAGGGTCTAAATTGCCCCATGGGAAGAGGGACAGGGGGACACCTGTAGTCACACTCTAAAGATAAAATAATGAGAGGTAAATAATCACGACTGCAATATGTACACTTTCTTTGATCAGGAGCTCCAAAATGCAAAGCCTCTGGTTTCTCAATCATCCGCCCATGCACCCTCTTACTGGCACAAGGTGCATCCCTCACCGTTCTCCTAACAAGCGTCCTCTTCTCTTCCCTGCTGGTGGTGGAATGAGCGAAGGCTTGCTGTTTTATAGGTACTAAGTAAATCCTTTAATTGGCTTATTAGCAGCACATGGTGAATAAATGAGTGGCCCAAGATCCAGTGTCCGGGCGCACTGCCTGGATGTTGCATTCAAATTAAAGCCGGCGTTCTGATTGCTAAACAAACTGGGGACCCGGCGGTAGCGTATAACGCCGCCGCCAGGTGAAAATACCTGAGTTACTCGGTTTCCGGTGTCCCAAACAAGGCTGCTTGGGGGATGCGTCATAGCGGTGAGATGACGTGCGGAAGGGGGTCCGATCTGTCTGTTTCAGGCGTGTACTGAGGAGAAGCGGGGCGTGGCCTCAGACGCGCCTACGTGTAGTCACGCGGCCACATCAACTGACGGCGTGTACTGAACGGATGAGGCAGCTGTACACTATAGCTGCTTTGTGTACTATTCAAAGTGAAAGAGGAGAAGGGGGTTCAACAGTATTAATCATTTAAATGAACCGATCAAAAATGTGCAAAGGGGCCAAGATGACTTATCAAAAAATAACTCATACATTTTCTCCAAAAGAAATTAATATCATTCTCAGTAACCGTTTTTCAGCATCAATGATGCGGATGCAGTGTAGGGAGTAGAGGCCTGTAAGAGCGGAAAAAAGGATGCGTGAAGGCATATTATAGAGGGTAGATCTATTTTAAGAATGTATGTTAATGGAAATGTATTTCGTGAGTATTTATAACAAATGTCTGCGTTATTGTGGCTGTAATATCCGATCTGAAGCCATGGGATGTCTTCGTTAAGACCGGATTCCCATGTTCTTAAATGATACACCCAGGGTTGTTCACAGGTGTGGAGTCTTCTTTGTATGTTCGGACTAATTGAATTAATTTTCTCAAGGACCACCCATTTCAGGTCCCCATCTTGATGACCTTTCTCTAAGTAGTGACGTGTCAGTTTTGTGGTGTTTCTTTTGCACCTAATAGTACTTCGGTGCTCATTGATTCTCCTTTTTCTTTTCCTGATGGTCATGCCTACGTAGAAAAGGCCACACGGGCATGTAATGAGATATACGACATTTTCACTATTACAGTTAGTCAAGTCCTTCAAGATCCATGGTTTCCCTGTTTTTATGTCCACCTCTTTCGTGGGTCATGTGTATTGGCAAGCCATGCAGTTCCCACAGGGATAGTGGCCCACCGGCCGCAGGTGTTCCCATAGGGTTGTCTGGGTTTGGATTTGTGGGGGTGGTGTTTTTGCGTGGACCAGTTCGTTTCGGATATTCATGTTCCTTTTGAAAGCAAACAACGGTTGAGGCCATTGTTTCTCTGCCCCATTCAAAATGTGCCAATTTTTCCGCACAATAGTTTGGACCCTACTGGAAATGGGGGTGTATGTTGTGACACACACCATTCTGTTGTTGTCTTGTTTTTCATGGTTCTCAAGCAGGGCATCCCGGTTATTATTCCTAGCTCTTTTCCTTGCTCTTGTCACTAGTTTTTAGGGTAGTGACGTGTGACCAATTTGTCCTCCAGGGTATGTGCTTGTGTATCATAGACGTCCAAGGAGGAGCAGTTTCTCCTGATGCGAAGGAACTGGCCTACGGGGAGGCTCTGTCTGAGTGCCTTAGGGTGGAAGCTTTCAAACATGAGGAGACTGTTTTTGTCTGTTGTCTTGTTGTGGACTCTTGTTTTCATTCCATCGTGGTCCAGTGTTATAACTAGGTCCAAGAAGACTGCATTGTGCTTGTTGATAGTATGTGTGAATTTCAAATGTTCGTCCTTTGCGAATTCTATTGCTTGCTCTTTGTTGCCGCGCCACACTACCAAGACATCATCAATGTATCTGCGCCAAAGTCTCAACTGTTGCCTGTTGGGGTTTTCTGGATTGTAGATGTGGTCAACCTCGAATTGGTGCACATAGAGGCAAGCCATACTGTGGGCAAAAGTGCTCCCTATAGATGTGCCCCTTATCTGATAGTATATCGTTCCCTCTCAAAGAAGTTTTCAGTGAGGGCCATTTCTGCACATTCCAGAATGAAATGTCTTGGGGTCATGAATTGCCAATCCCTCTCCTGTAGGATGTGTTCAACCACTGTCAGGGTCCGTCTTTGTGGAATGCTCGTGTAGAGAGCCTTGATGTCCATCGTGATGATCCAATCATCTGTGGGGTTGATTTCCATGTCTCTAAGTAAGCATAGGACATCTTTAGTGTCTTTCAAATATGATCATGATGTCTTCACAATGGGTTTAAGGAACCAGTCACAAAACTGTGAAAGTGGTTCTAGCACTGAGCCAATTCCTGATACTGTCGGCCTACCTGGTGGTGGATCTTTGTTTTTGTGTATCTTTGGCAGGGTATAAAATCTTGGTGTGCGTGGGGTGTCGCCCACAAGAAACTCTGCTTCGTGTTTTGTGATCCAGTCATTCAGCAGGCCCTCCTCCACTAGGGTTTTAATCTTGTTGGTAAGTCTCGGTGTCGGTCGGTCTAGATGACTTCGTAGCTGCTGCTATCGGACAAAAGTTGGATGCATTCGGTGTGGTACATATGTTTATCCATGACAACTATGGCTCTGCCCTTATCTGCCGGTTTTATGATTAGCTGCGTATTCTTTTTAAATTCTCCAGAGCCGTTCTTTCTCCCCTTCTTAAGTTCTGAAAGACCCTGTTATTTTGGCAATCAATAGCATCCACTTCTTTCAGGACAGCTTGTTCAAAAGCCATAACATGGCATGGAATAGATTGTGTAGGGGGTATGAAGGTGGATTTTTTCCTGAGACCTGTGTTGGTGACTCCCTGATCCCAGCTGGTTTCTTGGTTTTCGAAAAAGCGTTTCAATTTAATCCTTCAAAAAAATGGTGCCAACTCTATACGTAGTGAAAAGAGGTCTCTTCTTGGTGTCGGTACGAATCCCAATCCTTTTGAGAGCACAGCACTTTCATCCGGTGACAGTGTATGACTACTCAGGTTCACTATGTTGGTGGGTCCCTGCTCGTTGTCGGTCCCTGGTCCTTCTCTTTGCTCCTCGTCACCACTATGTTCGGTGCTTGGTCCCCCAGTGGACCCTGGTTGGCTGGATGGGATTTTTTTGTCTTCCTCTGCCCCTGCCTCTGCCTCTGTATAAAAAAGGAGGTGGAACTTGTTGGAATGGAAATCCCTGTGGGGAAAAGGGTTGTTGCCAGTAGCTGAATGGTGGCATTGGAGGTGGTAGTTGTTGCTCCTGATAATGTATTTGTGGTTTCCGTGTTACCCCCTCATCACCACTGTCACTGCTGCTCCTGTTGTCTCCTGAGCTGTTGTCTGTTGTTTTCTGCCAGTAGCATGAATTTGAGGTTTCTCATAGTGTTCATCTGTTACATATGGATATGTTTTTTCATGGCTAAATTTTTGTACATCCTTCTTTAGTTTGGTCAGTTTAGACTGTGTGAGATACTCCTTATACTGAGTCTGGTCGTTGTTGATCTCCTCCAGTTTCTTTTTGTATACAGAGATGTAAACAGTGGTTTTTAGTTTACTTTCACATGATTGTATCTCTATCAATAATAGATTGGCTAGTTTCCTTGCGGTGTTGATAATCAGTATCAGCCAATCCTTTGTGCATTTCCATTCAATATGTGACCAGTTCTTTCTAAATTCCTTGTTATTTAGAAAGATGCGCGGTTCGTTTGTGACTATTAGTCCCCTGGGTGCTGTGTTTTTATGCAAATATTCTGTCATAAAAGCCCTGTGAAGTGCAGTACGGACTTGTTCCTTTTTATTTGCAGACAGAGCTTTCCATTCGTCTGAGTTTTTTAGTGTCTGAGTGACACTGTATCTGCTAATAGTGAGGGTGCTCTCAAAATCTCAGCTATTGTGGCTTCATCAAATGCAAGTCCATTATTTACCTCCACTTTGGCATTTTCTCCTGGGGATTCATAAGGAGTACCACCTCAATACAAGGACATTGCCTATGCCTAAAAAGTATCCAACAGTTCAAAAAGGACTATTAATTTGATTGGATCAGGCTGAGTGTGGTAATGAAATATTGACCACATAAGCCCAGGCACTTTGTTTCTAAGGGGCACTAAAAAGATAGATGTGAGCTACTTTGGATTGATCTCCAATAACTCACGTTCGTTTAGTAGATATTGTGTTTTCAAATAACTTATTACTTGCTTTGTGTCGGTATTGTGTTGACCTATGTTCATTTGTATTTTGTTCGTATACGGTTTGTATCAAATGAAAAAGATTATCATAAAATGGAAATCAGTAAAAAGGATAGCATAAATTGTGAAATGAGATAAATTCTCAAGCACTCTAGATTGATGTGTATGTTGTGCTTCTTTAACTAATTTTCATCACTGGTCTTGTGGGGTACTTGATATGATTTTGTGTTGTGACATTGATCACTCCCCACTTATCAGGCCTTATTGGATCAAACCCCATTGCGTCTTTATATTGTGAGTGTGTTTCAACACACGAGGGTTACGTCACAGTGATTTTTCATTGTGTGTAATTTGTCATGAGGAGAAATAGTCTTATTCCATATGGTAGAGAAATGTTATTTTTGAGTATTAAAGTATGTCCAGTTTAAAAACCCTCAGCTTTACAGAAGATGAGATAGGTTCTTTATTACAAAGACCATCTACTTTAAATCTGGGTGGGGAAAACTCAAAAATATCAGAGCAGACAGAAGCAGAAAAATTGTTACGTTTAAGAAAAAAACAAGTACGTACGCACCTGCACGGTGAAGTACTTCTTGAATATTTGAGGAGTGGAACTATTCCTGTAGGTCTCCAAGTTAAGAATGTCCCAGTAATATTTGTTGATGTACCTGAGTATCTTGGGGACTTCAGTTGTATAGGAACGAAATGCCTCAGGGACTGGATGTTCCTATTTATTAAAATAGCAGAGAAAATTAGTCTAAAACAATTTGAACAGATCCGAGAGTTGGAAGAAGCGATAAAGATAAATACTCCTATTGCTGATTCCAAATCCCTCTTATTAAGGATTGAAAAAGAGGTCTCTGAATTTAAAATAAACATTGAGATGTTTAAACAAAAGAAACTACAAAAGGATCTTGTAAACTATTCTAAAGAAGGAGTTTATCCATATTTGCAGAAAGACCTTTGCAACCAGGTTAACAACACTAGATATCTTCCCCAATACCAGGGAAGAAGTAAAAGAAGATTTATTGGTTTTTCAGACAGTTCCTCCTATTCTGGCTCAAACACAAGTGATTCAGAGCAAAGTGCAACCTGTACGGAGGGTCCTACACGATGTGGTTTTTTAGGTAGAGGATGGGGACGAGGCAGAGGGAGAGGAGTGTGGAACCCCAGACAGGGAAGAGGAGAGATCAGGTCGAGACAGCAGGTTTACAGATGGGGCAACTAGAATTAATCCCGATTTATAACTTATCCAAAAGATCTGTGGACGAGAATGAACAAATGGTTTTAGTTAATGGCTTGTCATTTGTTCTAACTGTTAGACCTGACTTTACACAAACTAAACTAGAGTTAATGCATTTTTTTAGGAAGCTAAAATTGAAGGTTCTCTTTTCTGAAAAGGCGCTATGCCGAACAGTGGTTACTCAGGACTGAGAAATAGATCGACCTTTTTTCCTCCACACAGCTTAATGCCATTTGAGGTGATTTCCTTTAAGAAAACTGTTTTAAGGGAACTAGATATTATTGAATCAAAAAGACAATATGTTAAACATAAAATCTTGAAAGAAGAGAGGGAGGCTTTGAGCCGACTACAGAACGACCCGGAAATAATCATTAAACCTGCCAATAAAGGCGGGGCGATCGTGTTAATGGACAGAGATTACTATGAAAGAGAAGTACTACAACAACTATCAGATGATGACACTTACAGGAAACTGGATGGAGATCCTTCTTCATCTATAAAAGCAGAGATTAATAGATCCATTGAAAAAGGCCTTATTGGAGGTTAGATAACAGAAAAGGAGAAACTTTTTCTGATAAATAACACACTGCGAGTTCCTGTAATATACACCCTTCCAAAGATCCATAAAAATCCTTTGAGTCCCCCAGGACGCCCCATAATTTCTGGAGTAAACTCGATACTGGAACCTCAAGCTAAATATGTAGATGTTTTTTTTTTTTTAAACTTCTTTTTATTTGGTAGTTGATTCATGACACATAACAGTTACAACGTATCACATTACCATGAACAGGCCACTCGCAGGGGGCCAAATCTCAATTCAAATATTGATTCTGGCTTGCTCTTAGACTCCGTGGTACTCTTGTTATTGCCTAGCTAATCTCGAGCCCCCTTCCCCCCTCACTAAGCATCAAATACATTTCCAGCCCCCCCACCAGTTTGGTTGGATACCCCCAATACTGCATCCATTGTCCCCATATTTTTCCGAATTTACGCTGGCAACCCTGGGAGCGGTATATTGTCTGTTCCGCTTGCTGGCTCCAGTCTAGATCTTCTTTCCAGTCCTTTATTGCTGGAGTCCTGTTTGCCCCCATAGCCTAGCTAGATTGCGCTTCGCCACTGCTACCGCCACCTTAAGCCAGGCGTTAACATGGTTAGGCCACTTTTCATTTACTGACACTCCCAGCAATAGCCACTTGGCCTCCAACGGAACTGGCACGCTTGTCACTTCCCTCATTATTGCAATTATTTTGGACCAATAAGCTTATATGACAGGGCAGGTCCAAAGTGTGTGGTAAAATGTGCCCAGCTCACCACATCCCCTGGGGCAATTGGCTGAGTCTATCCGACCCATTTTAAACACTCTCATCCTAGACAGGTAGGATCTGTGCAGTATCCTTAGCTGCACTAGACGGTACCTAGCCCTCATCGCTATCTCTCTCGGGCTCTGTAGCACTTCGTTCCACTCTTCATCATCTACGGGCCCCAGGTCTGCCACCAAGGCCTCACTAAATGGGGCAAGGCTGTCTGGCATATTGTTCATGATCTTTCTGTATGTCAGGGAGACTGCCTTAGCAGGTATCAGGTCCAACAGTAGTCTATCCTCTAAGGAGGAGTAGTCTGGTACCACTTCCCTCTCCGTAAGATGACTTTTCAGGGCGTGTTGCAACTGTCGGTAACAAAATATTTCTGTCTGAGCCAGATCAAATTCAGTCTGTAGCATCTTGAGAGTCACCAGGGTGTCCGACCTCCATACATCACCCAACCTCTCGATCCCTATCGTGTGCCATTTCGTGTATGCTCTCAATTTCTTAACCTCGCCTAGGTCGTCGCTGTCCCATAGTGGGGTTTCTGCCGTAAGTTTCCCATCCCATCCCAGGCATCTATTGGCAGCTTTCCAAGCTCGTAATACCACCAACGTGTGAGGTGGGAGCTGATTCTTTCCTTTCCTGCCATATAGGAGCACTGGATAATCTCTACTCCCCATGGCCAGGTGGTCCATTCTATATGCAGTTTCTGTTCGGTCCCCAAACACCCATTCATTCACAACCACTAGCTTGGCGGCCCAATATTAGGCTCAGAGGTCTGGGACTGCCAGGCCCCCATTGTAGACTCCCCGTTGTAGTTTTGCCAGCGAGATTCGGGCCGCCCCACCATCTCATATTAGGGACCTCAAGATACCATTAATTCTTGGGAAGTAGGATTCAGTGATTTTAAATGGTGTATTTTGGAAAATGTACAGTATTCACGGGAGGGTCATCATTTTGAAAAGGACCGCTCTTCCCATCAGCGAGAGGGGGAGTGTACGCCAATGGCCTGCATCTGTCTGGAAGCGTTCTATCTGGGGGGCAATGTTACAAGATAAATATAGATCTTCATCTCTAGTGATTTCAATCCCCAAGTATTTGAACCCATCCCCAGCTACTGGGGCTGGGCACCGATTTGGTATGGACAGGGGCCCGGAGTGAGCAGGAAGATCAGGGACTTGTCCCAATTGATTTGATACCTGCATAGCTCCCAAAGAGATCGAAGATTTGCAAAATTCTCGGTATCGTGGTACGGGGTTTACTTACATAAAGCAGGATATCGTCTGCGTAGAGAGATATTTTTTCCTCCCAACTATTGTCTACTGCAATCCCTCGGATGAGCGGATCACTACGCACCCAGGTTGCCAATGGCTCCAGTGCTAAAGCAAAGATTATGGAAGATAGTGGACATCCCTGTCACATTCCCCTCCACAGTTCTATCACACAGGAGACACATCCATTCACCCGCACCCTGGCTCTTGGTGCCTCGTAGAGTAGATGGACCCAGGCGCAAGAGTTAGGGCCAAAGCCCAATCGAGGTAGTAAGGCAAACAAGTAGTTCCACTCCACACTATCAAAGGCCATTCAGGCATCGAGGGATAAGACTGCCACATCATCCGCCCTGTACTCCTTCATCAGGTGGAGTACCCCGTATAACTGTCTTAAGTTTAAGCGTGTACTACGCTTTGGCACAAAGCCGGACTGATCAGGCTGTATCACTGAGGACAGCACGCCTGCTAATATGTTTGCTAGGACTTTGGCTAGGATTTTGGGTTCTGCGTTAAGCAGGGAGATGGGCCGGTAAGATGTACACTCCGCTTGTGGTTTTCCTTTTTTTGGGATTACCACTATGGTGGCGGTTCTTAGATCTTCCGGTAATTGTCCCTTCTCCTTAGCCTCTAAGAACATGTTTAGGAGTTGGGGTGCCAGAATTTAGGCAGTTTTCTTGAACAGTTCCAGGGGCAAACCATTTGGGCCAGAGGCCTTACCAGACTGGTGACCCCCTAGAGCCCCCGCTATTTCCTCTGTCGCTATGTCGCTGTCTAGCATCTCCGAGTCCTCTTTAGTTAAGGTGCTTAGGTTCATTGTTGCTAGAAGTTCTGTGCAGTCTGTGCTAGACCTATTAGACCTGGGGGTGTATACCTCCTCATAGAAGTCTGCAAATACTGCGGCTATTGTCTCGTCTCCCGTGTGCCCCACTCCCTCACAGTCTAGGATTTCCGTCACCCAGCTTCTCTCACTGTCTCTTTTCTCGAGCCAAGCGATAAGCTTCGTGGCCTTGTCTCCCACCTCATATATCCTCCATTGGATTGACAGTGCATGGGCCCTTGCTGCGCCATCCGCTACCTCCCGTAGTTCCCGTTGTGCCATTCGCAGTTGGTGTGTTAGGACCCCGTTGTGATCGTCCCTGCCCACCAACTCGGATTCCAGGGTTGCTATCTTTTGCTCAAGCTCCTGGTATTTTTGTCCATCCACCTTCTTTTTAATCCCTGCCAAGGCTTGATATTGCCCTCTTACAACCATTTTGTATGCCTCCCAGAGAACACAGCTTGATTCCACCGATCCCTCATTTTGCTGAAAATAACTCTTGGTGCCCTACCATAGCTGTTCCACAAATTCCCTGTCTATTAGATACCAAGCCTCCAGTCTGGGTGGCAGGACGCTCCTCGCTGTCCGCCCCTTGAGCCAGGTGACCACCGGCGAGTGATCCGAGATACCTCTCGCTAAGTGTTGTGTATCTCTGAAGCTTCCCACTTCATGACCCAGGGTGAACAGATAGTCTATTTGTGACAAACTCCCATGTCTCGCCAACTGGTGTGTGTATTGGCGTTCCCTCCTATTGTGGGCTCTCCAAAGGTCTGCCCATCCCAGTGCCTCCACAAAACCTCCCAGAGGAATCCTGGTGTTTGTGGTTGCCCTCCCTGGCCACCTGTCCGCTGACGGGGAGATGACATCGTTCATGTCACCCCCAATAATTAGTGTACCAACCGGTAACTCTAGAAGTTGAACTCCTAGGGCTGATCCAGTCTCACTCTGTAACGTTGGTGGGATGTACACGGAGCCCAGGTTCAAAATTCTACCATCCCACCTACCAGACTGGAGTACAAATCTACCCAATGGGTATCTCCATGTCCTCTCTGGGACATATGTTGCAGTGGTTCTGAGAAGGATTCCCACTCCCCGTGACCCTGACCTGTACCCCGCGTGCGCTATTAGTTTATATCCCCACCTGTTCAATGCCTCCCTGGTTTTTTTTTATTTATATATTTATATAGCGCAACTAATACCCTGAGGCATCTAGGCGCTTGGCGACTAATCACATAAACATACTAATGGTTTGACTGAAGGCTCTAGGACTGGGTAAGAGACTATAAGGTATATAGCCATGTCTTTAGGCCTTTTCTGAAGGAGATAATAATCACTGAGGAGTACATGTTCCTAAAGAGAAGAGGATAGATCAACCTATTATGGTTGGGAAAGTGTGCATCTCTCAGTAAGGTTGGATATTAGAATAGGTGGGGAATTTCTCCTTTTGGATTTAGTGCCCTCACACACCCTTGAGAGTGTCATGCTTCATCATCGGGCGTAGTTCCTCGTGGGGGTGGCGCTGCAGTCCCTCACGGGCCCCGCGAGAGGGCTCTTTAACGGAAATCTTTTTAGGAGACGCCGCAGTTGTGCATGCGGGTGTGTGGGCCTAGGGAAGTGAATGGGTGAGTTAAAATTGTCTTCAATAGTACCCAGAACCTCGTTTTATTCAGGGGTCCCGAAGACAAGGTTAAAATGTCTGTAGGATGTGGAGATCCTCCTTAAAACAAATGTGGAGGAGGGGTAAGTATTATCCACTGCTCTCGCATCCGTGAAGAAAAATGTGTGTGAAAAAGTGTAGTTTAGGTCAACATGTTTCGTGCTACGGGCGGTCCCTAGTGGATCCAAAAGCGCTTCGTCAGGACCAGGTGCAGAAGTGATAAATCAAGTGATAGTTAAAAATAGGAATCAGGGAAGAGACGCCCTATACTCCTACTATACCTACAGTCTGGTTACAGTGTGTAATAACACTGGCTAGAATTCTTGATCAAATCCTGTGTTCCAACCTGATGAAAAAATATAAATAAAAAAAGGGAGTAGAGCCAAAGAGAGAGACACATATATATTAAACAGTGCAATGACATTTTCGTCATGATTTGAGGCGCGCAATGCTCTCATGCATCATGTACTCTTGTTAAAAGGGCATGCTCTGTGTCAGATGCCAAATGACTCACATGTGCGCTTTAAGTAGACCTGTGTGCTCATGCATACAGGTGGTACATCACCCTAGTGAGATAGCACACGCCTAGGGTGGTTATCATTTACGCATACATGCAACTTAGATCACGGTGCCCATAGTTACGGGTTGGTAATGGTCATGAGGAAATGACCTAGGTGCCAAAGTTGCCATTGAGATCGGTTTTTTCATAACATAAAAGCTGCTGTGATTATAATCGTGCTGTTTGTGAAAAATTAGACCTTACAAGGTGCCCCACTAAGTATCATGCCCCGCTCATCTGCTGGAAATGCGAGGAAAACGCCTACCCCTGTATTAAGGATGATCGGGTACGCCAGCGGTCAGAGATAGGTGCGCATGAAAATCTGTGAAGAAATGTCTTTGGAAAAAAACGGTCGATCAGCCACACGTTAAACCACCCAACACTCATCATCTCACCTGAGCTGTGGTTCTAGTGGCAGTAACATACTCACAGTCAATCATTCCGCAGGGTGCCATGTGCCTACCCCTCCGTTCTCGCCACCGGTGATCGCGGTGAGGCCGGGAGGTGTTATGTTATGTTATGTTATGGGATCTTTTAGAGCGCACGATTACCCGGAGGTGTCCTGGCGCTGGTTACTACTCCTTAGAGCTGAGCTGAAAAGGAGGATTATTTATCAAAAAGCCAGGTCTTCAACCCCTTCCTGAATGCTAGAAGATTGGTGGCATTTCTCAAATAGAGGTGCATTTTGAACACACGCTCATCAGCGGAAGTGACGTACGGGGAGGTGGGCGTGTATAGACCTGAGTGGGAAGTGTGGGTAGAAAGGCTACCCCGTATCGCGGCCGAATATGGCGGCCATCTTGGGTGTTCGCGTAGCTCGCCAACGGCGGGTCACTGAATGTTCGCTGCTCGTGAGTGACACAGCGCGCTGAGCAGTAACGTGGGAAAGGGTTCATAAATATGGGCGCCATCTTAGAGGGGCCTTTCTTATTGTATGAGAGGTAATACCTTTAGTCAGTGATGTAATAGTATCTAATGACCGGCTGGGCGGATGTCAAATTAGCGGAAAGCTCGCTCCGGGCAGAGTGGAGGTGCCCTTGAAAGAGACATGTAGACTCAGGATCTAATTTGGAAAAAACATGTAAAGCCAGGAACTAACTTCTAACCACTGGGGCTATATAATGTGGTGATCCATAATAATGAGGTAATCCATAGTAATGGATTACGAACAAATGGATCATGTATTCTCTAGTGTCCTGGAAAGTGCCCAGGTTGGTGGGCACCTGGTATAGGGCAAGTTGGTAGAAAGCTGCCCTTAGACACACTGGGAAGTCTCTCACGAACGTTGCCGGTCTCAGTCTTACGTATGTGGCACCCACCTAATTAATGGCTCCTACTAAAGATCGATTATGTGACGAACTAATGGATCCACATGATTTTGTAAGGGACTAAGGGATATGCATGGTTGCCTACAATAGAGCGTAAGGTGATGCTCAGTTTGTCAGTTCTACCCAAGGTATCTCATCGTTTAGACCTGAAGAATTGCTTTTTAGACGGAACACCCAGCGTTGTTCTTGTCTGAAAAGTGTGGTGTTGGTCCAGCCAGGATTGGCTTCAAGGATGGTCCACCTCAGACTATCTGGGCTGTGATCCATTTCCAGGAAATAACTCAATAGTTTTGCGTGTGTCTTGTGGCAGCATATAGTGCTCCTGTGTTCTCCTATTCTCAGTTTTATTGGCCGTGTGGTCATCCCTACATATTTGTTATTACAGGGACATGTGATCAGGTATACACAGTTTCTTGTATTGCAGTTGGTATGTCTCTTCTGTTGCCATGGTCTAGCCAGACCTAGGTCAATGTTTTTGGAAACTGACGTGAAAGGGCATACAGAGCAGTTGCCGCATGGGTAGTGACCTTCAATCGGGGGCAGTGCCCACAACGTCGTTTGCCCCATGGATGTGGTCTTGGGGCGTGTGTGGACCAGGAGGTCTTTGAAATTCTGGGTTCTTTTGAATGCAAACAGCGGGCTGGGCCCTGGAGTGAAAGAGCCTGTCTCCAGAATCCTCCAGTGTTTTTTAATCGCCTTTTGGATTTTGTTTGAGTTGGGCGTGAATGTGGTCACACATGTCATAGTGTCTGTCTTGTGTCTGTCCCTGACTTCTAAGAGTGCCTCTCTATTATTGTTCTTAGCCCGTTTGTGAGCCTGTCGTATGATCCTGTGGGGGTAATGACGGTTGAACAGATTGTCTGACAGGATTCTAGATTGTTTCTCAAATTAATGTAAGGTGTCGCAGTTCCTGCGAAGCCGCAGGAACTGTCCTACTGGCAGGTTGTCCTTCAGGGCTTTTGGATGGTGGCTTTCGTATGTAAGCAGACTGTTCCTATCCGTAGGTTTTCTGTAGTTAGTTGTGTGAAGGACTCCATTACTGAGGGAGATTTCGAGGTCTAGGAACGGAATACTCTCTTGAGATTGTGTCCCTGAGAATTTAAGGAACGGGTCGAGGGTGTTGATCCAACCGCAGAATTCCTTACACAATTCATCATCTCCCTTCCAAAAAAGGAGGATGTCGTCGATGTAACGACACCACCACATCACAATGTTGGTATTATATGAGTTGTTGTCACCAAGGATGAACTTGGCTTCAAATTTGGCCATGTAAAGGCAGGCCAGACTTGGAGCGAAGGTGCTCCCCATGCTGGTGCCCTGGATGTGATGGTAAATCTGTTTATGGAACGCAAAAAAGTTCTCTTTCAAAGCAAGGGAAGCACACTCGCAAATGAAAGAGATGGGTGTATCATGGGGCCAAGGATCAATGTTCTGTAGTACTGATTCCAATACTTCCAAGGTGGCGTCCTGAGGAATATTTGTGTAGAGCGCCTCAACGTCAAGTGTGACTAAGAGGCTGATGTTAGCAGGGTCATCGAAATTTTCGATCTAGTTAAGGACCTCTGTCGTGACTCTGAGGTAAGTAGGGGTTTCTGTGACAAGAGGGCGTAGAAAAAAGTCACAGAACTTACTCAGCGGTTCCAGGAGGGAGTAGATCCCTGAAACGATGGGTCGTCCTGGAGGGGGATTGATCCCTTTGTGGATCTTGGGTAAAGTGTAGTAGTAGGGGCTCCTCGGGTCTTCATTGACAAGGAATGCTGCTTCCTGTGGGGAGATCCACCCTTCTGTTTCTGCCTCGGGAACCATTCTCTTGATCTTAGTCATCAGCCGTGGTGTTGGGTCCTCATTGATAGGTCGATAATATCTGGTGTTGTTCAGTTGGCGGCGACACTCGGCTTCATATGTGTCCACATCCTGGATCACGATTGCGCCACCCTTGTCTGCCAGTTTTAGGATGATGCTGGTGTCGTCAGTAATGGATTTCAATGCTCTTCTTTCTTCATTAGATATATTGTTGAAAGTGTGCCTGGTTGGGATGGCTGTGACTTCCTTGAGGACAGCCTGCTCGAAAGTGAGTACCTCGTTGGGTGTCATGGCAGCCGTGGGGGTGAATTTGGATTTCTTCTTCAAGCCCGTCCCAGTAGTTGGAGTTTCTGGTTTGTCTTGGAAAAAGGCCTTAAGACGTACTTTCCTGAAGAATTGGTGTAGTTCCTGATGGAGTCTGAACATGTCTTCGGCAGGTGTCGGGACGAAACCCAGGCCCTTCTCCAAGAGCCCGGATTCGCCCTCAGACAGTGTCCTAGATGAAAGATTCACGACTAACGTTTTTGTCCCGATGTCGTGCTCCGTAACGTCATTGGTTCCGGGTCTTGCCAATTGACACTCTTCTGTCCTCCTCTTCGTCTTCCTCTTCCTTTGCCCCTCACTCTGTTGAGAAAAGGGGGATTCGGGAATTGGTTGAATAGGGGTGCCTGTAGTGGAAACCCTTGTGGCATATTCCACATCGGTTGCGGTCCCATCCATTGTCCAGGGTACATCTGTGGGTGTAATGGATGGGGTGGGAAATTCTGGTACAAAGGTGGCCGATGTTGTCTTTGTGTTCCTCTGAAATTGGGCCCTCTCGAATTGGTCGTGTAGTTCCCATTTTCGTAGCTGGAGTTCCTGCTGGTTGATCCCTACCTCCTAGAGTGGTTGCTGCTACCATCCTCCGAGCCCGTATCGTTGTTCTCGAAGACGTAGTCTTCCTTGGTGTATGGATACATTTTCTCTTGGTTGAAGCGTTTGACGTCCTTTTGGAGTTTCGTGATTATCTGTTTTGTGAGGAACTCTTTATGTTCATTCATCTCCTCATTGATTTCTGCCAGGCACGACTTGAACGCTGTGATGGAAATGCCAGCTTTTAGACCGTTCTCAGCTAACGTAATCTGAATCAAAAGTTCATCAGAGAGGCGTTTTGCCATGTTGATTATGAGCATGAGCCAGTCTCGTGTACATTTCCATGCAATCTTGGACCATTCACGGCGGAACGAAAGATCCTCAAGGAAAACCCTGGGGGACAACCTAACTAGGAGGCCATTGGGGGCTATATTTGCTCGTAAATACTCTGTCATGACTATGCCATGGAGTGCTGTTTTTATCTGAAGTTTCCTCAATGTTTGTAATGTTTTAAAGTCTTTACTCTTACTGCCTGTAGCTGAACTGCCACCTGCGTCTAGCAGTGACGGGGCCCTTAGAATCTCTGCTACTGTCTCATCAGCAAAGCTCAGCCCTGGGTTATCCATTCTCTAAGGTGTATGCGGATGTCTATGACAACGGTCCTGCTGTGATGGTATGCGGGGTCCGTGTGTCTCTAAAAAATGTGGGTTTGGGAAAAGAGGGAGAGATAGGTAGTGATATGTCCCACGGCTAACTGCCGTACTTAGTAACAAAGCATAATGGAGAGGGGGGACAGGGAGCTAAATTAGAAATGGAAGGTCCAGTACCCAAGCTCCCAAGGACAAACGTAATAATCACTGAGGAGTAGCTGTTCCTAAAGAGAAGAGGATAGATCAACCTATTATGGTTGGGAAAGTGTGCATCTCTCAATGAGGTTGGATATTAGAATAGGTGGGGAATTTCTCCTTTTGGATTTAGTGCCCTCACACACCCTTGCGAGTGTCATGCTTCATCATCGGGCGTAGTTCCTCGTGGGGGTGGCACTGCAGTCCCTCACGGGCCCCGCGAGAGGGCTCTTTAACGGAAATCTTTTTAGGAGACGCCGCAGTTGTGCATGCTGGTGTGTGGGCCAAGGGAAGTGAATGGGTGAGTTAAAATTGTCTTCAATGGTACCCAGAACCTCGTTTTATTCAGGGGTCCGAAGACAAGGTTAAAATGTCTGTAGGATGTGGAGATCCTCCTTAAAACAAATGTGGAGGAGGGGTAAGTATTATCCACTGCTCTCGCATCCGTGAAGAAAAATGTGTGTGAAAAAGTGTAGTTTAGGTCAACATGTTTCGCGCTACGGGCGGTCCCTAGTGGATCCAAGAGCTCTTCATCAGGACCAGGTGCAGAAGTGATAAATCAAGTGGTAGTTAAAAATAGGAGTCAGGGAAGAGACGCCCTATACTCCTACTATACCTACAGTCTGGTTACAGTGTGTAATAACACTGGCCAGAATTCTCGATCGAATCCTGTGTTCCAACCTGATGAAAAAATATAAATAAAAAAAGGGAGTAGAGCCAAAGAGAGAGACACATATATATTAAACAGTGCAATGACATTTTCGTCATGATTTGAGGCGCGCAATGCTCTCATGCATCATGTACTCTTGTTAAAAGGGCATGCTCTGTGTCAGATGCCAAATGACTCACATGTGCGCTTTAAGTAGACCTGTGTGCTCATGCATACAGGTGGTGCATCACCCTAGTGAGATAGCACACGCCTAGGGTGGTTATCATTTATGCATACATGCAACTTAGATCACGGTGCCCATAGTTACGGGTTGGTAATGGTCATGAGGAAATGACCTAGGTGCCAAAGTTGCCATCAAGATCGTTTTTTTCATAACATAAAAGCTGCTGTGATTATAATCGTGCTGTTTGTGAATAAAGAGACCTTACAAGGTGCCCCACTAAGTATCATGCCCCGCTCATCTGTTGGAAATGCGAGGAAAACGCCTACCCCTGTATTAAGGATGATCGGGTACGCCAGCGGTCAGAGATGGGTGCGCATGAAAAACTGTGAAGAAATGTTTTGGGAAAAAAACGGTCGATCAGCCACTCGTTAAACCACCCAACACTCATCATCTCACCTGAGCTGTGGTTCTAGTGGCAGTAACATACTCACAGTCAATCATTCTGCAGGGTGCCGTGTGCCTACCCCTCCGTTCTCGCCGCCGGTGATCGCGGTGAGGCCGGGAGGTGCATTTTGAACACACGCTCATCAGCGGAAGTGACGTACGGGGAGGGGGCGTGTATAGACCTGAGTGGGAAGTGTGGGTAGAAAGGCTACCCCGTATCACGGCCGAATATGGCGGCCATCTTGGGTGTTCGCGTAGCTCGCCAAAGGCACGTCACTGAATGTGCGCTGCTCGTGAGTGACACAGCGCACTGAGCAGTAACGTGGGAAAGGGTTCATAAATATGGGCGCCATCTTAGAGGGGCCTTTCTTATTGTATGAGAGGTAATACCTCTAGTCAGTGACGTAATAGTATCTAATGACCGGCTGAGCGGATGTCAAATTAGCGGAAAGCTCGCTCTGGGCAGAGTGGAGGTGCCCTTGAAAGAGACATGTAGACCCAGGATCTAATTTGGAAAAAACATGTAAAGCCAGGAACTAACTTCTAACCACTGGGGCTATATAGTGTGGTGATCCATAATTATGAGGTAATCCATAGTAATGGATTACAAACAAATGGATCATGTATTCTCTAGTGTCCTGGAAAGTGCCCAGGTTGGTGGGCACCTGGTATAGGGCAAGTTGGTAGAAAGCTGCCCTTAGACACACTGGGAAGTCTCTCACGAACGTTACCGGTCTCAGTCTTACGTATGTGGCACCCACCTAATTAATGGCTCCTACTAAAGATAGATTATGTGACGAACTAATGGAGCCACATGATTGTGTAAGGGACTAAGGGATATGCATGGTTGCCTACAATATAGTGTAAGGTGATGTTCAGTTTGTCAGTTCTACCCAAGGTATCTCATCGTTTTGACCTGAGGAATTGCTTTTTAGACGGAACACCCAGCGTTGTTCTTGTCTGAAAAGTGTGCTGTTGGTCCAGCCAGGATTGGCTTCAAGGATGGTCCACCTAAGACTATCTGGGCTGTAATCCATTTCCAGGAAATGACTCAATAGTTTTGTGTGTGTCTTGTGGCAGCGTATAGTGCTCCTGTGTTCTCCTATTCTCAGTTTGATAGGCCGTGTGGTCATCCCTACATATTTTTTATTACAGGGACATGTGATCAGGTATACACAGTTTCTTGTATTGCAGTTGGTATGTCTCTTCTGTTGCCATGGTCTAGCCAGACCTAGGTCAATGTTTTTGGAAACTGACGTGAAAGGGCATACAGAGCAGTTGCCGCATGGGTAGTGACCTTCAATCGGGGGCAGCGCCCACAACGTCGTTTGCCCCATGGATGTGGTCTTGGGGCGTGTGTGGACCAGGAGGTCTTTGAAATTCTGGGTTCTTTTGAATGTAAACAGCGGGCTGGGCCCTGGAGTGAAAGAGCCTGTCTCCAGAATCCTCCAGTGTTTTTTAATCGCCTTTTGGATTTTGTTTGAGTTGGGCGTGAATGTGGTCACACATGTCATAGTGTCTGTCTTGTGTCTGTCCCTGACTTCTAAGAGTGCCTCTCTATTATTGTTCTTAGCCCGTTTGTGAGCCTGTCGTATGATCCTGTGGGGGTAATGATGGTCGAACAGATTGTCTGACAGAAGTCTAGATTGTTTCTCAAATTCATGTAAGGTGTCGCAGTTCCTGCGAAGCCGCAGGAACTGTCCTACTGGCAGGTTGTCCTTCAGGGCTTTTGGATGGTGGCTTTCGTATGTAAGCAGACTGTTCCTATCCGTAGGTTTTCTGTAGTTAGTTGTGTGAAGGACTCCCTTACTGAGGGAGATTTCGAGGTCTAGGAACGGAATACTCTCTTGAGATTGTGTCCCTGAGAATTTAAGGAACGGGTCGAGGGTGTTGATCCAACCGCAGAATTCCTTACACAATTCATCATCTCCCTTCCAAAAAAGGAGGATGTCGTCGATGTAACGACGCCACATCACAATGTTGGTATTGTATGGGTGTTGTCACCAAGGATGAACTTGGCTTCAAAATTGGCCATATAAAGGCAGGCCAGACTTGGAGCGAAGGTGCTCCCCATGCTGGTGCCCTGGATCTGATGGTAAATCTGTTTATGGAATGCAAAAAAGTTCTCTTTCAAAGCAAGGAAAGCACACTCGCAAATGAAAGAGATGGGTGTATCATGGGGCCAAGGATCAATGTTCTGTAGTACTGATTCCAATACTTCCAAGGTGGCGTCCTGAGGAATATTTGTGTAGAGCGCCTCAACGTCAAGTGTGACTAAGAGGCTGATGTTAGCAGGGTCATCGAAATTTTCGATCAAGTTAAGGACCTCCGTCGTGTCTCTGAGGTAAGTAGGGGTTTCTGTGACAAGAGGGCGTAGAAAAAAGTCACAGAACTTACTCGGCGGTTCCAGGAGGGAGCCGATCCCTGAAACGATGGGTCGTCCTGGAGGGGGATTGATCCCTTTGTGGATCTTGGGTAAATTGTAGTAGTAGGGGATCCTCGGGTCTTCATTGACAAGGAATGCTGCTTCCTGTGGGAGATCCATCCTTCTGTTTCTGCCTCGTGAGCCAGGCTCTTGATCTTAGTCATCAGCCGTGGTGTTGGGTCCTCATTGATAGGTCGATAATATCTGGTGTTGTTCAGTTGGCGGCGACACTCGGCTTCATATGTGTCCACATCCTGGATCACGATTGCGCCACCCTTGTCTGCCAGTTTTAGGATGATGCTGGTGTCGTCAGTAATGGATTTCAATGCTCTTCTTTCTTCATTAGATATATTGTTGAAAGTGTGCCTGGTTGGGATGGCTGTGACTTCCTTGAGGACAGCCTGCTCGAAAGTGAGTACCTCGTTGGGTGTCATGGCAGCCGTGGGGGTGAATTTGGATTTCTTCTTCAAGCCCGTCCCAGTAGTTGGAGTTTCTGGTTTGTCTTGGAAAAAGGCCTTAAGACGTACTTTCCGGAAGAATTGGTGTAGTTCCTGATGGAGTCTGAACATGTCTTCGGCAGGTGTCGCGACGAAACCCAGGCCCTTCTCCAAGAGCCCGGATTCGCCCTCAGACAGTGTCCTAGACGAAAGATTCACGACTAACGTCTTTGTCCCGATGTTGTCCTTAGACAGTGTCCTAGACGAAAGATTCACGACTAACGTCTTTGTCCCGATGTCGTGCCTCGTAACGTTCAAGTCGCGCCTGGCAGAAATCAATGAGGAGATGTATGAACATAAAGAGTTCCTCACAAAACAGAAAATCACGAAACTCCAAAAGGACGTCAAACGCTTCAACCAAGAGAAAATGTATCCATACACCAAGGAAGACTACGTCTTCGAGAACAATGATACGGGCTCGGAGGATGGTAGCAGCAACCACTCTAGGAGGTCGGGATCAACCAGCAGCAACTCCAGCTACGAAGATGGGAACTACACGACCAATTCGAGAGGGCCCAATTTCAGAGGAACACAAAGACAACATCGGCCACCTTTGTACCAGAATTTCCCACCCCATCCATTACACCCACAGATGTACCCTGGACAATGGATGGGACCGCAACCCATGTGGAATATGCCACAAGGGTTTCCACTACAGGCACCCCTATTCAACCAATTCCCGAACCCCCCTTTTCTCAACAGAGGGAGGGGCAAAGGAAGAGGAAGCAGAAGAGGAGGACAGAAGAGTGTCAATTGGCAAGACCCGAAACCAATGACGTTACGGAGCACGACATCGGGACAAAGACGTTAGTCGTGAATCTTTCATCTAGGACACTGTCTGAGGGCGAATCCGGGCTCTTGGAGAAGGGCCTGGGTTTCGTCCCGACACCTGCCGAAGACATGTTCAGACTCCATCAGGAACTACACCAATTCTTCCGGAAAGCACGTCTTAAGGCCTTTTTCTAAGACAAACCAGAAACTCCAACTACTGGGACGGGCTTGAAGAAGAAATCCAAAATCACCCCCACGTCTGCCATGACACCCAACGATGTACTCACTTTCGAGCAGGCTGTCCTCAAGGAAGTCACAGCCATCCCAACCAGGCACACTTTCAACAATATATCTAATGAAGAAAGAAGAGCATTGAAATCCATTACTGACGACACCAGCATCATCCTAAAACCGGCAGACAAGGGTGGCGCAATCGTGATCCAGGATGTGGACACATATGAAGACGAGTGTCGCGCCAACTGAACAACACCAGATATTATCGACCTATCAATGAGGACCCAACACCACGGCTGATGACTAAGATCAAGAGCCTGGTTCACGAGGCAGAAACAGAAGGATGGATCTCCCCACAGGAAGCAGCATTCCTTGTCAATGAAGACCCGAGGATCCCCTACTACTACACTTTACCCAAGATCCACAAAGGGATCAATCCCCCTCCAGGACGACCCATCGTTTCAGGGATCGACTCCCTCCTGGAACCGCTGAGTTAAGTTCTGTGACTTTTTTCTACGCCCTCTTGTCACAGAAACCCCTACTTACCTCAGACACATGACGGAGGTCCTTAACTTGATCGAAAATTTCGATGACCCTGCTAACATCAGCCTCTTAGTCACACTTGATGTTGAGGCGCTCTACACAAATATTCCTCAGGACGCCACCTTGGAAGTATTGGAATCAGTACTACAGAACATTGATCCTTGGCCCCATGATACACCCATCTCTTTCATTTGCGAGTGTACTTCCCTTGCTTTGAAAGAGAACTTTTTTGCGTTCCATAAACAGATTTACCATCAGATCCAGGGCACCAGCATGGGGAGCACCTTCGCTCCAAGTCTGGCCTGCCTTTACATGGCCAGTTTTGAAGCCAAGTTCATCCTTGGTGACAACAACCCATACAATACCAACATTGTGATGTGGCGTCGTTACATCGACGACATCCTCCTTTTTTGGAAGGGAGATGATGAATTGTGTAAGGAATTCTGCGGTTGGATCAACACCCTCGACCCGTTCCTTAAATTCTCAGGGACACAATCTCAAGAGAGTATTCCGTTCCTAGACCTCAAAATCTCCCTCAGTAATGGAGTCCTTCACACAACTAACTACAGAAAACCTACGGATAGGAACAGTCTGCTTACATACGAAAGCCACCATCCAAAAGCCCTGAAGGACAACCTGCCAGTAGGACAGTTCCTGCGGCTTCGCAGGAACTGCGACACCTTACATGAATTTGAGAAACAATCTCGAATCCTGTCAGACAATCTGTTCGACTGTCATTACCCCCACAGGATCATACGACAGGCTCACAAACGGGCTAAGAACAATAATAGAGAGGCACTCTTAGAAGTCAGGGACAGACACAAGACAGACACTATGACATGTGGGACCACATTCACGCCCAACTCAAACAAAATCCAAAAAGCGATTAAAAAACACTGGAGGATTCTGGAGACAGGCTCTTTCACTCCAGGGCCCAGCCCGCTGTTTGCATTCAAAAGAACCCAGAATTTCAAAGACCTCCTGGTCCACACATGCCCCAAGACCACATCCATGGGGCAAACGACGTTGTGGGCGCTGCCCCCTATTGAAGGTCACTACCCATGCGGCTACTACTCTGTATGCCCTTTCACGTCAGTTTCCAAAAACATTGACCTAGGTCTGGCTAGACCATGGCAACAGTAGAGATATACCAACTGCAATACAAGAAACTGTGTATACCTGATCACATGTCCCTGTAATAAAAAATATGTAGGGATGACCACACGGCCTATCAAACTGAGAATAGGAGAACACAGGAGCACAATACGCTGCCACAAGACACACACGAAACTATTGAGTCATTTCCTGGAAATGGATCACAGCCCAGATAGTCTGAGGTGGACCATCCTTGAAGCCAATCCTGGCTGGACCAACAGCACACTTTTCAGACAAGAACAACGCTGGGTGTTTCGTCTAAAAAGCAATTCCTCAGGTCTAAACGATGAGATACCTTGGGTAGAACTGACAAAATGAGCATCACCTTACGCTCTATTGTAGGCAACCATGCATATCCCTTAGTCCCTTACACAATCATGTGGATCCATTAGTTCGTCACATAATTGATCTTTAGTAGGAGCCATTAATTAGGTGGGTGCCACATACGTAAGACTGAGACCGGCAACGTTCGTGAGAGACTTCCCAGTGTGTCTAAGGGCAGCTTTCTACCAACTTGCCCTAAACCAGGTGCCCACCAACCTGGGCACTTTCCAGGACACTAGAGAATACATGATCCATTTGTTCGTAATCCATTACTATGGATTACCTCATTATTATGGATCACCACACTATATATCCCCAGTGGTTAGAAGTTAGTTCCTGGCTTTACATGTTTTTTCCAAATTAGATCCTGGGTCTACATGTCTCTTTCAAGGGCACCTCCACTCTGCCCAGAGGGAGCTTTCTGCTAATTTGACATCCGCCCAGCCGGTCATTAGATACTATTACGTCACTGACTAGAGGTATTACCTCTCATACAATAAGAAAGGCCCCTCTAAGATGGCGGCCATATTTATGAACCCTTTCCCACGTTACTGCTCAGCGCGCTGTGTCACTCACGAACAGCGCACATTCAGTGACGCGCCATTGGCGAGCTATGTGAACACCCAAGATGGCCGCCATATTCGGCCGCGATACGGGGTAGCCTTTCTACCCACACTTCCCAATCAGGTCTATACATGCCCCCCTCCCCGTACGTCACTTCCGCTGATGAACGTGTGTTCAAAATGCACCTCCCGGCCTCACCGCGATCACCGGCGGCGAGAACGGAGGGGTAGGCACACGGCACCCTGCGGAATGATTGACTGTGAGTATGTTACTGCCACTAGAACCTCAGCTCAGGTGAGATGATGAGTATTGGGTGGTTTAACGAGTGGCTGATCGACCGTTTTTTTTCAAAAACATTTCTTCACAGATTTTCATGCGCACCTGTCTCTGACCGCTGGCGTACCCGATCATCCTTAATACAGGGGTAGGCATTTTCCTCGCATTTCCAACAGACGAGCGGGGCATGATACTTAGTGGGGCACCTTGTAAGGTCTCTTTTTTCACAAACAGCACAATTATAATCACAGCAGATTTTATGTTATGAAAAAAACGATCTCAATGGCAACTTTGGCACCTAGGTCATTTCCTCATGACCATTAGGCTATGGGCACCCTGATCTAAGTTGCATGTATGCGTAAATGATGACCACCCTAAGCGTGTGCTATCTCACTAGGGTGATGTACCACCTGTATGCATGAGCACACAGGTCTACTTAAAGCGCACATGTGAGTCATTTGGCATCTGACAGAGCATGCCCTTTTAACAAGAGTACATGATGCATGAGAGCATTGCGCGCCTCAAATCATGACGAAAATGTCATTGCACTGTTTAATATATATGTGTCTCTCTCTTTGGCTCTACTCCCTTTTTTTATTTATATTTTTTCATCAGGTTGGAACACAGGATTCGATCGAGAATTCTAGCCAGTGTTATTACACACTGTAACCAGACTGTAGGTATAGTAGGAGTATAGGGCGTCTCTTCCCTGACTCCTATTTTTAACTATCACTTGATTTATCACTTCTGCACCTGGTCCTGACGAAGCGCTCTTGGATCTACTAGGGACCGCCCGTAGCGCGAAACATGTTGACCTAAACTACACTTTTTCACACACATTTTTCTTCATGGATGCGAGAGCAGTGGATAATACTTACCCCTCCTCCACATTTGTTTTAAGGAGGATCTCCACATCCTACAGACATTTTAACCTTGTCTTCGGGACCCCTGAATAAAACGAGGTTCTGGGTACCATTGAAGACAATTTTAACTCACCCATTCACTTCCCTAGGCCCACACACCCGCATGCACAACTGCGGCGTCTCCTAAAAAGATTTCCGTTAAAGAGCCCTCTCGCGGGGCCCGTGAGGGACTGCAGCGCCACCCCCACGAGGAACTACGCCCGATGATGAAGCATGACACTCGCAAGGGTGTGTGAGGGCACTAAATCCAAAAGGAGAAATTCCCCACCTATTCTAATATCCAACCTTACTGAGAGATGCACACTTTCCCAACCATAATAGGTTGATCTATCTTCTTCTCTTTAGGAACAGCTACTCCTCAGTGATTATTACGTTTGTCCTTGGGAGCTTGGGTACTGGACCTTCCATTTCTAATTTAGCTCCCTGTCCCCCCTCTCCAATATGCTTTTCTGAAGGAGACCAGGTCAGGTGAGTTTTTTAGCTTTATTGGCAGCTTGTTCCACAATCTGGTTGTGATGCCTATAAAGCTTTTACCGCCCCATCTTTGGAGTCGGAAATTCAGTACCTTCACCAGTTTCAGAGAAGCGGACCGAAGAGTTTGAGATGAAATATTCCATTGGAAACGATCCGTCAGATAAATGGGGCCTAGATTATGTAGTGCCTTAAAGGCAATGCACAATACCTTGAAATTAATTTGTTTTTCCACGGGCAGCCAGTGAAGAATATTTAGGGCATGTTTGGCTGATGAATATTTGGATATGCCGAAGAGCAACCGGGCTGCAGAGTTTTGAAGAACCTGCAGTTTCACCAGTAGTGCCTTGTTTACACCAACCAGAAGCCCATTACAGTAATCCAGCTTAGACAGATCCAGTGCTGCCACCACTGTTTTCTGTAATTCTGGTGGCATAAACGGAAAGATTTTCCTCAAAATTTTCAGAGTGAAAAAGGTGGATTAGGTGAGCGCCATCACCTGGTGGAAGAAGGTCAGAGTAGAGTCAAAAATGACCCCTAGGTTTTTAGCCTTGGTGGCTGGAATGGGAAGAGGACCAAGCTCCACTGGCCACCAGTCTGTGGACCAGAAGGATGTGTCTCTGCCAAAAAGTAAAACCTCGGTTTTATTTGAATTTAGCTTGAGGCAGTTCTCTGACATCTCTTCTGCTCACATGTCTCATACACTCATTGAAGTTGTGGGCCGTATCGTGGTTTTTACTCAAGATGGAGACA
Organism: Calotriton arnoldi; assembly: GCA_963921515.1. Taxonomy (NCBI): domain Eukaryota; kingdom Metazoa; phylum Chordata; class Amphibia; order Caudata; family Salamandridae; genus Calotriton; species Calotriton arnoldi. Next base: position 244,128 of record CAWUFW010016547.1, on the reverse strand, counting down.
ATGATCTGGGTGTCATCTGCGTATGATTTAATCAATCTGGCCAAAGGTGTAACATATGCATTAAATAGGGTTGGACTCAGGGACGAACCCTGTGGCACCCCACATGGGAGCCTAAAGTAGTGAGACTTGATACCCTCCACTTCAACAAATTGTTCCCGGTTTGACAGGAAGGACCTGAGGAGTGCGAGGGCTGTGCCTGCTATCCCTATTTCCTGAAGTCGATTTATCAGGAGGCCGTGGTCCACCGTGTCGAATGCATCCGACAGATCTAGCAGAATCAGGCCGCTGAGCCTCCTTTATCAACTGCGCACCTGATTTCTTCTGTTGCAGTGATCAAGGCCAGTTCAGTACTGTGCTTGCTCCTGAAGCCGTACTGTGTTGAGTCCAAGATATGATTGTTATCAATGAAGGTGGTCAGTTCTTGATTCATGTGTTTTTCAAAGTCTTTTGCCCGTAGAGGCAGACGAGAGATAGGGCGATAGTTGCCCGGATCAATTTTGTCTAAGTTTGACTTCTTTAAGAGTGGTAGGATGGAGGTTTTTTCCAAATTTTCGGAAATGTCCCTGTTTTGATGGCAAGGTTGAATAGCTCTGTAAGTGGATGGGCAACTGTCTCCACTACAGTGTGGATTACCTTGGGGGGGCATGGATCCAGCTGTGATCCAGATTTAGTGGCCAGGAGAAGTTCCTTAATTTGCTCATAGGAGACAGTTGTGAACTCTGTAAATTGGGGCAGACCAGGGGCCTGGGGCGGGTTGGAGACTGTTGAGTCTGTGTTTATAGCATCAGATTGTGGGACCTGATTGCTCTGAATATTTGCAGAGCGTGAGGCAAAAGTATCATAGATGGTAGAGACTTTTTTGCCAAAAGAAGAGGCTAGACTGTTGCAAAAGGCTTGGTCTATTGCATAGTGTTGGGTCTCCTGTATGTGGCTAAGTTTCTGGACCGTCGCAAACAGTTCTTTGGAATTATTCTTCGCCCCTTCTATTTTCTCCGAGAAGTAAGTTATTTTAGCTTTATGGATCCGTTCTTTATATTGTACCAATAATTTCTTATATGATTCTTTCTCCCTGGGATCATAAAGCTGTCTCTAGAGCCTTTCTTGACTGCGACAGTGCCTCTTCAGAAGCTTTAGTTCCTCTGAGAACCAGGGTTCAGTGGGTGCTGTCCTGCTAATTTTCCCTGCTCTGTGGAAATCCAGTTGTGGTAATCTAGTGATGCTGCCTCAGGATCTTGGGAAAGACAAGATCTGTTCCAGCCCAGATGAGTAATGAAATTTCTTTTGTCCAGGCAATGCCACAGATATCTTTTTTGACTTCTGACTGGACAGAGCTTATTGCCGGTTGAAAAAGGCAGAGATAGAGTTAGCATCACTGCTACGTGGTCGGACCAGTGGAGTTGCAGGTTGTTATTAAATTTCAGAAAAGGACAATCTGTGAAAACGGCATACAAAAGGTGCCCAGCTCTATGGGTGGACCCTCCTGTAATTTGCTCTAATCCTGCGCTTGTCACCAGGTCCATAAGGGCAGAGGAGTCTTCATCTAAGAGGTTATCCAGGTGAAAATTAAAATCCCCTAGGATAGTGCAGTCTTGGAATTGACTTTGTGTTCAAGTAGCCGGCCCATAGTGTGAATAAAATTGGTCCTGGGTCCTGGTGGGCGATACACTAGTAGCCCGTTAAAAGAGTATATATGATTAATGGCTATTTTGAAGGAGAGCACCTCACCTTCCGTATATGTAGGGATACTTTTGAATGATGCTTTCAGGTGATCCCGATAGATAACGGTCAGCCCTCCGGGAGCCGTACTTATAATTATACCCCTGCAGGTGCGTTTCCTGCAGGAAAACCATATCCGGTTTGTGCCACTTGATAAATTGGAGTACTAGTGTGTGCTTTATTTTGGACCCCATGCCATTTACGTTCCAGGACATAATTTTAAGCTTGTGCTGCTCCTGCATTATCTTCTTTGATATTCTTTCCCCTTTGAGCATGCTCAGCTTGGATGTTTGAATGCTCCCCCGGGAATGACACCCCCTTCCCCTGTTGTGTGTCTCGTCCTCTGACTCTGTGCCCTGTTCAACTGCTGTCAAGCTAACTATTAAAACCGTAACACCCTTGACTCCCCCCTCCCTGCCACCCTGCACTGTGGAACTTGAACTTCCCACAACCCCAATTTGCAGAGCGCCTGTCGCCCATAACTGCAAACTAACCATCTTAAGGGGGGTTGGATGCCCCGGTGCAGCTGCTCCGTGTGCCCTCCTGGCCCGCAAGTTCTTCATGCCCCTTGTTTAAGGCTCCATCTCCCCCTTCTCCCCAACCCAATGTTTGTTACGCACTCTGGCAGTTGAACCGGGACCGGTACTTCCATCAGTTGTCCTTATGCTCCCACCTGTCGCAGCGGACTCACCGTCCTGTCTGCATCTCTTACTCCTTCTTATGGTTACCCTCAGGTGGTTTCTTTGTCATCCCAGTAGTCCTGTCTGTGTTGGGGTGCAGGACTTCCAGTGTTGGCCAACTCCCCTCCCCCCCAGCCTAGGAGGTGGTCGGAGGCTTCTCCCTGTTCCAAATGTTGTTATCACTTGCCTGGGAGTCTCCGTCGGTTGAGGCGTGTGGGTAGGTCCTCCTCAGGTCTCTCGGCTGCTTTGGCTCCTTCATGCGCCACCCCTCCAGCCACTCCATTACTTCCTTCGGTGAGGTGAAGAACCAGGATTTCCCTTCTGCTTTGATTTTTAGTTTGGCTGGGAACAATATCATGTATTTGATGTCTCTCTCCGTGAGGGTCTTCTTGACCTCCTCGAAGCTCCTCCTTTGTTTCTGGACCCGATAGGTAAAATCAGGAAAAAAGCAGATTATAGAGTTCTCGTATTTAAGATCTCCCTGTAACCGGGCTGCCTGCAGTATAACATCCTGGTATCTGAAGTTCAGCATCCGGGCTATGATGGTGCGTGGCGGGGCCCCCGATCTTGGACATGGGACGGGGGCCCTGTGGGCCCTTTCAACTGAAAAGAACTTCGCCAGGCATTTGGGTTTCAGGTGTTTCATAATCAAGTCCTCTATAAAGAGGTCTACACATTGGGCTTCTGCTCCCTCAGGGACTCCCACTATCCATAAGTTGTTTCGCCTGGATCTCCCATCTTGGTCCTCGACTCTTGCTTCCAATGCTTCCTGTCGTTTTGCTAATTTACACACTTGCTCTTCCAGCGATTTCGACGAGGACTGGAGCTCACGGATATCTGCCTCTGCCGTATGTACTTTTTCCGATATCTTTTGGAAATGTGCTCGAAGGAGATCCACTTCCGTAGTTACAGAGTCTATTTTAGGTTCTAGGGAGGACCGGAGGGTTTGAATCGCCACCATTATTGCACCCAGGGAGGGCTCTTCTGAGGTCGCTGGACTGGCAGACCTGGTGCCCTCTTCTTGTTGGGACCTTGGGACCGCGTACTTGTCCATCTTGTTGGATTGTGGCGGTATGTTCCCTTTGGGCTTCATCTTCTCCCCCGAGTTGTATTCTATGCCGAGAGTGCCTTCGTGTAGAAGGAGGGGGGGGGGTTGTTACATCCAATCTCCGCTCTGTACCTGGGCACGATTATGTTCCAGCTCCCTCTCCAGAGACGTTCCTCCGGCGGGACTCCCAGGCTGTTTCCCACCATCACTGCTTGGGCCCACTCGTCGTGCCGGGGGCCTGTGTCTCGTAGTTTCACCTCCAAACTGGTATTAACAAATTCTAGTCACCTGGGGACCGCCCCTACGAGCTCATTAGGCCGGCCAGACGGACTCCCGGTTCCAGCCTTCTCCAGGTTGCTAACCTTCCTACAACCCGGGTGATGCTTGCTCCCAGGCAGTCCACTTGTCTAGTGCCGGTCAGGGGTTTGCCTCGATCACTGGGCCTACTGGATCGGAGGTGCTTTTTCTTTTTGCTCCTCCTCTCGTATCCCCCAAGCAGGCGAGGATTGGTTTGACCAGGACTCAGTCTATGGGCTTCCGGTTTCCAGGTGCCTTCAACCCTCTACTATGGCCCCAAGGGCGCTCGGGAAGAAAAAGGCCCATCCGTCTTCATTCAGTTTGTCTCCACGTGTTGGGCCACATCAGGGCTCTTCCCCATTGACTGCACAGGATAATTGTAAATGTTTTTTTAAAACCTTTAATCCCAGATATACCTAGCTATTTAAAAGACACCACCAATGTAATTAACAAATTAGATCAGATAACATTTGATCCAGAAACAGACATATTAACGATGTGTGACATCACTAGTTTATACACTAATATTCCCCAAGAGGCAGGACTGGAAGCTATAGAATGTTTTCTAGAAAAAAGACAAACACCACACCGCGTACCGACATGGTTCATTCTTGAACTGGCACAGATCTGCCAGAGAAAAAGATGTCTTCTGCTTTAATGGTACATTCTATATGTAGGTAAAAGGGACTAAATGGGATGTCCCTGTGCTCCAGAGCTAGCAGTGATGATTATGGCTCTATATGAGGACAAATGGGTATACAACAATAACCCCTTCACAAATAACATCATGACTTGGAAACGCTTCATTGACGACATTTTTTTAATTTGGCGAGGTGACTCTAGTGAACTTTAGTCATTCATAGAGTGGTTAAATAATCGCACGAATGACATTAAATTTACCGTCCAGTGGAGTCAGGATTCCTTCAACTTTCTAGATTTGACAATCAAACATGAAGAGGGTAAAATCTATACCACTCTTTTTACTAAAGAGACAGATAGAAATACTTTTCTCTATTACAAAAGTCATCATCAACGAGACCTGAAAGACAATTTACCTTACAGTCAATTTTTATGTCTACGTAGAAACTGTACCAAAAAATTGGATTATTTTGACAACACAAATAAATTGATGAACAAACTGAAAGACCGACAATATCCCTGTCCACTTCTACATAGGCCAATGAAAAGAGCCTGGTATACACCTAAAGAGGCACTATTAGAATCAAGGAGTAAACAACCGACAGATCGCTTGGTTTGCGTAACTACTTTTAGTACTGCTTCATCAGAGGTAAAAAAGATAATATGCAAGCACTGGCGAAGTGTTTCCTTTTTGAGACTATTAAGCGAGATGCCGTTATTTTCCCTTAAGAGAAATAAAAACCTTAGAGAGAAACTATTTCATTCTAATACAGAAATCCGAAGTCCACAAAAGAATTTGAGATCATTATTGGGCTTACCACCAATTTTGGAACACCACAGATGTGGCACATGCGTGGCTTGTGAATCGACAATTGAAGGGACGGTGTTTGTGTATAATAATATCTCGATCCAACATAAAGAATTCACTAATTGTAAATCGAAAAATGTGATTTATGGGATTTTGTGTCCATGTGGGAAAATGTAATTTGGCCAAACAAATCAAGAAATCAGACAACGGATTAGCCCACATAAGTCCCGTATAAGATGTCATAATTTGACAGCACCCCTGGTACACACATTTCCTGGAAAAGAATCACAATGTTGGTGATATAAAATGGATAGTACTACGACAAGTCAAACCAGTATGTGGTGATGATTCATGTTTGGGACAACAAGAGGCTCTATTAATTATTAAGCTACGCACTGCTGAAACGGGTCTTAATGAGGTATCAGAGATAACAAATGTGTTTTGAAGTAAAGGACTCTGTGCAATGCCATCAAGCAGGGAACAAATGAGGTATCAAAGAAAACAAGAAGTTAACACATGCTCGCACTTTGTAAACCATTGTATGAATGTGGCCATTGCAATAATGGGCCTCTGAAGACTAATGTGAATGTCTTGCAGAACGTATCCCTTCTTGATTATGTAGCTCCTATGTAGATACCTTAAACATAGGCTTCAAATACCTGATTCATTTTAGAAACGATTTTGTCTTATGTTTGAATGAAATCACTTTCCATCCTCAGATTTCTACCTCCCTTTCCAATACATCCTTTTCAAATACGAATGATTGACATTAGGTTTGTAGCTTCCCCTTTTTAATACACTGAACTCCGGCTAAACTACATTTCCCATGACTACCCAGCCGGGACAGGAAGTCTTTAACCGGGGCTCCACCTGACAACGGCTTCCGCCCAGCCACGTACCGACACACAGCGGTATCGCAAAATCCTAACCGAAGCGGGTCTTTGAAAATTATTTTAGCCATTTGAACACATAAATAAGTTAGTTCTTTTGAGATAACGTTTGGTCTGTGTACATTTTTCAGACGTTTCCAGGCTCCATTATTTTCCAATAACTTTGGTCTGTTTCCCGCCTTGCTTTCTATAGAAACAATTTCCTCTTGGCCATTCTTTAAGATTTTGAAGGTGACACTTTTGAATCTGGTTTCCCCTTTTCTCACTTTTTTTTAAACCTTACACAAGAGTAGGGCTTTTAACGCGGGTAACACAGCACTGGACTCTGAAAATATATATAACCTTGGTCGAATTCACTATGAGCACAAATTCCTTGGGCTGCACTTGGTGAATAGTGACTTAGACACCATATGTATGCCTTAAATAATATTTTGAACATTTTCCTAAATATTTTTTAATTATTTCTTTACATTTAGGCTGAATGAGTTCATTATTTTTTGCCCTGATGATGACCTCGGAAAAAGGTTTGTAATTTGCCCCAATACTCTATGAGGTCAAAACGCGCTGGCATTTTCTCCTGGGGATTCATAAGGAGTAGCATCTCAATATAAGGACATTGCCTATGCCTGAAAAGTATACAACAGTTCGAAAAGGACTATTAATTTGATTGGATCTGGCTGAGTGTGGTAATAAAATATTGACCACATAACCCCAGGCACTTTGTTTCTAAGGGGCACTAAAAGATAGATGTGAGCTAATTTGCATTGATCTCCAATAACTCACGTTTGTTTAGTAGATATTGTGTTTTCAGATAACTTATTACTTGCTTTGTGTGGTATATTGTGTTGACCTATTTTAATTTGTATTTTGTTCGTATACTGTTTGTACCAAATGGAAAAGATTATCATAAAATGGAAATCAGTGAAAAGAATAACATAAATTGTGAAATGGGATAAATTCTCAAGCACTCTAGATTGATGTGTATGTTGTGCTCCTTTAACTAATTTTCATCTCTGGCCTTGTGGGGTACTTGATATGATTTTGTGTTGTGAAATTGATCCCTCTCCACTTATCAGGCCTTAGTGGATCAAACCCCATTACGTCTTTACAAGATACCCAGTAGCCATACCTCTGAGGACTGCAACTGAACCTGCAGTGGCTAAGGCCCTAATGGTAGATTTTTACCAGAGTGGGTTTCCCTGAGGAAGTGGTGTCTGACAGGGGCACCAACGTCATCCCTGCTTTTATGCAATCAATTTAGAAGAAGCGTGGAGTTACTTACAAGTTCTCCACCCCCCTGCCATCCACAAACCAATGGGCTTGTTGAGAGATTCAACAAGACCCTTAAAGGCATGATCACAGGCCTGCCTGAGGCCCTGAGGCATAAGTGGGACATCCTCCTGCCATGCCATCTCTTTGCTTACAGAGAGGTACCACATAAGGGGGTTGAATTGAGCTCCTTTGAGTTTCTGGATGGCCATCCATTCAGTATGGACCTCTCAGTCTGGTGAAGGAAGGGTGAGAGCAAGCTCCTAGAAAACCTCACCAGAATGTAGTTAGCAACCAGCTGGTCTTCAGGAGCCAGATGGCCAAGGTATGGAAGCAAGCTTCTGACAACTTAGAAGCCAGCCAGGAGGTGATGAAACAGAGGTATGGCCAAATGGCTATCCCTGTGGAATTACAGCCTGGGCAAAAAGTAAGGGTGATGGAATCACACCTGTTTGGGACTCACTTACTGATTCATATAGGCCACAGCTCCCTCAGGTGGCTAATGAGGGATGAGAAGCCCAGGGCCCTTTAAGACTGTTAGACTGGGACCTATGAGATACTTGAGAGGAAGGTGGAGGTCATCTACCTGGAGGACCTCAAGACCCCAGTCACCCTCACAGGATGCTCCATATAAACCATCTCAAACTACACTTTGAGAGGTCTGAGGTCACCATTTTGCTGGTGACAGATGAACGGGAGGAAAAGGAGAGGGAACCTCTCCCTGATCTCTTAGCCTCCAAAGAGACGGATGGGTCAGTGGAAGGTGTGAACCTCTCACCAACCATGACTTCAGAACAGCAGAGGGACTGTGCCAGTTGCTGAGACAGTTTTCTTCTCTGCTTTCCCTCACTCCTGAGACTACCTACCTGTGTATCCATGATGTATCCATGATGTGGACACAGGGGACAGCCTCCCTGTCAAGAATAAAACTTATAGGCTATCTGACAAAGTAATGGCCAGCATCAAATATGAGGTTTCTAAGAAGCTGGAGTTGGGGGTGATTGAACCCTCCATTAGCCCCTGGTCCAGCTCCGTGGTGCTGGTACTAAAAGCTGCCCCACTGGGCACTACACCAGAACTCAGGTTCTGCGTAGATTGCAGAAGGCTCAATTCAGTCACCAAGACTGATGCTCATCCCATCCCTGGGCTGATGAACTGATTGATAGGTTAGGGACTGCCCAGTTGCAGAGTACCTTTGACCTTAATTCAGGGTACTGGCAGACTGCCCTATCTGAAGGAGTCAAGGAGAGGTTCCACTCCAGATGGCCTCTACCAATTCAGAGTGATGCCCTTTGGATTAAACAATGCCCCTGCCACCATCCAGAGGCTGGTGAACCAGGTTTCATCTGGTATAGAGGCCTTCAGTGCTGCTTACATGGATGACATAGCTGTCTTCAGTAGCAGCTGGAAGGACCACCCTTTTCACCTGCAGGAAGTGCTTCAGGCCCTGCAACAGGCAGGCCTGACTATCAAGGATAGTAAATTCCAGATAGGGCAGGGGTCTGTGGTGTACTTAGGATCCCTGGTGGGCAGTGTTAAGGTGCAGTCCCTCTAGGCCAAGATGGAGATTATCATGGCCTGGTAGCCCCCAAACCCAAAATGAGGTGGGAGTCTTCTTAGGCCTCACAGAGTACTACAGGAGGTTTGTCAAGGGATATGGTACCATTGTTGCCCCCTTGACATAGCTGACTTCAAAGTAGCAGCCCAGAAATGTGATTTGGACAGAGGCATGCCAAAAGCATTGGACTCTCTAAAGCAGGCCATGTGCACAACCCATGTGCTCAAGGAACCTGACCTTTCCATGGAATTCATTGTACAGACAGATGCCTCGGAGAATGGCATAGGGGCTGTTCTATCACAGCTAAATGATGAAGGCCTAGACCAACCTGTAGCTTTTATCTCTAGGGAGTTAATTCCCAGGGAACAGAGGTGGAGTGCTATTGAAAGGGAAGCCTTTGCTGTGGTCTGAGCACTGAAGAAGTTGAGATCATAACTGTTTGGGACTCACTTACTGATTCAGACAGACCACAGGCCCCTCAGGTGGCTAATGCAAATGAGGGGTGAAAATCCAAAATTGTTGAGGCGGTCCATCTCCCTACAGGGAACGGACTTTATGTTGAAACACAGACCTGGGATAGACCACACCAATACGGATGGCCTTTCCAGGTTCTTCCTCCTTAGTGATGCGCTCTCCCAAGACGTTGGGTAGCTCTCCCCACTTTCAGCTAGGAGGGCCATGTGTTAGACTTGACAGCCTTAGGGTGGTCTTCCCCCAAACAGTTTGGCTTATTGCCTCCAATTTTGCTGAATTCTTTTTGTTGTCCTTAAGACTCTGAGCACTTTACCGCTGCCAACCAGTGCAAAAGTACACGCGCTTCTCCCCTAAGCATGGTTGATTGACTTATCCACAACTGGCATAATTAACTTACCTACAAGGCTCTAGTAGAGTGTACTACATGTGCCCAGGGCCTATAAATTAAATGCTACTAGTGGTCCTGTAGCACTTATTGTACCACCCACACAAGTAGCACTTTAAACATGTCCCAGGCCTGCCACTGCAGTGCCTGTATGTGCAGTTTACATTGCCATGTTGACTTGGCATTTAATACCCTTGCCAAGCCTTAAACTCCTCTTTTATTACATATCAGTCACCCCTAAGGTAGGCTCTAGGTAACCCATAGAGATGGGTACTGTGTAATCAAAAAGTAGGACATTTACTTGTAAGTTCGGCATGCCCTAGTAGTGAAACGCATCCCAATTTGTTTTTAATACTGTGAGGCCTACCCCTCTCATAGGTCAACATTGGAATTCCTTAATACACTTATAAGCTGTAATTCCTAATTGAGAAGGAGTAGCACTGTTGTGTTTCATATAATTGGAATGGTAATCCTCTTTACTGGTAAGAATGAATTTATCACTACCCTTTTTAAAATACCACTTTTAGAAAGATGGCATTTTCTGCTCTTAGCCCTGTGTGACTGCATCCTCTCTCCAATACACATCTGGTGTGGGTGACAGCTGTACTTTGTGCATTCCCTCTATCAGCCACACACAAAAAGAGCTTAGGTGTGACTGAGTGGCCAGCTACATCCTGATAGGCCATCCTGGGCAGGAAGGGAGGGAGGAGCTGACACTTACACCTGAATAGGCTGTGTCCTTTCCCCATATAAAGGGCTGCATACCTCTTGGAGTGGAGTGAATCTGGAGCCAGAGCTGGGAGGGAGGACCTCTGTGCACTTCAAAGCCCCTCTTTGATGTCACCTCTACTTCAAAGGCACAACTGGATATAAATGCTGGGTCTCTGACCTCACCAAATCAGACACTACTGGACCTGTGAAGAAACTCTGCCAGGAGGAAGGACTACTGTGCTGCTACAAGTACCCCCACTCTGCTGCTCTGAATAAACTGCTTTTCTGCTGTGCTGCCCTGTTGCCTGCGCCTCACTGCCCTGTTGAGCAAGGACTGGACTCATCTCACTTTATTCCAGAGTGACTCCAAGGGAATGCTGGCTTGCCCCCTGTTCTAAGTCTCATGGCTATCAAAGAGATTTCATCACCATGCAACGGCACCTGGGCTTTGCTTGCTGCAAGTCTTGCCCTGCCAAGTGGTGCCAATCCAGTTCTAGGCCCTTGGAAGTGGGTATAAAGTGCTATAACTGCTACAACCCACGCATTGATGACGTTGCTCCAATCAGAACAGGTGCATCTCCCTCAAAGCCGACGCATCGCTGCTGCTGCATGGACCGCGGACCTTGCATTGCCGACTGCGTGGCACATCGTCTCTAGTTCCCGATGCATCTTTGACTTTGCGCGGCTCGGAGCCAATGCATTGCCTTCACTACAGTGGTTCGACATTGATGCATTGTCTGCGATCCAGCGGTATGACAGCAATGCATCATCCTTTGCTTCTCGCATCTCGAATCCGTTGACGATGCATCCCATGTACTTTTCCGCAGACCAAGGCTGATCCTTGTATCCGACCTTGTGCTCCCTCATGGTCAGCCTGGACCTTTGGATTTGTGGTGTTTATCTGACTTACCCTGACTAGTATTTGTTGTTCCTGCTTGGATGAAGTGCATACCTCTGCCAACTAGAAACCCAATTTCTAACATCACTCCAATCTGTACAACAGCAAGGAAAGCGCTCAACTTCGGAAGGGTAGGATTGATTATTCCCATTCCAGTCAGTGGTACAGTAGGGAAAGTGTTGGACTTTGGAGGGTTACATTTACCATTCCCACTCCAGTCTGTGCAAGAGTATCGAAAGTGTTGGGCTATGGAGGGGTTAAATTGACTATTCCCACTCCAGTCTATGTAACTGTAGGAAAAGTGTTGGACTTCGGAGAGGTATGATTTACTATTCCCACTCCAGACTGTGCAACACTAAGGAAAGCGTTGGAGTTCAAAGGAGTAAAATATACTATTCCCACGCCAGTCTATGCAACACTACGGAATGCGTTGGACTTCGGAGGGGGGAAGATTTACTATTCCCACTCCAGCCTATGCAACAGTAGGGAAAGCCTTGAATTTCACAGGGGTTAAATTTACTATTCTGACTCCAGTCTGTACAACTGTAAGGAAAGCGTTGGACTTCAGAGGGGTAAGATTTACTATTCCCTCTCTGGTCTGTGCTACAGTAAGGAAAGTTTTGGACTTCGGGGGGGTAAGATTTACTATTCCCACTCCAGTCTGTGCTACAGTACGGAAAGCGTTGGACTTTGGAAGGGTTAAATTTACTATTTGCACTCCAGTCCGTGGAATAGTATGGAAAGTACTTACCTTCAAACACATTACATATTTGAATAACCCTAATAATTTATTACAAAAAATGCAAAACTTGTAATATAAACAAAAGCAATTTTCATAAAAAAATATAGACATAAAAAAATAAAAAACAATTAAACAATGCACATGATTAATAAACAATTTAATAATAAATTATCAATTAAAAAATGAATATTTAAATATTACTTAACTTGCCACTCTCTTCCCCTACAAACCCAGCAGCCCACACCTAGAATGTACCTAAATATATAATTATTACAAAATATGCATAACTAATAATCAATTAAAATATTATTAGAACTTTAGGTAATTATATTTAATGATTACTTAGTTAACTTCCTACCTCATACTCCTACAAACCTAGTAACCCGCCCTAAAATAAAACAAATAAAAGTCAATATGGCATAATGCAAAGAATCAATATCAATCACTCACTTGCTGAAAAATTATTAATGAATTAATTATTACTTAATGAACTTTCTCCCTATACCGTACAAACCCAACAACCTGCTACGAAACTATAAATTACTATTAGCAATTAAAATAATGAATCTAAATCATTTAAAATTACAAACTATATTTAAAAAATAATAACAATTATACAAACAATAATAACACATACAATTAATATATACACTAAAACACATTAAACTAATCAAAAAAATATTTTTAACAAGTATAATATTGAAAACTATATTAAAAAAAACGATATACTTAACAACTATATTACTGACCTATAAAAACGATATTCTTGACAACAATATCTCAGCATCACGGTATTTTTGTATCACAATATTTATTTTTCGATATGTCGGTCTCCCAATACAAAAAACATTATATTTTGTCCAAATATCACCTGGAATAGTCCAAATTGTCACATTCATAGGAAGTGTGAAGTGTTAGTAGTTGTGTTGATATGTTCATTGGCCCTGCCGACAGGGGAAACGAGTGATGCAAGCTGCAGTGGCCTCCTGACAAGGGCCCTGGCACATATTCTTTTGCAAGTAAAGCATTGAATTTATTAGTTGCACTCCAGTCTAAGCAAATGTAGGGAAAGCGGTTAAATTTACTGTTTCCACTCCAGTCTAAGCAAAAGTAGGGAAAGCTTTGGACTTTGGAGGGGTTAGGTTTACTATTCCCACTCCATTCTAACAAAAGTAGGAAAAGTGGACTTCAGAGGAGTTAGATTTACTATTACCACTCCAATCTAAGCAACAGTAGGGAAAGTGCTGAATATCGGAAGGTTAAGATTAACTATTCCCACTCCAGTCTAAGCAACAGTAGAGAAAGTGTTGGACTTTGAAAGAATTACATATGGCAATAGAAGTCCCAATCATTCATTAAAATGATTTTAAATCCTAATAAAAAAATAAATCCTAGTACATAGGAAAAAATATTACTATATTAATTAACAAAAATAAAAAAATATATATATAAATTAAACATTTTAAAAACAAAAAAATAGAATTACTTACAATCACATTGACTTGCCTTAGAACAAAGATTATAACACACATAAAAAATTAAACCCTTAAAAAGGTAATCAAAAACTTTAAAAAAAAAAAAAAATAATAATAATATTCCATTTGATACTGGATTAACATTAAAAAGATATTGTTTTTGAATTAATATTAATTTAATTAACTTCCCACCCTATTTCTCTAAAACTCAACAACCCAGTAGTAAAATAAACTTTAAATCTGTAACGTAACAAATAAAGATTTAGCATAATCAATTAAATAATTGATTTACTACAAAAAATATTTACTTATAAATTATTTAAAATAAATTAACTTCCCTCCCTATTCCCCTACAAACTCAACAAACCGGTAATAAATGATTACATACTATTAATTTAATAATATTAAAATATACATGAAAAGTAACAAAATACAGAAATATAATTACACAATTAACATTATTAACAATCAATTAAATAATTTATTTACAAAAACTAAATAATTACCATAAAATTTAAATTTATTTTAATTGAATTAATGTGCTACTCTATTCCCCTACAAACTCAACAACCTGCTACTAAACTTTAAATTACTAATTAAATTAAAAAATAAAGAACTGTAAGACTTAAAATTACAAGCTATATTTTTTAAAATAGATAACAATCATACTAACAATATTAACACCTAAAAATAATAAATTAACTCAAACATAATAAATTAATCAATAATGCTATTTTTTACAACTTTATTAATGAAAACAAGATTAACAACAATGACATTTCTTTTTTAAAACGATTTTTCTTACCTAACAATATTCTTGACAATGACATTCTGTTCCATTATTTTGTTGTAGTAACAATATTTTTTATGATATCATGTCCTATGATCTTTAAAAATCGTAATTTTATCCAAACACACTGATGGAGAGAGTGCAATATGAAAGGAGACTTCAAACATATATTGTGTGAATGTCCGCTTATCAAACTATTATGGGGAGAAGTTGTAGGCAGCGAGGGAAAAAGAGTGGGGTACCACATACTTTGTATCATAGCCTACTTACTACTGGGAATGTGTCATCCCACCCTAAAACATCAAACCAAAGCAGGCCATATAGTTAATATGGAACTGTTTGGAAACAACCAAAATTACAATGGTGGTCTAGTGGAAGAGAAAGAGAAAGCCCTCGAACCTCACTTTGGTACCTTCGGTTATGGAACCTGCTATCCACGAAAAAGTTATCCCATTTCTTATCTGCTGCTAAAGATAACTTTGAAAGTATCTGGGGCCCATTGCTGGAGTTTTGGAAGGTGGGGAGTCTAAGAAATGTGTGGTCCATCAGACTGAGAGCACTTAACATATTTCATTATTGATACCTATTTATCGAAGAGAGTTCCAAGCAAGCATTCAAGGTGGAAATTGACCGTGATGGGCTGGAGGTATCTTAAGTTAGGGACTAAGAGTCCTAAGCTAGATCTAACTTTGACTAGGATGTAAGATTAAGACACTCTGCTTTGTATCTTTGTGGCGGATTTAACTTAATTGCCCCCTTTGTTGCTATGTTCAGTTTCTGCTGGTAGAATGTTTACAATTTTATGGCAGAAGACAGAGAACACTATAGGACATTGATGAATCACATTTGTATGCAGCTGTTCTATGATTTAAATGTACCAGGAATTTATTTGGATAGGTAACAGAAAAGATATCATATGCCTGTGAAATTCAGTGAAAACGATTTAGTTAAAACATATTGAGCAGAAATGTATGCAATGCAATGACTTTCTTCTTTTTACTTTTATTTTTTGTGAGGAAGGAAAATCTCTGTTATGTTAAGGGTTTGTTTCTCTAAACTCAAAAAATTGTAAGCTGATATCTTACTTGGTTGACAACACTTAATTAACCTAATTATCCCATATTTGACACTTGTGTTTGTGATGTACAACAGGAAAGGTCCCCTCTTCAGGACACGGGTTTCAACATTAACCAGGAAAAAGCTATGAGGAAGGGCAGTCAGGACAAGTAATTCCCGAGATTCAGCAGTCAGTTTTATCTATCTTGGGCCCTGGTAAAGAAGATAAACCAAGAAAGTCTGAACTCATGCTTCTTGAACAAGCATTGGCAAAGCTGATAGGTCTTGTATATGCAAGAGTATTTGGCTTTGCAATGTGTTTTAGCCATGTTTTGCACCAGCGTGGCTGCTGTTCAGCATGACTAAAAGTTAGTGGCATAGAGGAAAGTCGCATCGAGTGGTGTAGAGTGGAATGGCGAAGAGTGGAGTAGAGTGTTGTAGAGTGGAGTAGCAGAGAGCATTGTGTATTGGAGTGGCATAATGTGGAGTTGCTTAGAGTGGCTTACACTGGAGTGGCATAGAGTAGACTGGACTGAGGTAGAGTGCATTGGTGTAGAGTGTTGCAGAGTATAGTGGTGTAGAGTGCAGAAGCACTGAGTGCAGTTTCATTGAATTCAGCAGCACACAATGTAGCATCATAGAATGTAGTGGCATAGATTAGAGTGGCGCAGAGTAGAGTGGTGTAGAGTAGAGTGGCCTAGAGTGCAGTGGCATAGAGTGACGTATAGTGGTTCAGAGGAGTGGCGTCAACTTGAGTTATGCAGAAGGCTTTGGTGCAGAGTAGAGTCGAATGGTATAGAGTGCAGTAGCTTAGAGTGATGCAGAGTAGATTAGCATAGAGTGGTGAAGAGTATAGTGCTGTAGAGTGCAGTGGCAAAGAGAGCAGTGGCGTACAGTGGAGTAGCATAGAGTGGAGTAGTACAGAGTAGAGTGGTGTAGAGTTCAGTGGCGGAGAGTGCAGAGTAGGGTGTCAGAGTGCAATGGTGTAGAGTGGCGTTGAGTGGCATAGAGAGCAGTGGCATAGAGTACAGTGATGCAGAGTAGAGTGCAATGGCATACAGTGCAGTGACACAGAATGCCGTTGTGTAGAAAGCATTGGGGTAGAGTGCAGTGGTTTAGAGTAGAGTGGCATAGAGTGCAGTTGCATAGAGTGGAGTGGTGCAGAGTGAAGTAGAGTGGCGTAGAGTGCAGTGGCGTAGAGTAGATTGTTTCAGAGGAGAGTGAAGTGGCGCAGAGTGGAGTGGTGCAGGGTAGAGTACAGTTGCGTAGAATGGCATAGAGTAAAGTTGTGTAGAGTACAGTGGCATAGAGTGTAGTGGAGCAGAGTACATTAGAGTGTTGTACAGTGGATTGGCGTAGCATGCAGGGAAATAGAGTTGAGTGTTACAGAGTAAGTGCATTGGCATATAGTGTATTGGCGTAGAGTGCAGTGTTTCAGAGTGGCATGTAGTACAGTGGCATAGAGTGGAGCTGTGCAGAGTAGATTGATGTGACCTAGACTGGAGTGACAAAGAGTGCATTGACATAGAGCAGAGTGATACAGAGGAGGATGGCATGCAATTGCTTTCAGGGAAATTACATATAAAACACTCCTCCAAGATATATCCATTTCAGCTGCAGCAAATAATGAATTGTTACACTCAGGCATCCAATTCACCTGATGTGCCATTGTGGCCACTCTCAGAACATGGAAATAAAAGCTGACAATGGAATTATTTTCTTATGCACTGATAAAGCTTTGCCCTCCTGCATCATGGCCTTACATAAGCTGAATCATTTTTGGATTGATTTTTCTACAATATACCTCATCATCATCATCAAAGAATCTTTATTCGGCCAATCATGGCCATAAAAGACAGATATCAATAAAATACACTTGAAAATGATCATAAAAGGAGTTAAAAACAGTGTCATCATCCCCTGCAATGTTACATAGCATTAAAATAATGCACTGACCCTTATTTCATACGGGCAAAACACTCAGCAGTGTACAGCAGCAGCTTTTGAATCAAAACTGGCAGCATACATAAAAAGGGCAAAGTGTATATAAGATATCAATACAGCACGGTCAAAAACAATAAATATCTAAAACGAAAGTACTATTACATCAATAAAACAGACATGGCCGTCCTTCCATTGTTTTCCTGATTGGAATTGTAGCTTTAAGAAAAGCACTCACCCTAAAACAGATAATTGGCATAGTCAGTGATTGCAACTTGTGCAAGGCCTGTACACATCTACGGTACCCTAAAGTTTTTAATAGGGGTTTAAGAAAAAGTCTTTTCTGATAACTAAAATAGTTGCAAAAGAGCATATAATGCAGTAGTGATTGCATAGAGACTCCATCACAAGGACAAGCCCGGTTAGTTTCTCCCAAGGAATCAGTTGGCTTTCTGAAGCTCATGAATCGTCACTCTGAGCCAGATCTAAATCAGAAATAGAAAGACCTTTCCCATTGCGTTAATACTAGCAAAAGGTATGAAACAGGCTCCGGGCTAAAAAGAGTCCGATAATAACTCATCACAGTACTTTTCATCAATTCCCTTTACAAACTTTTTTCAGCACAAAATTCCCAAAACAAGCTCTTTACCCGTGATTTATCTGCTTTCTTTAAATTTATATGGGACAAGAACAGAGAAGACAACCACAACTCCTGAAGTGTTGAAGAGATATATTTCAGCCAGGAAATATAGCCTCAATTATCCAGACTAAGACAATCGAAGATGACAACCCTACAGAACTTCGCTTGAGGGTTCGTACATATGTTGACCCAGAGTAACAAAGGGGCCAGATGGACACTATCCTCAATATAATGCTGGTTTAACTCTGTGTGTAGGATAAAACTAGACGTGGCAGGGGAAAGCTTTGAAAACCTTCTACATATGATATTTTCCTCAAGCTGAAGAGGGAAACATTTATAGAATCCCCATATCCCCACGCCATATGCAGCAGTCTGGACCCAACGGGCGTTGTAAAATTTTAAAGTAGTGTGATCGGCCCCTTCCCTGTTGACTTAGTTGAATTGAGAATGGCTCCTGGAGAACTGCTAAGTTTGAGGCATTAACTGGCCAGATGGGATTGCCAAGACCCCGAGGAATTGAAAGTGATGCCCAGATAATGGAAATCTTTTAAGCTATAGAAGGGCTGCCCCTTCATGATAATTCTACGGGTATCAATTCTACCTGGTCCATGAATTGGACAAAGGGGTACACTAGTAGATGCAGTGCTTTTGGGATCCGGGTCAGTTTGACCACGTCGTCCGCGTATAGCAGTGCAGGCATCTGGGTGTCAGCGACTCTAGGGGTGTCGAACTGAACAGAGGTCAAGTGTGGACAAAGGTCATTAATGTATAAGATAAAAGGTATAGGGGCCAAAATATATCCTTGGTGCACACCGTGCTTGAGGCTGAATACCGGGGACATTCACCCTTCTGGGCTTAAACGCACTTTTGCCACCAGGTCAACGTGCAAATTATGCAAAAAAATTCACCAGAGATGCTTCAACGCCCATGTCCAAAAACCTCAGCCACAACTTGGACCTGTTAACAGAGTCAAACGCTATTGAAAGGTCCATAAAGGCCAGGTAAAGAGGACAGTGTTTTACTGAGATGTGCTTAACAATTAGGCTCAAATTTAAGCACTGTTCAATCATCTTCAATCCTGTGCTAGAATCAAATTGGAATGTGGACACAATTTGCAGCTCTTGGGCCCATGCGGCAAGGCTGTTGTAAATAACCCTACCAATTATTTTGACAGTACTATCAAGTAAAGAAATAGGTACAATTGTTGCCATTTTCCATGACTGAGGGATGTGAGTATTTTACGAACCATTAAAAACATTAGTGATCAAGGGACCCCAGAGAGAAACTTTGTATCCTAATAATTGGGGTCCGACCTGGGCCAGGGGCCTTACTAACTACACTCTCAAGTACAGCAGATTCAACTTCTGACAGAGATATTATCATAGGGGAGAATTAATGAATCTGCTGTGTAAGAGATCAACTACCTCTTCATCTTCTTTAAGATGGTAAATAGCAGAGAAGTGAACCACCCACTCAGAACCAAGAATATTACATTGTAACAGAGAATTATCAGGGACATTTCTTGACCTGATATTATTAACAGCATCCCAAATTCTTTTACAATTGTTACCAACCACAGTTGTTTCCAGAATTTCCAGGTCCAACTTATGGAGGGCCTCCTTTCTGGCTTTAAGAGCTAGCTTATATAATTGACGAGGAAGCCGCACCTCAGGTGGCAGTCTCGGAGAGACAGCTAAAGCTGACTTTAGGCATCGGTTTGCCACTAAGCAGTGCTCGTCGAACCTTCAAGGGTCCCCCTTGTCTGGCCACACTGGCTTGGAGAGGAAATCCTAAATGGTCTGAACTAATGCATCATAGTGGTCTAATATAACATACACACAGGCAATTGAGAAATAAATCCTGGGACTGGGTTAGAATGAAACCAAGGGCAATGAAAGGGTCTTTGAGGCACCAGACCAGTCTAAGCCCATCTCTAGAATGCTGGGTAGGTATGGCATTACTAGTCGGTTTAAGCCTTCTCATGGGAAGCAACCCTGTGATAGTCAATGCATTATGGTCCCCCCATTCCATTTGCATGACCTCCCCTTTAAAGAAACAATTCATTAAATTACTAGTTACAGAAATATTGTCAATGGTTGAGTAGCGGCCATGACCCCTATATGTTGGCAGAAGGCACTTATCCTCATTTAAATAATCAGCAAAATCAATAAGATCGTGTGAAGCAAAGTATTTTACCAGCTCGATACACCTTGCTCCGCTGAGCTCCCCTGTAGATCTCTCCTCATCATAAGCCTCATAGATCCAAAACTGTATGTTTTGCTGCCTCTTTCCTTGATACCATGATACATACATAACACTACATAACACTAGCATGCACTCCCTTGAATTGTCTCTTTGTCTTCTATAGAAGCTTTCAACCAGGAATGTTTCAGCTTTTTTTAAAACTTTTATTTGGTTTTCCATTTGTTTTATTTTTACCATACATTCTAAGCTTAAAATAGGGAAAGCTAGGGCTCTAATGTTCCCTGGACGTCCCTTCCACTAGACCACTGACATTTATTCAAGGACTTCCTATGTACTTTAACAGTTGTGTTGCTGAAGAGAGTTGTGGAAAGGGTTGTGGCACCCTCGTTGATGCTGATTTTTCTTTTTCTTTCTTGAAGTCTGGTCCATGCTCTATTCTATCACAGTTTGTCAGCATTCAGCTAACCACTCTGTCCTCTTTCTATTGTTGGTTTATTTCTCCTCGTCATTTCCTCTTTAATTCTGCAACACATAGAAAGGGGAATGCACTTCTAAGGATTGTTATTTTGTGCAGAAAGGTACTCACCTTCCTGCAAAAAATCAATCCTGCCTGTAACACAGGCACCCCTGCCCTATGGTTCAAGGGTGTCTGCTTTACTAGGCAGCCTCGAAATTTCCAGTGCAGGGAGAGAGCTGAAGATGCCATATCTTAGTAGATATGGCACTTTTCAGCTCTCCCTTTCACGCTATGCAGCGCAGCAACTTGCCTTTCTGCACTGTGTTGCAGGAATTCTACGTGAATCTGCCCCTTAGTGTATTTGACACATATTCTGCTACACAGTTTGCAGATTTCAGAAAAATGCTGTTAATAGCTAAAATGGGTGTACATAATACTGTGAGAGAATGTGTCACATAATTTGCAGTTTGTGCCACACAATATAGAAGGCTGCCTCATAATGTGTCCTCCATGCTGCACCATCCTAGGAGCCCAGACAATTGTAAAGCTCTTCAGAGTGGTTATGGGGTTTTCGTTATTTTCCATATTTCACAGTTCCAGTGATTAATGTTTTGTTTTACACCACTGCATTTAGTGCAGTAAAGGCAACCAAACGTAAAATACATATGGTATTGGTTTTCATTAGATGAACGAACACATTTTTTTTAATTAAGTGAATGTACCATGCCGTACAGCCCTTCGCCTGTCAATCAGACATATTTAATATTGTTACACTAATAATTGTTAATGCTACTATATACGCAGGCATGAATGAAAAGAATGAAAATTGTAGTCCGATGATCAATGATGTTTAATGGTATGTATGCATTAGTCACTTTTCCTGATTTACTCACTGTGTATTAGTGTTCCTAAAGTGTTACATGAAACAGGGAGTTTGCCTGGAGTGTAATTTGGGAAATCAGCATTTATGTTAATCTAGACACATGAATTATTACCAGTGAACATATTGAGAAATGATACCAATGATGTATTGGACTAGGACAAAAAGTTATTTATCATCTTACAAGCGATCATTTTTTATTGTATTTTCAAGAAGACATCCTCAAACGACACTTTATTGGAATGCAAAATGTAGCATTTTAATTGCATTCATCACAGCTCATATCCATTTGCCTTGAATGCAGTATTGATCATGTTATATGACAGCTGGGTAATGTCCCCCACACGAGACTATTCACTCGAGTATGTGTTTAATACTGAGTATTTAATAAAGAATATTAAAATGGCTCATGTCTATTTATTGAGGCGATAAATATGACCCTGGTTCAGAACAGGAGGCTGGAATCCCTACATTGGAAATTTGATCTCAGCGAAAAAAAATAATTTAATGCAGTGATTACAAAATACCATTAACAAAATGTTTTAATTAGAAAACCTATATATCCAGGCTGCAGTGTGTTATTGGATTCCACAGTCATTGTCATCGATGATAGTATTAACGGTCAAAATGTGACCCAACAACTGGTCCAGGCTGCTATATATGTAAAAAGTCGAAGCAAATGTGGTATAGATGTCAAAAATTTTCATTGGTAAATCTCACAACACTGGAACTACCATATTATAGAAAATACAAAACAAATATTTCTTATAGTGACTAAGGTTAATTTTCTTCCAACGTATATTATTTCCTGTTTGATAGCCTAAAGCCCTCATTACAAGTCATCGGTTAAATTCTGATCCCTATGCAAGCATTGCAACACAAGTTTTTCGCTGATAGATTTTGGAAGGTCAAACCTGCCTATATTCAGCAGGGTACAAAGGCTTGAAAGGAAAGCAAAACATGCACAATTTGGTGCTTTAAATATTGATTCTGCCGGTAATACCTCATTTCCAAATGAAAAACATGGGCATTGATCATTTACCACACTAAGTAAATACTTCACTCCGGGGTGATGGTATTGGCTATGTATGGTAAATCCCTCACTTCCACCAGGTCCACTTGTAGTTAGGGCACTATGTGCCTTCTACTTCATTAATAGTTTGACTCCCTTACATGTTACATAAATATTTAGGCTTCCTGTTCTCTCACAACCCAGGACAAATGCACATTACCTCCTTGTCCCTCTTCTTCGTCCTAGTCCTTACACCATGGGGTTTGCCTCATTAGACAGACAGAATTTGCCTAGTCAAGCTCCAACTAACCTTTGAATACAACAGCTACACCAAGCACCTCACAGCCTGTGGGCAATCCCACTCGGGAAGAGATAAGTGATAACCAGGACTGTAACGTGAAAGACTAGGACTTAGGGTAATAAAGATGACTAGTAACTGAAATGCAAAAGACACACAATTGATGGACGGAATGCAGAACAAATCAAACCATTCACCCCAGTCAAGAGATCTGGGTTAAATCCATCATTCTTTTGCTCACCATGCCACCCCAGTTTAGACCTGGCCATATGCAAATCAGTCTTGACCCTGTGCCTCATGGGAACAGTCCAGTCCGAACTGCCAAGCCAGGTCCTCCCTGGACCGGAAACAAGCATCCTAGGACCGGTTTGGAGTTTCACCCCTCATCAGCCAGGATAGCTTGAATCCAGTGGCAAAGTGAGCCCGGGATCCACGTCTGGGCATACCCGGCGCACTTAGGGCGAGAAAGCAAGACACACAATTGATGGACAGAATGCAGAACAAATCAAAACATTCACCCCCAGTCAAGAAATCTGGGTTAAATCCATAATTCTTTTGCTCACCATGCCACCCCAGTTTAGACCTGGCCATATGCAAATCAGTCTTGACACTGTGCCTCATGGGAACAGTCCAGTCCAAACTGCCAAGCCAGGTCATCCCTGATATGGGCATTACCTCCTTGTCTTCCCTACTTATCCAAGTCCTCACATCATAAGGAAGTACCAAAGCAGAGAAACCTGACCACAGGGATTTTGGGGTGAAA
This sequence comes from Calotriton arnoldi, assembly GCA_963921515.1. Classification (NCBI taxonomy): domain Eukaryota; kingdom Metazoa; phylum Chordata; class Amphibia; order Caudata; family Salamandridae; genus Calotriton; species Calotriton arnoldi. The sequence continues at coordinate 220,496 of CAWUFW010016547.1, read as the reverse complement.
AACTCAGAAAGGATGAGAAGCACAACTGCTCTCAAAGTTGATGAAGGAAAATCTCCCGTAAAAACCAATCAGCAGCTCCAAGAGGACCGGAATTTAAAGCATGTCACAAGAGAGATACTCCAGTCACTTCTTCACTCTCTAGAATGATACATGAAGAGGAAAGTAGACTCCTAGGAGTTTGATTGCCCTTGATCCTGGCAGTCCTCTGGTGAACTGATCTTGGACAAAGAAGGCAGTGAAGGCAAGAGAATGATGTACCAGAACCAATTTGACATAATCATTGCAACAAGTCATTGACCTTAGCCCCAGGTCAAAGGACAGAAACATAAGGATGAAGCCCTGTGCTCAAATAAAAAAGCAATAAATGTCAAGTGCCACTGAATCCAGTGATTCCTTGGAGGCCTCTATAACTACATGAAATGGGGAACCCAGGAAAAGCAACAGGAACCAGTGTCGTATAGTTCCTATATTACCTATACAGGATCTGCGAGTTTGGATAACATAAACTGTGGGACTGGTGGCAGACTGATTCCGTGCACCCCCACCAGATACGTTAGCCTGTCTGTATTAGCTAGCTCACAGTGCCACTAGAGTCTCCTATTATCGGGGAGAGAATAGTTCTTAGCAACCTCAGAACATGACAACCCTGATACCCCAGGATCGTGGAAACAATATACTACCTTTCGCTCAGTCACTCGTGCTCACTTAGTTTCTCTCAGAGAGGTAGACAGAATAAACAGTCTGGGCGTTTCAATAAGCATTTATTGAACAGTTGTTATTCTAGTGTAGAATATATGAGCTGCAACAACCATTAGACAGTAGCAGAGATATATGATTAGCAATACTACTGAAAGTAAAGGGATGGTATAGTTCTACCATCTTGCATAAATCATGAATACATACATGTACATAAAACACATGATAAAAAGTGCGTACTCCTACGATGCCTCCCTAACTAGATGTACCTAAATGTAGCTAGCATCTATGTAGTTGTTATGCAAAGAATCCCTCTAGGATCTAGTCCACCCCATTACCTGAGAGTTTAGGGAATGTGGGACCCGTCCTGGTCTCGAGTTGGACACCCCGCGAGGGATGTTAGACCACTGCTAGCTGGAGAGTCTGCATGCAGGAACCTCAGCGTCTCTGGTCAGTGTGTCAGCCGGGAAGTCACGGTCTCCTCTCTCTTCCTCAGCAAGATGTGCTGTATACCCATGGGTCTCCCCAGGGGTCCTACCTTGCTGTGTTACTGTGTCGGCCTAAAGGATGACGTTGGACCTGAACTTTATACAGAGATATTATACAGGAGATGGTAATCCTACTGTTAGTCCTGTTGTGCTTCCAAGAAGCCTCATGCATAATGTATGAGAATCGAACCAGGGAAAAATCTGCGTTCTGAATGCAGTGTCATATCTAGGTAAAAGGTCAGTGCCTAAGAACCGTTATGTATGTAATGTAGGGAAGGATATAGGTGAAAGGTTGCAGTGTTACCTGCGCCTATATAGGGTACCTATATGGAATATAACACCCACTCCTCTTCCGACTGGACAACATATGTAACCTATAACTGTACTACTAGCATAACTAGATAGTGGTACGCACAAAGTTTATAAAAACATCTCTTTAGCTAAAAATGTTTAAAAACTTCTAAAAAATTTCTAAAAACTTAAAAAATGTAAAAAGAAATATTTTTTTCAAGTCCTAGCTCTAAAAGTGTCCGTAATGATAGTCTGAACCACTATAAGCATTAAAAGCCATGTATGCCCAAAAAATGAAAGGAATGTCAATTTAGTTTCATAGTTCCAAATTTGAGCTTGTTTAGAAAAGGGCAAATTTCTCCCAGCACACGACGAGCCAAATGAGTCAAATGTTTATGTGTCCCGGCTGGTAGACGCAACATTTCCGTTGCTTGCTTCCACAGTAGACGGCCCCTGTAATACCTCGCAGAGTATGTCAATTGAGCACAAATGATGTTCCACACTGTCCGCAGCCGGTGCTGGGGCAGCCTGTGCGCCAGCAAAAGCCTGGGTGTCAGTGGAGGAGCCAGTATTCATACCAGCAGGTGCAGTTACTACCTGTGGTGGCTCAAGGAATGCCGCCATCAACATTGGAATACGCTGAGGACACTGCAGAACATGGGCCGTTATCGGGTCCAGTAACGCATTCACGTCCGTTTGCGCACATGATGGAAGTGTCAAACACAGGTCTAACATGCATTTTTCTCCGCAAAACAGCCATCGGAGGACAGGTAAGATGCAGCCCATCCAGACTGGTCAAAATGACAAGAACCAAGATGCACTTAGTTCTCTTAGGCGAGGTGTGCCCAGATGTTGTACCATATGGTCACGGTATTTACGCTCCTGGAGTGCTTTTTCCATCTCCTTGGTGACTGGGGCGTCCATTACGTAGCAAATATAAAATAATCAGGATACTGGCTGCTAGGAACAGGATGAGCGGAAGTCCTCCAAAGATGCTTCCAAATACGGAGTGTATGAAGTTTGGGATAACTCCAAGTACCGTCTGAAAGGTGCTCAGAAGTTCAGAACCTATGGTCTTAAATAGGTGGACAATGCCTGTCGTATCAGACATGTTAAAGATACGATTTACCATTTCTGAGAAATGGAAAAGGCAGTTTGTATGAATGAGCGCCTGTATCTCTGCCGAAGACCTTGCGATCTGGAGATCAAAAGTCTCTCGAGCGGAGGTTAAGGGCACAGACTTCTGTAGAAGCATGGCTTTCATTCTGCTTAGAGTATCAAACCGTATTAAAGAAACAATCAGTGAAGGCCATAATGGCGCCTCCCTGACTGTATGTGTCAGTGGAAACAATACTTGCATACAACAAGTAACCCTGGAGCTCATGGTTACCAGATATGCGATGCCCGGAAGCATGCCACAGCAGCCTTGACTGTTCAGCATCAAGTAACTCCCATTCAAAAGTAGCCTAAATGCTGGAGTAATCACTGCAGCTGGGGCACCCCTCAGATGACAGGACAGGTTGGCCACAGAACCATTACAAGCCCCGTGCAGCATTATATCCTGGCAAATGAGTGATCCACTTAAAGCGTTCTCACAGTTTGTACCGCTCAGAAACACTTCTCGATCCCCACTCCGGCATCGAAATCTGTATGGTAATACCCATGATTCCTTAATGTATTCCTTACCCATTTCGTCATATCTGCCTACTTGCTTTTGTTCAAGGCAATGCTGAAACTGAAAAGTAGTGACCGGTCAAGTTATGTGGCCATGGATTAGCCATTCTGTGGACAGTGATTCTGCCACTGTAAATGCTAATCTATCCAGTTTTTCGATACGCAGCATTGTATATTTAGCTCCCCTTTGTGCCATTTCTATCTGTCTATCTGTTAAATTGTATTCAGAAAACAGAGACGTACTGTTGATATAATGTCAAGGCACGTAGCCTGCACGCAAAGATTGCAGCGTCCAACTTAATAACATAATAGAACGTAACTGTGATTGCCCGTGTTGTAATATGGCCAAATCTTGTTCTAGTATGTCTATCGCAGAAGATACAATGTTGCCCAAGGAATATATCCTGGAGGTCAATGTAGTTAACCCATTGTCTACCACTGCTATAGATTTTTCTAGATTTATACGGTCTATCTCTCGTAGTCTCTCTGCGGCCTCTTGTTAGGATATTTTCCATATTTCATTATAGACAGCATAATAGAAACGTTTCTGACGTGGCTTCCTGGGACCCATTAAAAAATTCCTAAGATCCACATCCTGTGACAGTAAGGATAAGTGTTGTTTCACCTGTGTGAGTGTTGAGGTTTTTAGCCAATCGAGGCACAACTTCCCAACACTGTAGGATGTCACTACCCCTGGATGTTGTCTCTCTACATAATGTGGATCTGGCCTATGGATACTAAACCCTTCGGCTTTACCCATGATTCTTGCCTGACAACTATTAGTGTCTGTGGGCCAAATCAACCATTTTTTCCAATCGGGGCCTGATCTGTTGTATTGTATGATGTCATCTACTGTAATCTCGTCCTGAGATGTTACGTTACCCTCAGTGTGTGTTGGAGTCGGCAGCCGAGGTGTGTTCAAGTCTTTGTTCTTGGCTAGTCCAAGGCAAGACGTCTGTTGCACTGTCTCATTCAAAAACATAATTTGTTGAGGGATAAGGCATGCTCTAAACAAAGCTTCTGTTCCCTGAACTTGCCATTCTCTAGTACCCCAGACTGATTTTAAGTCTATGGTGTCGAAACCTTGTTCAGACAACTGGGCAATAAAGTAAGCAGAGTAAATCTGTTTGGTGTTTGTTAACATATTTTTCTGTGCTGATGTTGGTGCGACCTTATAATAATATGAGGCTGGGTCAGACATATTAAACCCTGAAAAATATGGAAACTTCTGTGCAAATGTTTGTGAACTGACTTTCGGCGGTGTTGGACAATGTTCCCACTGGTGGTATGTGAACACAGCTCTAGGATTTGCAGATTTATGTAGAAAATGATGACCAAAATGTTGATAACAATACATAGTCTCGAAATCTGATGTGCCTTCCAATGTTTCACTATTAGAAACGCAGCAGATTTTTCCAAATCAGATAACATGTTATTAACAGTTTCAAAATCCCAATCATCGGAAAATGTACTTGAGGTAATGATATCACTTAATGATCTTTTAAATAAATGTGGAATTTTTAAAAGTTTGGTCGGGCCGAGTATATCGAAGTCAACCTTGTCCCACACTATACCATCCGGTATAGGAACTGCTGTAATGTTCACTGATGACAAGTCTCTTTGTTCTCGATGAGATGATTGGTGTGGTTTTAAAAGTAAGTTCACCTTTTGGGCTGCAGAGCTTTGTCGAAGGTATCTTCCATTAACAAGCATACTAAAAACTATTACTAAACCTACCCAGAAAAGAAAGAAAAGTATCCCGGTGATTACCCATAGTTCTACCCAGGGAGACACCAGGTAAGTCTTTTTAAGAAAGTGCATAAAGTTTTAAACTTGCTGTTTGCGTGATTTTTTGGCTGGCGTAGTTTCCGGTTCGTTTGGATCCAAAGAAAACATATCAAAGTTTATGAAGTAGCCAGAAGCAGTTCGATCAATTGTTGGTATTGCATCAGGATTTGAAGAAATCGTGGTTTGCTCTCTTTGAGGCATGTTGACGTAGACATCTGTATTTGGTCAAATAGCGAGTTGTCTTTCATTTTGAGTTTGATTTTGAATTTGAACTTCAGGTTCAAGAGGAACGAGTTCCATAGCATTGTTGCATAGTCCTTCATTCCGTGCAGGAGGTTTCTCGAACGTGATGACTCTTTCCATTTGAACATCTTGAATTGTAGCGAGAGGAGGGCATCTGCTACTTTGGAGTCCATGTGGCCTACTACTCAGTATCGGCCACATAGTGTGGTTTGGTTAGGTCGATTGAGACAAATCTTTTCTCCTTTTTTCCAGCAAGAGGCGGTAGAAGTACAGTTCTTGTCCCTTCAATTGCTAGGACCGGTACAGGCTTTCTGTATGATGGCCCAAATTCTTTCTTGTCCCCTATTTTCTCTCTGACCAGATCCCCGACTTTTGGGATCCAGACAGGTCTTGCCGTGACTGATTTGACTTCCCCAGTGGCGGTCTATTTCAGGAGGACATTACTTTGTTGTGTCCTGGATTCATTTAGATCCTATAAAACAGCCGAACGATCATGGATGTCAAAAGGCTTTTCATCCGCCACTGCGCCTTCACAATCAAGATCAGGTACCCACATTCTTGTCCCAAATAGGACCTCATATGGAGTGACCCCCCCTAGAGAACTTCTTGACATATTGTTCAAAGCTCGCTGGACTCCATACAGATGTTTTACCCAACTTTCACCCGTGCCTAATACTCTAGCTGTTAAAGATTGCTTTAAGTCCCGTTTTTTTCTCTCCACTACCGAATTTCCCTCGGGATGGTACAGAGATGAGTACCGCAATACTACACCCAATCCTCGCATGGCCATCTTGTAAGCCCGAGAGCTAAACGCAGGGCCTTGGTCAGAATGTAATGTGCCCATTGCGTATGTCCCTAGGAAGACTCGCAAATCTTTTATAACAGTTCGCGCGTCAGCCGAGCGTTGGGGCCACACCCATAGGAATCTTGAGCAGGAATCCACTGCAACCATGATATACCTGTAAGCCCCATCTCTTTGTAAGGGGCCGCAGTGGTCCAAATAAACACACACTAGTGGTTTGTCAGATATTAATAATGGTGTCTGTGCTGGACGTGTTACGGTGGAACCTTTCATCTGCTGACAGATGTCGCATTTCAAGACATAGTATTTAGTCTGCTTTGTTATCCCAGGCCACCAATAGCGCTGTTTCAACAATGAAACAGTCGCCGTAACTCCTGCATGTGCAGAACCTATCCCATCGTGTGCTGCTAGAATTAAATCTAACCTACGATCCATGTTTGGAATTACTCTATCCCCCACTCCAGGAATCTGAGCAAATGGAATGTTATTGGCATCTAACTTGTAGGAGTACTTGAGTGGAAACCTTTTGGTACTGCTCCGCTGTTTTTGCGACAAGCATTGATAGCTACCATAATCTCACCGTCTATTCTCGTTTTAGAACGAGTGATTGCAGCTACGGAAGCCGTGCGTACAGCCCCCTTTGCGGCTTCATCAGCCAATGAATTCCCTTCAACGTGAACGCCATCACGCTGATGACTCAGTGTATGTATCACGTGAGCCCTCAGTAGTTCGGTTTTCAACTCCACTACCTGTTCCCATAGCATTTTATGCTTAATTGTGCCACCTTTTGCCTCTTTGAACCCGTTTTGAACCCAGTACTGCAAATATTCATTGTAAGACTGCACACAGTAAAAGGAATCACACACAATTAGTGTGGGGAATTCTCGATCCGTATTCACTAGTGCCAGTATTAGGGCTTTTAATTCTGCCAGCTGTGCAGTGCAGTCTCCTAGAGATTGCGTTTTTGTGGAACGTGGATGGAACTTTCCATCCCGCATGCGACCTTTAACGATTGCGCATGCCCGGCTATATTGTTGTTTACTTCCTATGGCTGGTTGAGCTGATCCGTCAGTGTAAATTATATATTCATACTGATCTAGAGGCATTATTTCATTTGGTAGAGGATATTCTTGTTCGTATTGCAGGAATGCTTGTGTCTTTAAATTTGGGTCGTACCTGTATTCTACATCTGTTGCAGTGAGAGAATTAGCCCATTGTATCCATCTCAGATGTAAAGCTTTAGCATTAGGAACGCTAGCTTTTGTCGCAGCCTCTAAGGCTGGAACCAGAGTCACTACTATTATTCGTTTCCCCTGAGCCAGTGCTCTTTCTCTCACTACGATACCAAAGGGGATGATGGACGGAGCGTTAGAGCAAATCAAACACTCACCCCCAGTCAACGGATCTGGGTTTAATCCATCATTATTCTTTAGCTCACTCCACCACCCCAGTTCAGAAATGGCCATATGCAAATCAGTCTGACCCTGTGCCTCATGGGAACAGTCCAGCGCCGAACTGCCAAGCCATGTCTTCCCTGGACCGGAAACAAGCATCCTGGGACCGGTTTCGGGTTCAAAACCCTCATCAGCCAGGCTATCTTGAATCCAGTGGCAAAGTGAGCAAGGGACCCACGTCTGGGCATACCCTGCCAACTTAGGGCGAACAAAGCGATACCAAAGGGGATGATGGACGGAGCGTTAGAGCAAATCAAACACTCACCCCCAGTCAACGGATATGGGTTTAATCCATCATCATTCTTTAGCTCACTCCACCACCCCAGTTCAGACATGGCCATATGCAAATCAGTCTGACCCTGTGCCTCATGGGAACAGTCCAGCGCCGAACTGCCAAGCCATGTCTTCCCTGGACCGGAAACAAGCATCCTGGGACCGGTTTCGGGTTCAAAACCCTCATCAGCCAGGCTATCTTGAATCCAGTGGCAAAGTGAGCAAGGGACCCACGTCTGGGCATACCCTGCCAACTTAGGGCGAACAAAGCGATACCAAAGGGGATGATGGACGGAGCGTTAGAGCAAATCAAACACTCACCCCCAGTCAACGGATCTGGGTTTAATCCATCATCATTCTTTAGCTCACTCCACCACCCCAGTTCAGACATGGCCATATGCAAATCAGTCTGACCCTGTGCCTCATGGGAACAGTCCAGCGCCGAACTGCCAAGCCATGTCTTCCCTGGACCGGAAACAAGCATCCTGGGACCGGTTTCGGGTTCAAAACCCTCATCAGCCAGGCTATCTTGAATCCAGTGGCAAAGTGAGCAAGGGACCCACGTCTGGGCATACCCTGCCAACTTAGGGCGAACAAAGCGATACCAAAGGGGATGATGGACGGAGCGTTAGAGCAAATCAAACACTCACCCCCAGTCAACGGATCTGGGTTTAATCCATCATCATTCTTTAGCTCACTCCACCACCCCAGTTCAGACATGGCCATATGCAAATCAGTCTGACCCTGTGCCTCATGGGAACAGTCCAGCGCCAAACAGCCAAGCCATGTCTTCCCTGGACCGAAAACAAGCATCCTGGGACCGGTTTCGGGTTCAAAACCCTCATCAGCCAGGCTATCTTGAATCCAGTGGCAAAGTGAGCAAGGGACCCACGTCTGGGCATACCCTGCCAACTTAGGGCGAACAAAGCGATACCAAAGGGGATGATGGACAGAGCGTTAGAGCAAATCAAACACTCACCCCCAGTCAACGGATCTGGGTTTAATCCATCATCATTCTTTAGCTCACTCCACCACCCCAGTTCAGACATGGCCATATGCAAATCAGTCTGACCCTGTGCCTCATGGGAACAGTCCAGCGCCGAACTGCCAAGCCATGTCTTCCCTGGACCGGAAACAAGCATCCTGGGGACCGGTTTCGGGTTCAAAACCCTCATCAGCCAGGCTATCTTGAATCCAGTGGCAAAGTGAGCAAGGGACCCACGTCTGGGCATACCCTGCCAACTTAAGGCAAACAAAGCGATACCAAAGGGGATGATGGACGGAGCGTTAGAGCAAATCAAACACTCACCCCCAGTCAACGGATCTGGGTTTAATCCATCATCATTCTTTAGCTCACTCCACCACCCCAGTTCAGACATGGCCATATGCAAATCAGTCTGACCCTGTGCCTCATGGGAACAGTCCAGCGCCGAACTGCCAAGCCATGTCTTCCCTGGACCGGAAACAAGCATCCTGGGACCGGTTTCGGGTTCAAAACCCTCATCAGCCAGGCTATCTTGAATCCAGTGGCAAAGTGAGCAAGGGACCCACGTCTGGGCATACCCTGCCAACTTAGGGTGAACAAGCGATACCAAAGGGGATGATGGACGGAGCGTTAGAGCAAATCAAACACTCACCCCCAGTCAACGGATCTGGGTTTAATCCATCATCATTCTTTAGCTCACTCAACCACCCCAGTTCAGACATGGCCATATGCAAATCAGTCTGACCCTGTGCCTCATGGGAACAGTCCAGCGCCCGAACTGCCAAGCCATGTCTTCCCTGGACTGGAAACAAGCATCCTGGGACCGGTTTCGGGTTCAAAACCCTCATCAGCCAGGCTATCTTGAATCCAGTGGCAAAGTGAGCAAGGGACCCACGTCTGGGCATACCCTGCCAACTTAGGGCGAACAAAGCGATACCAAAGGGATGATGGACGGAGCGTTAGAGCAAATCAAACACTCACCCCCATTCAACGGATCTGGGTTTAATCCATCATCATTCTTTAGCTCACTCCACCACCCCAGTTCAGACATGGCCATATGCAAATCAGTCTGACCCTGTGCCTCATGGGAACAGTCCAGCGCCGAACTGCCAAGCCATGTCTTCCCTGGACCGGAAACAAGCCTCCTGGGACCGGTTTCGGGTTCAAAATCCTCATCAGGCAGGCTATCTTGAATCCAGTGGCAAAGTGAGGAAGGGACCCATGTCTGGGCACACCCTGCCAACTTAGGGCGAACAAAGCGATACCAAAGGGGATGATGGACGGAGCGTTAGAGCAAATCAAACACTCACCCCCAGTCAACGGATCTGGGTTTAATCCATCATCATTCTTTAGCTCACTCCACCACCCCAGTTCAGACATGACCATATGCAAATCAGTCTGACCCTGTGCCTCATGGGAACAGTCCAGCGCCGAACTGCCAAGCCAGGTCTTCCCTGGACCGGAAACAAGCATCCTGGGACCGGTTTCGGGTTCAAAACCCTCATCAGGCAGGCTATCTTGAATCCAGTGGCAAAGTGAGCAAGGGACCCACGTCTGGGCATATACTGCCAACTTAGGGCGAACAAAGCGATACCAAAGGGGATGATGGACGGAGCGTTAGAGCAAATCAAACACTCACCCCCAGTCAACGGATCTGGGTTTAATCCATCATCATTCTTTAGCTCACTCCACCACCCCAGTTAAGACATGGCCATATGCAAATCAGTCTGACCCTGTGCCTCAGGGGAACAGTCCAGTGCCGAACTGCCAAGCCATGTCTTCCCTGGACCGGAAACAAGCATCCTGGGACCGGTTTCGGGTTCAAAACCCTCATCAGCCAGGCTATCTTGAATCCAGTGGCAAAGTGAGCAAGGCACCCACGTCTGGGCATACCCTGCCAACTTAGGGCGAACAAAGCGATACCAAAGGGGATGATGGACAAAGCATTAAAGCAAATCAAACACTCACCCCCAGTCAACGGATCTGGGTTTAATCCATCATCATTCTTTAGCTCACTCCACCACCCCAGTTCAGACATGGCCATATGCAAATCAGTCTGACCCTGTGCCTCATGGGAACAGTCCAGCGCCGAACTGCCAAGCCATGTCTTCCCTGGACCGGAAACAAGCATCCTGGGACCGGTTTCGGGTTCAAAACCCTCATCAGGCAGGCTATCTTGAATCCAGTGGCAAAGTGAGCAAGGGACCCACGTCTGGGCATACCCTGCCAACTTAGGGCGAACAAAGCGATACCAAAGGGGATGATGGACGGAGCGTTAGAGCAAATCAAGCACTCACCCCCAGTCAACGGATCTGGGTTTAATACATCATCATTCTTTAGCTCACTCCACCACCCCAGTTCAGACATGGCCATATGCAAATCAGTCTGACCCTGTGCCTCATGGGAACAGTCCAGCGCCGAACTGCCAAGCCATGTCTTCCCTGGACCGGAAACAAGCATCCTGGGACCGGTTTCGGGTTCAAAACCCTCATCAGCCAGGCTATCTTGAATCCAGTGGCAAAGTGAGCAAGGGACCCACGTCTGGGCATACCCTGCCAACTTAGGGCGAACAAAGCGATACCAAAGGTGATGATGGACGGAGCGTTAGAGCAAATCAAACACTCACCCCCAGTCAACGGAACTGGGTTTAATCCATCATCATTGTTTAGCTCATTCCACCACCCCAGTTTAGACATGGCCAAATGCAAATCAGTCTGACCCTGTGCCTCATGGGAACAGTCCAGCGCCGAACTGCCAAGCCATGTCTTCCCTGGACATAAACAAGCATCCTGGGACCGGTTTCGGGTTCAAAACCCTCATCAGCCAGGCTATCTTGAATCCAGTGGCAAAGTGAGCAAGGGACCCACGTCTGGGCATACCCTGCCAACTTAGGGCGAACAAAGCGATACCAAAGGGGATGATGGACGGAGCGTTAGAGCAAATCAAACACTCACCCCCAGTCAACGGATCTGGGTTTAATCCATCATCATTCTTTAGCTCACTCCACCACCCCAGTTCAGACATGGCCATATGCAAATCAGTCTGACCCTGTGCCTCATGGGAACAGTCCAGCGCCGAACTGCCAAGCCATGTCTTCCCTGGACCGGAAACAAGCATCCTGGGACCGTTTCGGGTTCAAAACCCTCATCAGCCAGGCTATCTTGAATCCAGTGGCAAAGTGAGCAAGGGACCCACGTCTGGGCATACCCTGCCAACTTAGGGCGAACAAAGCGATACCAAAGGGGATGATGGACGGAGCGTTAGAGCAAATCAAACACTCACCCCCAGTCAACGGATCTGGGTTTAATCCATCATCATTCTTTAGCTCACTCCACCACCCCAGTTCAGACATGGCCATATGCAAATCAGTCTGACCCTGTGCCTCATGGGAACAGTCCAGCGCATTGGTGAGGTGCAAGTTTCAATTACCCCTTGGTATTCAAGTTGATCTAAGTTCTCCCTGACCTGTTTTTTAGCTTCTTGCTTTATTGGATACTGCCTCTGTGCAGTTGGAGTATTTTTTAAAGGAATAATGTGGTGGGTTCAATCCTCATCCCATCCAACATGGTTTTTGTATAATGCTGGAGCCTGGGCTACCACCCACTCCTGCGCATATGTGTGTTGCAAGTGCCTGGGAATATGGTCTGAGAAGGCCGGAAGAATTACCGTTTCTCCTTTAGGGCAATCCATGACAAATGCTGGCAGCCAATCTTGTTCAGCTAATAAAATATCATAGCCAAACGTCAGATTCTCCCAAAAGAGACCTCTTACTGTTCTACATTTGTCCCCCTCCATTTGGAGCGTTATTTCATCTACTTTATGTGGGACACTTACCCTAGTATCAGGTGTTTCTACCGTGATATAATCATTCAAGTCCGCTGTCACCAGAAATTCCATCAGGTTCTGGCGAGCTATTGTTATTTCTGCCGCACTGTCTAGCATTTTCAGAGCCCATTCCCCGTTCAGTAGTCGAGTTCTCAGAATTCTGGGCATGTCTGATCTTTAGACCTGCAACTTTCTTCTTTTTGAACTGTGGCTTTTGCTTTGGTTTGTCTTCTTTTTTCGAAGTGTACTCTTGAGCGTGCTGCTTGTCTCTGGACTTTGTACGCTCTTCTTGTCTGTCTGACCGTCCTTCCCTCTCGGAGTTTTTCGATGAACCCTGAAAGGAACGAGAGGAACGTGTATCAGTATCCTGATACCTGTCAGGTTTCCTAATATTTTCCCTATTCCTAAGGTTGTACCTCTTTTTGGAGGGCTCCTGTGGAGGAGATCTACTTCGGAATTGAGATCTATTTCCTTTAAAGTTTTGTTATTTTTTATTGTCCCACTTCTTCTTAGTTGATGCAGGTGTCTGCTTGGAAGTGTCCTTTTCAGGACTACCCATCAGTTGTGGTTTTAAAGCTTTCCCACCCAAACTGTCTCTGCCTAATTCTTCATATGCAGTTTCAATTATTTTTGGTAGTTCGTGTTCCTGTTGTGGTGTTATCCCCATGGGCAAGCATATTGTTAGCATTCTGTGTTTTTCATATGGGATAGTATTCAGGAATACTGCCTCTAGCTGTGTTATTTTCTGAGCTACCCAGAATGGTATTTGTTCACGTTTTGTGGGCATTTTACCCATTACCGCGTGTAATGTTTGTGGTGTAATTTTAGTTGCTGTACCATGAATTTGAGTTCCATTTGTTGCAACTATTGCTGGTTGGACTGTAAATGTCCTCATGACGAATTGCGTCAAGTTCCTACAGATTTTAATTAAATCTTTATGTTGTATGAGTAAGTCTCCTGGTGGCATTGTGTCAATGTCAGGATGTGGTGTGTAGGCTGCTAATATCGGCCATGTTGCCCCTTCTCCTCCGAGCGGGCCGAGTCTTACTCTTCTTCTTGTATGGGGTAGGGCACCTTTAAACCAGTATAAATGTTCCTGGTATGTGAGCGGAACCTCAATGTCCTCAAACGGACAATATTCTGCTGGTGCATCTCCTTCCGTGTAGGAGTGAAATGTTTTTGTTCTTGCATTTGCTGCTGGGAATGTAACCCACAAATAAAATACCTCTGTTCTGTTTGATTTGTGTGCCTCAATCACAAAAACTACTATGCCACCCCTAGATGATAAACCATTCTCTAGCAGTCTCAGGTGACTGTATTTCTAAAATTTTCTGTAATTTGTATTGCGTCTGCATCTTCTTCTCCGGCTGAGAGGTGTAGATCTACTCTTGCGTTATCTTTGTCCTCAGTCATTTTGTAAAGAAGACGTTTTTCAAGGGAACTAAGATAAGGTGTTTTTGCACAATTTAGGAACAATGTGTCCTTCAAGCTTGATTAACCAACAGCCAATAATTAAGATTATTTAGCCGACTCAGCTGTGGCGGAGTTTGTGCCCACACACTCCAGACGTCTCTGGTGTTTTGTGAGTAGGGGTCTCTGAGAACAGCACGACTGAACTACTCAGATTCTACTGTTAAATAAGTACCCAGCCAACGTTGGCGGGCCATGTCATGTAGTTCCTATATTACCTATACAGGATCTGCGCGTTTGGATAACATAAACTGTGGGACTAGTGGCAGACTGATTCCGTGCATCCCCCACCGGATACGTTAGCCTGTCTGTATTAGCTAGCTCACAGTGCCACTAGAGTCTCCTCTTATCAGGGAGAGAATAGTTCTTGGCAACCTCAGAACATGACAACCCTGATCCCCCAGGATCGTGGAAACAATATACTACCTTTCGCTCAGTCACTTGTGCTCACTTAGTTTCTCTCAGAGAGATACACAGAATAAACAGTCTGGGCGTTTCAATAAGTATTTATTGAACAGTTGTTTTTCTAGTGTAGAATATATGAGCTGCAACAACCATTAGACAGTAGCAGAGATATATGATTAGCAATACTACGAAAGTAAAGGGATGGTATAGTTCTACCATCTTGCATAAATCATGAATACATACATGTACATAAAACAATGATAAAAAGTGCGTACTCCTACGATGCCTCCCTAACTAGATGTACCTAAATGTAGCTAGCATCTATGTAGGTGTTATGCCAAGAATCCCTCTAGGATCTAGTCCACCCCATTACCTGAGAGATAGAGAATGTGGGACCCTGTCCTGGTCTCGAGCTGGACACCCCGCCAGGGATGTTAGACCACTGCTAGCTGGAGCGTCTGCATGCAGGAACCTCAGCGTCTCTGGTCAGTGTGTCAGCCGGGAAGTCACGGTCTCCTCTTTCTTCCTAAGCAAGATGTGCTGTATATATACCCATAGGTCTCCCCAGGGGTCCTACCTTGCTGTGTTACTGTGTCGGCCTAAAGGATGACGTTGGGCCTGAACTTTATACAGAGATATTATACAGGATATGGTAATCCTACTGTTAGTCCTGCTGTGCTTCCAAGAAGCCTCATGCATAATGTATGAGAATCGACCCAGGGAAAAACCTGCGTTCTGAATGCAGTATCATATCTAGGTAAAAGGTCAGTGCCTGAGAACCGTTATGTATGTAATGTAGGGAAGGATATAGGTGAAAGGTTGCAGTGTTACCTGCGCCTATATAGGGTACCTATATGGAATATAACACCAGGTGAAAATGTACACTGCAAAAGACGAGTATTAGTCGAACGTTTGTCACTAAGGAAGATTGAAGGGAAGCACTACCAGGCAATAATGGTCAGACATCATCAGAACAATCCACAGAAAGGCCAGAACTTTGAAAAAATTCCAAGAGGCCCATGAGTTTTGATAAGAAAAAACCAGCAACTGAGAGCAAATTTAGACCACTTGAGACACAAAAACCTCCTCACATGCAGGTGAAAAGGTAGGAGAAAAAAAACTCCCTTAAGCCAGGGCCTTTAGAAGATTGGACATGAGAGAAAACATTTAAAACTCGGAGTCTATAAAATCTAGCCTGTCATTCCTTAACTGACCAGAATACTTGCCTGCAGCAGATTGGTTTAAGGATTTCTGGAAGTTCTGAGGCCAAGGAGAGACAGTATCGCTATACTTCAGCCTTATAGATGAAAGAGTTGGGAAACAGAATGCCAGAGGAAACTTGACCCACCATAGCTCAAAGGAAGCTGAAACCAAATTTGACATAGGCAGAGGTGAGCAAGAAAAGAAAGGGAATGAAAGTGAATCAGTAACACACTAAGAACCACAAGCATTCTGACCAGAAGATAAATGGCCACCTTTGGAGGTAATGCAGATGGTTAAAGCAGGGGTGGGAATGAAAGAAAGAAAGGAAGCACCTTGAGCTGAGAGTGTCCAACACAACCCTGAATGTCCCCATAAATCTGAGCTGTGCCTGCTAAACAGAAGAGGATGGGCCAGGTATAAGAGGTGGCGGTAGACCTGAGTGCTATTAGAATGCAGGCCACAAATATCTGTTCTGCATCCATAACCATAATCTTGCTGAAACAATGTAGCCACTCAGCAAGAGTGCAACAAATGTTCTGGAAACAGAGTAACTCCAGAGCCCAAAATCCCAGTAATACAGGACAAAGATGGTACAAAAATGTATTAGCAAAACATTTATAGGGCTCAAAAAGATGACAAGTGATCAGATAAAAAACAACTCTTACACCCTCCAAAAACGGAAAGCGGAGTCCAAGGCGAAATGAATGATCTGGAATCAAGACAGTAGCATAATTGATAATCCACATAATGGAGGTACCCCGCATTGTCAAGGGACCTGAGCAGAAACAACAGAAACCTGCTCCCAGCAAATTTAAAGTAAGAACCCTAAAAGGAAGAAGGCTAGCCGGGGCGGGGGGCATATAGGATTCAACCCTGCAAGCAAGGAAACCTTTGTAAACTACTGTAGAAAAGGCTTCCCCGAAACAGGTCAGGAAATGGCTATGAGTCAAGTTCCTGAAAACACTTGGATATCAGCACAATGAAGACACCAGCAGTACAGACACTGCTGTTGGCAAAACTCAATATCTGGACGAATAACACTTGACACAGTGGAGAAAAACCCTAAAACACTGTAATTTAACAACCTTCCAAGAAGATACAAGATCCTGGTGACAATAGGTCCTGACTCCTGAACATCTAAGTTTCAAATTGATAGTCAGAGCCATAACCAATAGTTCACAATGAGGTACCCAGTAAAAGGCCGAGGGAGAGCAGGGCTTGGCATCATGAGGATTACTAGTATTCAGGGCATTATTTGCTCCATCAAATCTGGAGCTTGAGCTATGTGCTGACATCCAATGAAGACTAGAAATAGGTGCATACCTAACCTCACAACCTTAGAAGACCATGCTACAATGTATGATTTATGTCGGCATTCAAACGTTGCTGCACTCCGCTGGAAATGTTTATGAGACATACAACATACTTAGCCACTCTGAGACACACCTGGAGAGAGCCTCGGCTAAGGCTGGTGGTCGAATCTGGGATTTAATGTATTGATTTATCTGAGTGAATAAAGAAAACAAAGATATGATGTCATTTTTACTTAGTGAATTTGTACTTAATTAAGTCCCCCAACTTCACATTGCACACACTGCATTTAAATTGTTAGAAACTCTATGTGTATTGGAATAGTTTTTTAATTGAAATGTAACACAATTAGAAGTTCATAGCAGTAAAGTCATCATCTAAAATGTTTTCCTTCCCTGCCTGATTTTTTAATTCTATTTAAAATCACATTGCTGCTAGGCAGCTATAAATAAGACAGCTTTCCTGATTCCTAAGGGCAATTTTGGTCATAAAAGTATACTTTCACAATCATGAATAGCTGGATTTGTGCCGGCAAAGCCTTCAAAACGCAACCTGGCAAGTGTAGACTCATGTATCCTCTTATAATATTATGCAGCCGGGTGAAATTTCCTTTTCGTCTGCGTAATGTGTTATATTTCCAGCATTTTCTGGTATGGACGTGACACATTATACCTGATTTTACGCCATTCGACCATGTCGTGTACATTAGATTTTGGTCAGGTCAAGAAACTATCACAGGAAGATGAAAACAATGCTCGAAGGCTTTATTCCATGCAAGTAACTGTTGTTTTAACATCATGCACAGATAATCAACTCAAAATACATTTTGAGTCAATTTGTTTCCCAAACAGACCATTTAGGTTACATACAAAATAATTTTTTTAATATTTAATATTTTTTTTCTGGGGAAGTGCCATACAGAGTGAGGGCCGCACCAACTTCATTTTCCTTTCCTGAATAACGCTCCCTTTCATTTGTTTAGTCCTTGGTCATTTTGGATTTGAATTCAAGCAGGTGTGACCGGGACAGGTATGAGCGGTGGGGCGGGGCGGGGGGGGGGGGGAGGGAAGTCGACAGGATAGGGAAAATTAAATAAATAAATAAATAAAACCATTTACCTTGCAGTCGCCGCATCGCCGAGTCGGCAATGCGACGAGCGCAAGGTAAGTGGTTTTATTTATTTATTTATTTTATTTTCCCTATCCCGTTGTCTGTCGACTTTCCTCTGCCCCGCCCTCACCCGCCCTCACCCCACTGCCCCACCACTCTTGCCTGTACCGGCTGTGCCTGATTTCAGGAAGGAAAGCATCACTCATCCCTTGCAATCTTGTCTTTTGCATTTTTTGGAAGTCAAGTAAGTTTAGTGCAGTACTTTGTAAAATATTTGATGTTTGAGGGTGAGAAGGCGCCACGATTTTTTTGATTTTTTCAGCTTGTTTGTTACAGAAAAGCATGGAGTTTAAAGTAGGAGTTGCAGGGCAGGGTCATGTAGGGAATAAAATAGAAGAACATAAGGACAATGAGTATTATGGAGTGGTGAACATCAGGGGAAAAACTTCCTCTTTTTATTTGTTTTTTGTTTAAAATTGTGGTTTCTTTGTGTGTTTTGTTGTTTGGTAACTAGTCTGCTGTTAGTCATAGATGTTTATTCTCAGTTATTTTAATGGACTCTGCATATTCTCACTGTTACTTTGCTAGAGATGCTATAGAGGGTCTGTGAATGGCCTTGAATTAATGCCAAATTTACGTTTTATTTTTGTCTGCATGTTCCTGTTTGTGGCGGGCAGGATGAGGGTAACTCCAGAAGTCCAGGCCCATGTAGCCAGCTATTTTTCTTTGTTCTCAGCCATTGCCTTGCCCATATGCTTGCCCACCATTTCTGAGAGTTGTGTGTGTGATGTACCATGGCTTGTCTTAGGGGCTTCCTCTCTTCTACCTCTTGCCATGCCAAATATTGGCCGTCTCTTCCACCCTTTGCTCATGGCATTGCCACTCAGGAGGCATATTTACTAATTTCTAATGCAACACAGCACAGCATCCCAAGTCGCTGCTCTATATTTCACTATGGAGAGAGAGCACTGCAGAGCCACATCTACTAAGATATGACACTGCTGTTCTCCACCCAGTGCTAGCGCACAATTAGGCTTTCTTGCGCCACACACACACACATTTGCACCATAGTGCAAAGGTGTTTGTGATGAGTGGAATAGAATTTGTACTGGAAGGGTAACTGTCTAGTACAAAATACTATGCTGAGACAAAGTTTACAACTTTTAATACCTAGGATATGTGCTGTCCAGTATAGCAAACATGCAGTGTTCGAAAAGATAAGAGAAATAAAGCATTTCTTCTTGTTAGTGCCTGCCTCGAAGAAGCATTATATTTTAGTGCAAAGCAGTGTCTAGCATTGTTAGAAGATACGGCTTTGTGATCAAAACCGTAGGTGGTAGTTAGGGAACATTTAATCCCCACTGGAGAGTCAAGAGGGAAAAGAACCCAAGTGCATCCTCCTGATTACAACATCATAACACCTAAGGTACTTGGGTGCTTCAGGAAACAAGTCAATCTTGTCCTGTGTGTAAGGGTCATAGACCACAGGGCCATAATAAGATATTTGAGAGGTCAGCTCACCCATAACATATCATGGCATGCTTCATCATAGGCAACCTCTCACACTGAAGTAGGAAAGTGCCAACCCAGTGGATTCCAACAAATACAATTGGAAGTTCTTAGATATTTTTTACAGGACAAATTCACCGTTCCAGATCAAGAGCTAAAAATAACTTGTGGTATACCCAAAGTTGATTCCTTTATTAATGGGTACCCCTGGTATAGGTTAAAATCAGAGTTGTGGTATAGTGGTAGAACATAATGGTTCACCTAACCACTCAAGAATACCAACATGTTTCGACCTAACAAAAGTTCCAAAAATAGTCAAAGGTCTTTGTCAGGGTTAACGAACTCCCTATCCACATAGCACATGTATTACATGCAGAAAAACAGAGACTATGCTCTCATACCAAAGGGATGTCCATTATGCCATAACCCTCTAGGGCAGACAAGACCCAATTGTCATTCACTAGATAAAGCCAAACATTATACATATGCATATATTATATCCTATTGATGAACATGTATTTCACCAACATAATATACATCTATACGTGATACCAAATGCAAGCATCTGTTCATGCTTAATACTCACCAAGCGGTGAACACTGCAAACTCTAAAGGGAGTGAGGGCTACGTATGCGGACAGTAATATTAAAAAGTGAATCAAGGTGTATTCACATGCTGTTGGTGAGTTCAATCAAATACCTGTTCAACGGCACTTACCCGATTTGGAGAAACTACTGGCTCCATGGATCAGAATGAGGGATGTCTCCTCTGTAGTCACACAATAATCACATAGGGCCTGATTACAAGTTTGGCGGTGCGGGAGCGGGACCTCCATGCCAGCAGCTTGCTCCTGCACTGCCAAATTTGTGTGTGCACCACCCCCCAGATTACGACTTTTTTTGTCACTGGTGGGTTGTTCTTTGGCGGAGCCTATCAAATAGGCACCACAGTCGGAATGTCAAAGACAGTACCTGCATGGCATGAACTGGTGCAGTCCATGCTGTGCAGGTACTGGGTTGCATGCACACAGGGAGACACAATATGTGCCCCCCTGCATGCACCCCATGGCCCTGAGGCACAAAGGGGCTCTGTAGGGCCACCTTTGTTTCCTCTCTGACACGGTTTTCATGGAGTAGGAACCGTTATGAAAACTGTGGTGGAGAGGAAACTTGAATATGCTTGACGGAACCACAGCAGCCCCGCCAAGCATATTGCGGCATCTAGACCGCCACGCCACAGCCAGGGTTCTCTGATCCCTGACAGTTGCAGCGGTGCAATGATGGTCCAACCGCCCTAGTTGTAATAAGGTGGTCGGACTGCTAGTGGGATGGTGGCGGGACTGCCACCGCCGAGCTCCCACGAGTCTGGTGGTCCTCGGACCGCCAGATACGTAATCAGGTCCATAGTGGATAATCAACATGTTAAACATTCAAGTCTATACTGTGCTGATAGGAAAGTAAAAAACAAGGCCAGTCAAGCTAAATGGCTATGTCTGATGAGGTAGTGGTCATATAAGACCATCGTAGACTTTTGGTACAGGTGATCAAATTATCTCAGATACACATGTATCAGGAGGCGTAAACACACTTATGAATTCATGAGATGTAAGAGGACACTTTTTAATATAAAGACAGATAAACACAAAACTCAGTGATGTGCTCCGCTAAGGGAGTTATGCAAATGGCTGACACAAAGGATTAGCAACTAGGCAAAAGACTTATGCATAGTTAGTCCGTTGCGGGTTATTGATGAAACTGCACGCTGTGAGATCAAAAGATCACAGAGTTGTGTGTATCCTACAAGAAATTATCAAAGAGACTTACATCGGCAAGAGGTATATGCGGACTATTAGACCTATTTCGCCCCCATCCTGCCATATATTAGAGGAGCAGCAGCCTTCTGAAAGTGTTGTTTTAAATGCATTTCCGGAATATGTGGGTTAAGTGAGACTGTCAAAGATGTGCGCATGATGCCTTCTGACTTGTGTCAAAGGGAAATAGAGTTTGTTAGTGTGTTTATAGACCCGCTAATTAGAAAAGGGAGTGCGGGGACCAGCGCAGCGCATTTGAGAGCCTTATGTATAATAATGCTTCCTACATGTGTAACCAGCTACATACGACTTGTGATAGACCACAAGTATAGAAACCCAAGGGAACCGCCATATAGGGCAGATATTAGATTACAGTCTGCTCTTATAGTAACAGCATAGCGTGGACTCACAGTAAATATAGTAGTAGAGAATGGAAACCAGAATTTTTGTCTAGTCCCAAGCATGAAAAATATAAAAGCTTCAACCATGATGTTCTACTTTCAAGTGGTATAAAAACAGGAAGAATATACTTTGTGTATAAAAAGAAGACTTTTATATATATATATATATATATATATATATATATATATATATATATATATATATATATATATATATACATATATAAATGCAGGACCCATACTCAAACTGTTTGAGGGGGAGACCACAGTATGTCTTGTCCCGTAAGTCAGAATACAGATCTAATTAAGACCTGATGTGGACATTAAAAAAGAAAGAAAAAGAAAATGTAGAGTTAGGGATTATACCCGGACAGCCAGATCTTCATGTCCACATCTCAACATTGGACATTCCTACATTTTCCAAATGAGTCTACTGCCCGGTCATCATGCTCTATTGTCCTCACTATTAGTTGTTTAAGATTATAGTTAGTCATCACTGAGGCCCCTACTTGATGTCCCCAGTCTGTGAATCCACCTCTGCTCCACATAAAAGAGCCTG
This sequence comes from Calotriton arnoldi, assembly GCA_963921515.1. Lineage (NCBI taxonomy): Eukaryota > Metazoa > Chordata > Amphibia > Caudata > Salamandridae > Calotriton > Calotriton arnoldi. The sequence goes on along the minus strand of CAWUFW010016547.1, from coordinate 198,199 downwards.
CTGTTGGTATTCATCACATTTCATGGAACCTGTTCAGTGATGGTCCATTCCAGGTCGCGTTCAATGTGGGCTTGATCAAGAAAATGTCCATCATTTTAGTTGTTTTGTTTCTTACATCTGACGGTGCTCATGTGTTCATTGATTCATGTCTTTACATTGTGGGCAGTCATTCCATTATACCTCAACCCACAAGGACAAGCTATCATATAGATCACATTTACTGAGTCACAGTTGATAAATTGTCTCAGAGTCCATTGTGTTTACATCCCTGGGTCTAGTTGTACTTGTTTTACCCTTTTAGTGAACTTGCACATATTGCAATGTCCACACTGCTAGTGTCCTAACAGGAGTGGCAGATTCCATGAAGGGTCCAGGTTGCTCTTGGTTATGGTTCTTTTGGGCCATGTGTGTATCAGTCAGTTCATCTTTGTTGGATTTTCCCCACTTGAAGGAGAACATGGGTTTCTCAAACCTTAGTGTCCCAGATGTTAGGATGCCCACGTTTTTGTTAGCAATCCTCTGTACAGTGTTACAACACCCATTTACATCCCATGGGATGTAAAGCTTGATGTAAAGTAGCGCAAAGCGCTATTTGCATGACTGCACATGCTAAATTCAAGTGGAAATATAGTTTTGCACTGAAAAGTAAAAGCTTTATCAACTCATTGGGCCAACTTGTGTCCTTTTTGTGGCTTTGTACCAGTGCAAGTATTGATAACTCTACCACAGAATGTCATCCACACTGTGTGTCATGAGTCATGCTGCCTAGGATTGTGTTGGAACATGTGTGCTGCCCAACTGATACCCTTCATCACCAGCAGTCAATCTTGTCTCCATGCGGGCACCCCAAAGGTTTTGACCCTATGTCCCATCTGAGTAGCAGATTGCAGCAGAATTGAGTATCTACTGCAGGAGTCGAGGATCCCAGGATTCAAACATCTATCACAGGATTCAGGATCCTGGGATTTGAGGATTCACTGCTGGATTCGAGGATTGCACAGTCTATAAAAGCCACAACCAGAATGTGGCTAGCTGCTTGGCTTTCCTTCTTGTTGATGAGAGGAACCCTCAGCTTGGGCTCTGCTCTTTACCTGTGCTCCTCCGCGAGGGCTCAGCTGGTAACATGTACACCTGGCTCTCCTGTTAAGATTATCTTCAAGTCAAATGTCAAGAAAATCATCCCTTACGTTTTCTGTTTGCGGCGCTTCTTGAAATTCCTTCTGTAGCATTGCCTCAAAGACTTTACTTGCATCCTTGGAACTATTCAACCTCTCCCAGTGCTGTTTTCAGAGGCCCCAGTTGAGAATAGCTTGAGAGAGTTAAATATTACCTGTTTGGATTGCTGGACTATTATTGGATCCCTGTACTGTCACCTACACCTATGTACTGGTATTCTAATATGCCCTCAAAGGTGGGCTGTTACAACTGTCTCTTGGGCTTCTGCAGTTTTATATACAGATCATTTGTGAGCCTTTGTTTCTGATTTATTTATTTATTTTATTTATTTATTTCTATAGTGCCTGAATCACCCCCGAAGGGGTATCTCTGCGCTTATGGACATACGAGAGAGTGCTGATACTATGTGAGGCGTCTAGAACAGGAATGTTTTCAGGGACTTTTTAAAGTGAAGATGGTCCGGGCACTGCCTCAATGTAATAGGGAGCGAATTCCAGTTCCGTGGGGCAAGATATGAGAAAGCCTTCCCCCCAGTCCTAGACTTATTAATCCGGGGAACTTTGAGAAGGGATTTGGAGCTGGATCAAAGGTCTCTAAGGGGAGTATATTGGTTAAGTTTCTCCGCAAGATATGTTGGACCATTGCCAAACACCGCCTTGTGGATGATGCAGCAAAGCTTCACTTTTATTCATTTGCGCACCGGAAGCCAGTGGAGCTGCCGCAACAGCGGACTCGGAGATGATATGTAGGGAGCATTCAGTACCAATCGTGCTGCTGTATTTTGAACTACCTGTAAGCGGTCTAACGAGGCCTTGTTAGCCGAAATCAATAAAGCATTACAGTAGTCAAAACGACTCAAGACTAACGTCTGAATAAGAGTCTTCCGTGTATGGTCTGGGAGAAACGGAAATACTCGTCTCAGCAGACTCAGTACATGAAAGCATGAGCTCAACGTATGGGTCACCTGCTCCTTCATGTTCAGACTCTGCTCAATGCGAACCCCTAGATTTTTTACTGATGCCTTCGAGGCGGGGGGGACACCCAGCTCACCTGGCCACAACGCTGGTGTCCACAACATTGCGGCCTCTCCGAAGAGTATAATCTCTGTTTTCCCGGCATTTAATTGGAGGAAGTTGTTACACATCCACTGAGATATTGCTAGCATGCTGGCAGAGATTGGTGTCTGAAGTTGGGAAATATTACCAACTGCAAAAATACATTTGAACATGACCAGTCTCATGACGATTTCTTTGGCTCTAAAAAGACTAAGCTATTATGCAATTGAAAACGTGAATGTTTACCATACTACATCACTTACTAGAGTAAATATTTTGTATGTCTCATTATTTGTAGAACGTTACCATTCATGGAAAAATCCATATAAATGAAAACAAAGCATTAAGTTGGTGTAAGAGCAGAGAACAACATTAATCTTGTATTCTGCTTAGTAAAAGGCATCACTTAAGAGAGATTGCAGAAAGTCTGAGAGAACCTCAATCTGATGGGTTCTCTGCCCACAAACCAATGACGTCTCTTGTGTGCCTTCTCTCATATCCCTGTCCCACTTTCACCCTCTTTTCTGTCAGCAATGAGCACAGTATTGGTAGTGCTCAGTGATGTTGATGGGAAAGGAGAGGGATGGGTTCCAAGTCGTTCCTGCAGTAAGATTCAGATCTACAAGTTAGTGATAATTTGAGCTTGACATGAGATAGTTGATTATTGTGCATTTTCTGCAAATGTTAAGTCTTTTGCTGGGGTAAGTGGTGCCTAGGGCTGTTTGTGGTTGGGGCATTTTAAAAGTTTTTTTTAAAATATTTTTTTTTGTTGGTTGCTGTGTTGCCGTGCTGCACTTGATTTTCCACAGTCACTGCTGCTTTACTGGTGGTTTATAGGCTTGTGAAATGTCCCAGGAACCTTTTGGGTATGTGTTTGTGCAATACTTTCCCTACAATGCTGCTAGAGTTTGTGTGTACAAGGTGTTGGGGAGGTTGATGGCACTCCTTACAGGACTGGCAGCCACATTCTATTTGTCCTAATTCCTCATCCTTTCTTGCCATGTGTTCATCCAACATTTTGTGAAACCTATGTGTGCCTCCTAGGTGCCCATCTTGTCATAGTTATTCATACCTTAGCCTTGCAAGGCAGTGTTCACATCTCCCATTTTGAAAAACCAATGTATTGTGGATGATTTTATTTTCCATTCCTTTTGCCTTACCAAGCCATGTGATCATCGACCACTTTGTGAAATCTGGGTGCTGGAAATCGGGTTATTGGTTAAGTAGGGTGGAAGCCCCACTCAGGCAACACCCACAATCCTTGTCAGCGTGGACCACGAAAGTCACTAAATTAGCCTGTGCTTAACCCTCAAAGCACAAAGCACAAAGAAGTCAGGCTTAACTTAGAGGCAAAATGTAAATTATTTGTTCAGCATACAAACTCTGCACAAGAAACATCCCAAAACATTTTAGAAGCGTAGTGTAAATTTTAATAAATAGAATGATACCAGAAAAACAAAACTCCAGTCAGTAGAACCGGAGATATGCAATTTCAAAGTTGTAGATAAGTATAGCCAAAAAGCACAAAGCAACAACTGTGATTATCTGGCCGCGCCGGACTGAGACAAAGCCACAAGTTCAGGCCAACCGCAATGGAGCATCGGCTGGATACAGGGAGCAGGTTAGTCTCACTACTTTTTGTTTGAAAAAGACGACAGGCAATAAGGCTACCCTACAGTCGCACTAGTATTAATACATATTTTGTTTTTTAGTAATCTTAGACGTTCAACTGGTTGTGATCATATTGCCAAAAAATCACCACAAAATGGGCCTACTGAAAGAGATATCACAGGAACGTCTGTTATCTAAACATATAATGTTCATATAAGTAAGTACTAGTTTCATAACATTTATGACATCAAGGCATCACAACCTAATAACCACAATATTTATCATCAGTACAACCCAAGTCATCGGGAGTTGTCATTAATCATGCAACAGAGTCACGTGGTTTGTGATGAAAATCTTCTTGATTTATTAGTATTCCTTTAGCGGATACATTTACATGCTCAGCCCAGTCAACGTGTTTCGTCCTATTCGGACTTCATCAGGGTTGTGATATGTTCTCTCATTCCACATGTAAGTTGTGGCCGGAAAAACAAAACCACCTTGCACTCTTTGGAACCCAACCAATGGGTCATTATATCACAGCAGGATCCTCCTATATGTGAGACATTCAGTGTGTATATATATATAGACTGGGCAGATCCGGTTGCTTTGAGAGCAGAGCACCACAGGGAACGGCGTGTCTCATTTGGTTAGGCACAAGTTGAGCAGCCAAGCAGTTTTGCCGAGAAGAAGCGACCCAAAGGAAAATTAATTTTGGAAGATCAAGTTGCAGCCGCATCCACTACGGATTAGATACTTACCAAAACTACATGAACCATGATGCACTGGATGCACACGCCCCTTGGGGCGGGACTATGAATTTAAATTGCGAGTGCAAGATGAAATGCAGCTGTTCCTTTCTCCCCAAGCCAGCCAGTGATCAAGGGAAAACAGTTCCAGAAACGCGTTTGGCACAAGGCTTTAAAGACATTACGCTGGGAAGGCACGATTTGTTTGGCTGCTGCCTGCTGAATAAACGAGAGAAAATACACGTTGTGTGTGGCATCTTCATTGTGAGAGCAATTTCGAATGGATATGTAGTGGCCCGCTCTGGCCACGAAGACGCCCCTCTGCAGACTGGGCAGATCCGGTTGCTTTGAGAGCAGAGCACCACAGGGAACGGCGTGTCTCATTTGGTTAGGCACAAGTTGAGCAGCCAAGCAGTTTTGCCGAGAACAAGCGACCCAAAGGAAAATTAATTTTGGAAGATCAAGTTGCAGCCGCATCCACTACGGATTAGATACTTACCAAAACTACATGAACCATGATGCACTGGATGCACACGCCCCTTGGGGCGGGACTATGAATTTAAATTGCGAGTGCAAGATGAAATGCAGCTGTTCCTTTCTCCCCAAGCCAGCCAGTGATCAAGGGAAAACAGTTCCAGAAACGCGTTTGGCACAAGGCTTTAAAGACATTACGCTGGGAAGGCACGATTTGTTTGGCTGCTGCCTGCTGAATAAACGAGAGAAAATACACGTCGTGTGTGGCATCTTCATTGTGAGAGCAATTTCGAATGGATATATATATATATATATATATATATATATATGTCCTCCTTCATCCGAAGGCGAAAACGATTGATTTCAAGAAATTTCAAGCCAAATTTTCATTTCTATTGAGTAGCGGGAATGGCAACCTCCATCTTCCGAAGGCAGGATGAAACTGATGAAGTCCTTATAGGACGAAACGCGTTGGCTGGGCTGAGCATGTAAATGAATCTGCTAAAGGAATACTAATAAATCATAATTTTCATCTCAAACCACGTGACTCGGTTGCATGATTAATGACAACTCCCGATGACTTGGGTTGAACTGATGATAAATATTGTGGTTATTAGATTGTGATGCCTTGATGTCATAAATGTTATGAAACTAGTACTTACTTGTATGAACATTATATGTTTGGATAACAGACGTTCCTGTTTTATCTCTTTCAGTAGGCTCACTACGTTTTGTACCTTGTGTTTTCGATGTAAGGTCGAGTTGCGTCAACCGGCATCAGTTCCGATCCGGAATTGCATGGCGAAGCCCATAGCTGTGTCGGCTTTGATGAGGCTGCTGAGCAGGAGCTTTGATGCGTGGTCCCAGATCAAGCTGTATCACGTTGTGTTGGTTCCAATGAAACCACCGATCAGGAGCTTCAATGTGAGGTCTGGCATCTGTTGCATCAATTTCAACGAGGTGCATCATCGCAGTCGGCCTTAACTTTTGACTTTGACCTGGTCTAGTGCGACCAGATACTTTCTGCTTTTAAAAACAACTGAAACTTTGTAAAATCATATCTCTTATTCCCTATATCTGATTTTTGTCATTTTGGTGTCTTTATGCTCATTACAAATGTCTCTATGTTTATGAATTAGAGTGGGATTATTATTGTGTTATGTTTTCTACTTTTTAACTGTGTTGGTACTGATAAATGCTTTACACATTTCTCACATGTTAAGCCTGTCTTCTTAGTGCCACAGTTAACAAGGGTTGAGCTCAGGTTTAAATTGTTGAGACCTAACTGGACCTAGTCAGGAATAGTGCCATTCATTCTTGAAGAGGGCTCCCATCCACTTCAACTAATATTCCATTTTCTCACGATATTTGTGTGCAGAAGCAGATTGAAGTGCAAACTCGCCCTTGATACAATTCACGAGGAGTGTGGAAACACTTTTAGGAACAAAAGTCACATTTATGACTTGAAACTGACTTAGGGGCAAAATCATATTTAGGAGTAAAAGTCACCCTTACATCAACATCAGCAGTAGTGTAAAAACACTTCTAGGAGCAAAAATCACATTTAGTTGCAAAACATGCTTTGGTGCAATAAATAACAGCTGCTGCAACATCAGTGGGTGAAATAATTTTAGTTGCAAACCTACATTGAAGTATACAGTAGCATTTAGGTGTAAAATCACACTTGGTGCTTCATCATCCAGAATGTGGAAACTCGTCTAGGTAAAAAAAAAAACATATTCAGAAGCAATATTTTATTTAGATGAGCCTGGGCGAAATGTTTAATTCTACTGCTGGAATCGGAGTGATTTGGTAATTTTGTGTTACTTTTATATCACAGAATTACTGATAAATTCTGCCTCTCTGCCTGTGGAATTAATCTGGAGTGGTTTGGTTTCTATACAGTGCAGGAAGTGGGAACTGTACCTCTGTGTTTAAAAACCACTGCTGATTAAAGTTTAATTTGCAGATTAAAGATTAATCTGCAGTGTTTTAAAACATAGAAGGACTGCTCCTTCCCACACTGTTTAGAAACCACTGCACTGCACTGCATACCCCTCTGTGCCCTTACATACTCTGTAGTGATTACTGCAGAGTATGTAAGGGTGATCAGGGGTATGCACTGCAGTGCATGTCCCTCGGCACCCTTACATACGCTGCAGTGATTACTACAGAGTGTGTAAGTGAGCCGAGGGGTATGCACTGCAGTGATTTCTAAACAGTGGCAAATTCGGTCACCGGTCTGGAGGGCTTGCCACTTACGTGTCTACGACAAGCATACCATCAGCGGAACTCCTGGACTCAACTTCAGCAACAACATTAGTAGTTAGAATCACTATCTTCCTCCAAGGTGAAGAAACAGAGGTGGTCTTAATTAACACGTATATCCATCCTAAACAAAAAAGGGAAAGATTCAAAAAAACTTACGGACATAGTGACAAAGTACGCAACAGAGACGAAAACTGCAACAATGGTCTTGTCCGGGGACTTAAACCAATACCTCTTTGGCACCTCAGAGGGAGATGAGGTTCGCATACAAACCGAAATTCACAACATCCCCATGCAATGCGCACCAACTCATGGATTGAAGAATCTCAAGAAAAGTTGCCTTCTGGCTGACTTAGAACATCTACACCTTCGAGCACTTAACGGCAGATTTACTGATGATTCACCTCCAGTTGATTCTTACTACTCTGTAACAACGAGTTCCGTACTGGATTACACGTTTGTAAGCCTCTCACTGTTCCCATATATTAAGGGATTCAGAATGGGGGACAAGGGGGAGAGCGACCATCGTCCTCAAGAACTGCAGCTAACAACCTCAGCATGCAGCTCCATTATGCAAGATCTAAACCTGGGGTCAACTTACACCACCAACTTTAGAAGGATCAAATGCACTGTAAATAACACCGAACCTTTGGCAGAAGCCGCAATAGAACTCTTCAAATCTCTTGCGACAGGTTCAATGGATCAAACAGCCCAGTGGGGACAATTTACAGCCACACTTCTTGATCATTATGCCGCCACCTCAACAAAAAAAAGCCATTCTCAGGCCATGTGTCAGAAATACAGAATTCCGAAAGAGCAAAGAGAGCGCCTCAAGTCCCTCAAAAAAGAACTAAATCGCACAATGCGTAGATTGAGAAGATCTCCGGGAGACGTCAGTATACGCTCACTTTTGAGGGACCAAAGGTTATCACTCAAGAAATTGAAATGGAATATCACCAAAGACAAAGAAAATACAACTTGGGCAAAAATATTACATGATCTAAATCGCAATGACAGCGCCCACTTCTGGAATACTGTGAATGGGATAATCCACCCCCACCATGAAGGTATATCGTCACACATTTCGGAAGATAGCTGGGTGGATTTCATCTCCAAGCATTTCAATAACCAAAGGGGAAATGTTGGAATGGAGGAACACTTTGGAGAGCGCCATACAGAGATCTGGGAGCCAAATATGTCAATGACAGAATTCACACCTCCCTGCGCAGCTAGTGGCCCATCGTTGCTCTTAATAAAAAAGCAGATTGCAAAGGGAAGGAGAGAAGGGGCACCAGGACCAAACCACATCTCGCCTGCATTGTTCAAAGCCAAGTCGGAGGACTGGGCTGGCATCCTACAACCTCTTTTTCGGGAAGTCAGGCTCCTGAACAGATTACCGGTATCATGGAAGGGGTCGACAATTGTGCCCATCTATAAAAAAGGAGACAAGGCCGAGGCAAGCAACTATCGGCTAGTAGCCTTGATAGATAACTAAGCAAAATACTTTGCAGGCACGATTCTAGAGGAACTTACAAGCTGGGCAGAGGCAAACGAGATAATACCACTAAATCAAACGGGCTTTCGCAAGAAGGCAGGAACATCAACTAATATTCTCGCAATCTCCTTATTGATAGATGCAGCAAAAACATCAAATCTTCCTTTACACCTATGCTTTATCGATTTCAGTGCGGCATTTGATAATGTGGAGAGGGGCAGACTGTGGGGGAAGTTGGCGAGCTGGGGAATCCCGCAGTCTATCTTAAACATCTTGTCTCTCCTCCACACAGATACCTGGTACAGGTGAAACTAGGGGGTGGAACCCACCTCTACTCTAAAGTCTCTACAACAAAGGCCTGAAACAGGGATGTGTGCTTGCTCCCACCCTGTTTAATCTATTCATGGCTGATCTCCCAAAGGCACTCAATGCTTGTAATTCACACTCCCCGAAGTTAGGTGGAAAAACATTGACCAATCTTATGTACGCAGATGACGTAGTTTTGCTCAACCACACTCATGTGGGTCTCCAACACCTACTGACGGAAATGCAGAACTATGCCACAGAAAATAATTTAAAAATCAATCTCAGCAAGACTCGGTCAATGTCAATAAACATCAAAAGAAAGCGGCAGAGGAATTTGTTTCTGAACGGCAATCAACTAGAATTATCGCAGGATTATAAATACCTAGGAGTCATAATAGACAAGGAAGGAACATTTAAACTCCAAATAGAGGAAATAAGAAGGAGAGGGCTGGTAATAGCTCTTTCGATGAAAAAACTCGCTAACAAACTGACGGGGCCGACACTGAGCCCGCTGCTGAAGGTAGTCCAGGCAAAACTACTCCCTACGATTACCTACGGCAGTGAAGCATTGCGGGGGAGGGATGCCAAAGTACTAGATAGTACGATGGTGAAAGCCTACAGGATCATGTTTTGCCTCCCGCATTATACGTCACCGGCGCAAATAAGGTTGGAGTTTGGTCTCCTTCATCAATCCCTAGCCAGGCACGGGTCCTATGTTATCTGCTGGCATAAGATCAGAAACGCCACTCCAAACACGTTAAACCAACTGCTGTGGAATGAAATCCAGCACAGGGACACTTGCCAAGCTTGGAGATATCTTCAGACATCTTTGGACAGTATAAAGCTCACGGATCTCTGGAACACTCAACTTGGTCATTCAACTTTTAAAAAATTGGCATGGAAATGTGTAAAACAAATTGCAGTGGTAGAGGACAAGGCAACCTTTGTAGACCTTGAACTCTTACAAATCACTTGCACCGCAGCAGTACTTTCATCAGGGCTACTCCAAAGAGTTAAAAATGAAATTCTTAAGGTACAGACTAGGCATTCTCCTGTGCACTCAGCATCTTCCACCATGGCTGAGGGCCACAACTCCAAGCACGTGTAGGCTGTGCAACTCCAAGCAAGGAGACATCTTACACCTAATCTGCACCTGTAAGGAGCTACAACAAGAACGGTCACTGTTATTAAAAGCTCCCTTTAAGCAGTTAGAAATCCAAACCAGGAGACAAGCGGTGTTGGCTTGCTTTAACCCGAGAAACACGCAGCTGAATTGCAGATTAGTAAAATATCTAAAGTTGGCCGAACAAAAAACACCTACAATTGGAACGGTGGAACATTAGACAGACAAGTAAGAACCCTCTATGGCACAACAAACTTATAACACGAAACTGGCTTTTCTTAATGGACAGAGCACTAGCACTTTTTGTTATATAAATGGTGAGCAGGAATTAACTATAAAATGCTCTCTATGGCACCCCAACACGCTCGTAAAAACAGCCCACGCCGAGGACTAGCAAGGAGCAGCAACTGCACTGCATTTTATTTTGCGAACAAATTAACCTTGACATCGTCCGCACAGCTAACTTTGTTTAATGTATAATAATGTTAGCTTCTGTTTTATGTTTTATGGTTTTTACTATTGCATAACAATACTTTTATTGCATCTTTTTAAAGTAAATACTGCAATGGTTTTCAATAACTATGCAAAATAAATAAACTAAACTAAACTAAACTGTGAAGCCACCACAACTGGGGACTAACAGACGGATTGCCCTGTTCCCGCACTAGACCTCTGGCTCAAGATCTGCAGCAGTAACAGAAGCCATGCTGAGGCCACTCATGCTTCTCCAGTGAGGTCTTCTGTGTTGCACTCGCACATCAGTCTGTGGGGTAGCGGGCGGCTCCTATGATTAGGCTGGATCCCCAAGTGAGAGAAGGGAGGATGGTTTGGGGACATCCTGCAGAGGAACTGAAAAAACAACAGTCTGGCGAGAGGCTTGTGAAGTTGCAACATAACTAGAGGTGCAAAAGGAAATATTGTCCCATTGGCAAGCCAGGGTTGGGCTAGGAAGCAAGCCAAACTAGAGTGACGTTGCCCTCCATGTGACTATAGGCCCAATTACAGTCGAGCCAAAAGGTTGACCTGCTACAGCATTTTGAAGTTGCCTTCAAACGGGCACCCCCGTATGGGGCAAATGTATACAGTTACCTGCAGCTCATGAGGCCCACAATCCTGCTTCCCTCTCATTAGCAAAAGACACACAAATGATGGACTAAATGCGTAACAATTCAAAACATGGACCCCCAGTCAAGAGATCTGGGTTAAATCCATCATTCTTCTCCTCACCATGCCACCCCAGTTTAGACCCAGTCATATGCAAATCAGTCTTAACCCTGCTCCTCATGGGAACAGTCCAGCCCGAACTGCCAAGCCAGGTCCTCCCTGGACCAGAAACAAGTATCCTGGGACAGGCTATGGGTTTTCACCCCTTATCAGTAAGGCTAGCTTGAATCCAGTCAATCTGGTCATTGTTACCAGGCAGACGACCAGAGCAGTTCTCATCCTATGTGGCATATTTCAAAAGCCTTATTCTCCTGCCGTGGCACTACCGGTCCCGCGACTTTATCTATCCAGCGGAGGATCCTGCTCAGGTACCACTACATTGAGTGGTGTTGATCCTGCCCACTATTGTGACTGAGCCACAATTGATTAATACCAGTTCACAGCCCTTCGTCTCTCACACGGGGTGCTCGACCGAGTCCCCGTGTGAGTATTAATTTCTTCTTTCTCATTTCACGGGTGTCTCACACTTTATGTGCCTCTCACGCGGCTGTAATACTACCATCAGATTGTCCCTTACCCCTTGGTCCTGAGGAGACCCCATATTGCAAGAGGGTCGAAACGTCGTCGACTCGATTGATAGCGAACCATTTTAAATAGCTCTGACTATTGTACACAGAGGCTATAATTATTATCAATTCATGTTGTGGTCGTTGTCTTTTTCAATAATTGTGGAAACCAAGTTCTGTATATATCACATGTCTGTTCACAATGTATTAGATGGTTTCATTTGCTTGGGACATATAATCACTATTGTGGTTCTTCTCGGTCGGTGTATGTATTGTTTTTGAATTATAAAAATTTGGATAAAAAAGAATTATTATGAACACCAAGTCTGCGAGGCTCTCTTTTTCTGACATCCTTAACCCTAATTGATCGCGATTGTGCATTTTTAATTACCAGTATAGATATATTGTATTCCCGCTAGAACCGTTGTTTTCGGATACATATAGCTTGAATCCAGTGGCACAGGGAGCCCGGGACCCACATCTGGGCATACCCAGCAAACCTAGGGTGAGAACGCAAAAGACACACAAATGATGGACGGAATGTGGAACAAAACAAAACATTCACCCCGAGTCAAGAGATCTAGGTTAAATCCATTGTTATTTTGCTCACGATGCCACCCCAGTTTAGACCCAGCCATTTGCAAATCAGTCTTGGCCCTGCTCCTCATGGGAACAGTCCAGTCCAAACTGACATGCCATGTCCGAATTGGAACTGCAGCAACTGCCAGGTGTCCGTGATCCCGCAAAGGTTGGACAGCGGTCAGAGGCAGCAATATGCTGGTGGTGCTGCTGCAGCACTGCCAAGCATCTTACGAGTTGTCTCACCGCCATCCTTTCCATGGCGGTGAGCCCGCCATGGAAAGGATGGTGGTGAGGCAACTCAGGGGGCCCTTTAAGGGCCCCCTGGTGCCTCTGGGCCTGGAAATGCATGCACGGGGCACATGTTGTGCTCCCCTGTATTTTTGCATCCCCTGTTCCTGCATGGAAAGAAATGCACAACATGCAGTGGTCTCACGGCGGGGCATGTCTAAGGCACACCTATGTGCCTTAGATACGCAGCGCCGTGGGCCTGCCGCAGCAGGACCGCCCGCACAGGATTAACTCGTCATCCTGCGGGCGGTCTGACTACGGGTTTGGCGGTCTTGCAGCGGGGTGCTGGCGTGGCGGCCCGCTGCAAGACCACCAAACTTGGAATAAGGCCCTAAGTGGTGCCATGAAAAGAAATATAGACATAATGCAGATTTGGGTGTCAGCAGCCTTCTGAAACAGTGTTTAAACACATTTTTCTTTAGACTCACACCACAGGGAGACTGCTGCATGCAGCTTCTGTGCCCCTCTGGAGGTCGTCGCCTTGGGCATAAGCCCAGCTTGCACATCCTAAAGGCCAGCCCTGCAGCCATGAAATGGATGGTCGGGAGATATTATGGAGAGTTACATGAATGCTGATGTGAACTGAAGTGGGAATGGCAGTCTGAAGAGCCGACTGCAGCTGTGGAGACATGCAGGTGTCAACATTCTATTTGATACTGCGCTGGTGCTGAATGTCTGCAACTGGTTGCAGCATGCTCCTAGGGAACAATCTAACAACTTGAATTATAATTGTGTGGTAATAGAACTCTTCCAATTTCTGAGTGGTTTGCTAAATCCGGAGGAGAATACACTAGAAGAATGTCCTCCATGATACCACCCATAAGCTTAGGAAATTTCACCGGTAATTCTCCTTGGAACTTTACACATCCTCCACAAGTCAGAGGACTTTCCATTACGATTCAACTCTAAATCTGGCTATTGGCATTGATGCCCCTATGTTACTCCTCGCTATTTCTTAATACATCAGTGGCCCTTTGATTACATTCCTAGATTCGAAAAAGCGTTTAGAGTAGTCTTTCTTTTATGTTTTTTTTTGTTTGTCTGTCCTTGCCATGCATTATCGGTGGGGCCGATTCACAGAACTAATCTGAGACAAAATCCTAAACTTACTACTTTTGGTATTCACAGAAGGCATTTAGTAGTAGTAAAGTTAGGATTTTGTCTTAAGTTTGACTTAAGACAGACTTAAGACAGACTTAAGACAAACTTAAGACAGACTTAAGACAGACTTAAGACAAAATCCAAACTTTGCTACTACTAAATGCCTTCTGTGAATACCAAAAGTAGTAAGTTTAGGATTTTGTCTCAGATTACTTCTGTGAATCGGCCCGGAGTGCTTAAGTGTCCGAATGTCTGTTTATTCGTATGCGTATTTATCTGTATTACTTTGTTTTTTTTGTTTTTTTTTTAAAATATGCAACATTTTGTTGCAAATAAGTAACAATAGTTACACGTATTGAGGTATAAAAACTTATTTTAGTTGATGGATGGTTTGGTTTGTGCTAAACAATTTATCTTTAATGTTATCCTCGGCGATTTCAATTGAATGAATATAAATATGAAATATATATATTTAATATTGTCTGAAACTGTAAGTGTCAGTGAGTGCAATACGCTACACTGTAATAGGGATGGAACGGGCAGTTCTTTACAAAGAAGCGACGTCTAGTTCAAACCTGCCAGAGTTACTTGAATTTTACCGACTTGTCATTCTGGGACTAAACTAGAAAGCATGATGATGAACCTAATGTTAAATGCACATTATACCTGTAATTTTAATATTTCCAGACCGGAGAGGTAGTAGAATGATTTCTAAGTGTTTTTGATTGAAAGAATGTGTAATTGGATTTCAAAACCCGCTGCTCTTATCTTGGCGTTCGCTACCTGCACTTTGATATTAACATGACTATGTCATTAGAAGGAAGCACATTTACCGGCTTCAGCATAAAGTGAGCCACGATATGCGACAATAAAATGCTTTCGAACATAATGCACCGTATTTTGCATTGTATTGAATAGGTCTGTTATGAATAAGTAATTCTAAAGTACATCAGCAACAGAGATTACTTCACCAACGGGAGTAATAGCTTTTTGACTTTTACCATTACTAAAACAGAGCCCTTTTACAACTATTTCTTCAAGTACTCTGCAACTTGTGGGGATTGCATATTTGGATCAAAATGGAAATACAGCCGTCTGGACCTGGTTACAATTGTCTTGCAGTCGCGGGTGCAAATGTGCACAATTTGAAAACGGTTCTCATTTTCAGACCCCGATATGCACCCACGTTGTAACCCTGATGCAGATGCAAGGCAGGATTTCCGACCCACGTGTAATCAGGACTGGTGTTGTTTTTTGTAATATGGTAAAGTTAGAGACATTTGAATCACAAAGCAATCTCAGTTTTCCAAGTCATTTCAGCTATATAGATATCCCCAAACTTTGATTGTAATTTCACCAATCTTCTTTTTCTCTGCCACTTGCCGTACTCTCTCCATGGCCGGTGATTCCCTAGGACAAGTTGAGGCAGCAGCCTTGTCACTTAATTGTGGTACCAAACTACTGCTAAAACCGGAAAACTGTTGTTTCAAAGATGTCTGAGGTGCTTTCAACCTGCACCAGCCTATGCACCAGAAATCCTTATAAGGTGTCTGGTGCAGTGTCAGATCAAGATTTTTAGTGCTCTAGGGAGACGTATTTTGAGGCCTGCTGTTTGGAACAAATTTGAATTTTATGGCCATTTACTGAAAATTCAAAACCGCATGATGCCAAATAATATTGCTATACATTGATCTTTCTGAAATGGTGTCACACAAAAACAGCTCTTGCCACAGGCTTCACATATCCATTGAATGACAGAGGGTAGAGAAAGACAGAGTGAGAGGTAGGCAGAGAGCGGGTGAGCGTTTAGACAGAGGAATAGAGGTGAGAAAGAAAGAGACAAAAAGATCACAAAAAGAGCTCTTTTGCAGGAGGCCCCTAACAAGATGGGGGCTCTGGCCAATTGCCCACTTTGCCCATACCTTAAAGAACTCCGGCCTAGCATGCTTTAGAGATTTGTTTCTGCCACAAGATAAGTATCCCACGATCAATGCAGGGTTCACAAATATGGGTGACATGTATGACAATGGCATAATAAGCTCATTCAATAATATCAGAGACATTTTTATTATCACCACAGGTCACTATATATTCAATACACTATAATAAGTTGCTGACCATACATGGGGAAATGACACTATGAGCCTCAAAATTTAAGCACATTTTTCCTCCCTATGATGACCCATGGAGTTTGCAAGGGTACTGTGCCTGATGTGCCGATTATCATAAGAGATATTCAAGACTGACAGCACAAAATTGAGAAAATTATGGAGTCTGAAGCTTGTTAGGGAGCTAACGGCTATTAAGTGAGCATGAACACTAGAATACACCAAGGGGCCGATGCACAGAACTAATCTGAGATAAAATCCTAAACTTACTACTTTTGGTATTCACAGAAGGCATTTCGTAGTAGTAAAGTTAGGACTCCTAACTTTACTACTACTAAATGCCTTTTGTGAATACCGAAAGTCGTAAAGTTAGGATTTTGTCTCAGTTTAGTAGTAGTAAAGTTAGGAGTCCTAACTTTACTACTACTAAATGCCTTCTGTGAATACCAAAAGTAGTAAGTTTAGAATTTTATCTCAGATTAGTTCTGTGAATCGGGCCCCCAAGAGAGCATATAAAAATTCAAGGTTTGAGTACGTCCAGTTCAAGAATATGTACCCACCGTAGGAAATCGACCTCTTCTGCGAGGTCACACTGTCTTTTTTGCCTTTTGCCTAGTGGACAGCAGTATCTATTATGCAACCCACCACAGTGGTAGTGCAAACATAGCTTCAGCTGCAGCAGTGTAAAAACTGCAATTCAACCTGTTAAATAAAACCCTTAGACTGGTCAAAACATCCCTTTTAAATATTTATATGTCACCGCTATGTAGGCCCTGCCGTCCACAAGGCAGGGTGCATTGTGTTTAAAAGAAGGACATGTAGAAATGTAATGTTCAACACGTCCTTTCAGTGACTAGCATCAAAATTAAGTTTTCACTGTGGAAGGCATTGCTGTAATATGTAGAAAACCAGAGTACAGTTTAAAAATCATAATGCTGCATCTTGGTAATGGCCCTATTTAGAAAAATAATTATTCAACTATTTTAATAGTTATTAAAATTCAAATTCAACGGTGAAGTCAAATATTTAATAAAGTTTAAGGAAAAGTAACTTCTAGAAATTTACCTTTCCCTGCCTGAATTTCCTGAAGGCTAAATTTGGGTTTGCTCTCCCATTTCTCCCAGCCAGTAATTAGCAATTGAACATGTTTGAAAAAGGTGTGAAGTGCCTCCCAGGTGCAAACCATCGGCTGACCTGCATGCGCACAGAGAGTCTTCTGAAACTGACATAATATGCAGGGTTGGGGTGGTGAGCATCCTATTCGATGTTATAGTGTCAAATCCTGCTTGATTGTCAAATACTGCTTGACAGTTCTGTTTTTTTTTTTTACATATAACACAGGGCAGAGCTGTAAGAAAGGGGAACAAGATGCAAAACCAATTCTTGCATATCCACTGTCTGGTTGTTGAAAGCCCAACTTTTGTTCTACCAGACTTCTGTCTTTGGGTTTTACATACAACACTGGGCGGACAGTTGAAAGGGAGGTAAACAGGATCTCAAAACAATTCTTGTGTATTCACTGTTTGGTTGCTGGAAAACCCTACTTTTGTTCTACCAGACTTCTCTCTCTAGGTTAATTGTGTGTACAGTGAGTGCCTCAAACTAGATTTTAATGTTACTTATGAGCGGAGACTACGATTACAATAGTAGTAGTAGTTTAACTTTTTTTGGGTTGTAAAATGCAACCATAAAAGTACATTATAAGAACACAATAAAACAGTACCAGATAAAGCACAATAAAATCTCATCACAGATATGATTATATCCTAAAACAAAAACCTGTGAGGGGTGATAAAATGTTTGGAGTACACCAAAAGCTTACAATCATAAAACACTTTAACTTGGGATGTCAGGGCCTCACTAAAGGCCATCTTTAACTGCCACATAGTTGCAAAATAAAGTGACTCATGCAGTGATTTAAAAAATGTTGACTAGCTTCACAGTCAAAAGATAAGGAGCCCCAGCATCAAGTAGCCAGAGATGAACAAAGTGCTAAAATAAACCCTAATACATGATAGACCTCCAGTGTACAACCCAGTCAAGACCCATTGTATAAAAGGTATAATGTACATCTTAAGACGGTATATGCTTTAGCCAACAGTGTAAGATTGTTATAATATATACATACTTAAGACTCCCATATAGCAATAATAAAGTGACAATATCAGGATATTAAAGCATTGTTTCCCTCTGGAAGGCAGACCTCCTCATTGGTTGCAAGTTGTTCCTGAGTGGAGTTTTGAACAAAATAAGTCATGCTTCTTCAAGCTTTTTGATTTTATATTCCAGGCACAATATAAAGATGTCAATAGTGCAAAAAATACTGGTTTGTGTGTATCAGATCTAAGCAGGCGCAGCACCTCCCCACACTGGGTGGCACCCAAAAGTCAAAAGATCGGTATAATGCACTTTGTGCGGGGAACTATATACTTCAGACAAAAGAATAAAAAGTGTGCTTCTGATTCTTTAACTGGTGGACAGAACGGTCACTCACCAACGTCACCATTGACTCCTTCTATTTGGCAATCCATGTGATAAGGGGAAACTTGCCAATTCTAAATTCTAAAATGGAAGTACAGGCACTTGGCTGGGTGGCAAGTAAACCTATCCATAAAGCTCTCGAACTTTGGCACATACTTGTGAGCCAAGAACCTGTTTATCTGTCCCTCTGTGCACGACACACACCCAATTCCCAAGTAATGTGCTCCCAATATCTGCTTTTGATCTGAATGCCCATGCTACTACTCAGATGTTCTGGCTTTTCCCACAGATCGGGAAGATCGTTGATTGTCTTGAGCCAGGGTGTGGAAGAATTTGTATCAGGAGCAATCAGCTCCTTTAGAGCCATTCTATATGGGGCCAACTCAGGGGTGGACCATAATCTTATCCAGCACTTCAGCATCCTTAGTTTAACAATGTGGTCAACTCTGTGGATATGCAAGTTCCATCCATATTAAGGGTAACATAGGAGAGCTGCTGGGTTAGCTACGGTTTACCAAAGTAACTCCCCACACACACCCCCAACCCTCAGAGCCCAAGTTTGTTTGTGACCGAATACTTTTGTCATCTTGAAAATGTCCAAAGTGGATAGGGCTGGCCCCAGGAAATTTTACCCCATTAGTGATAGTAAGCCCAGGAGTCATTTCCATCCACTAGATCGTGCCAGGCTTAAATGTCGTACCTCAAGGCATCTAATTCCGAACACTACTGGACCTGTGGAAGATCAGAGGACTGAGCCTGCTTTATAAGACCTGAGAAAAGCCCGAAACGACTGGACCTGCTCCCGCTCTTGTACCCAGGAAGAAGAAGTGGACTCCAAGGTACCTAAGGCTGACCTCCTGTTGAAGCTACAGGGACTCCACAAGCTGCAAGATGTCTTTTCGTGAGGCTACCCAGCTGACTAGCAGCAACTGGACCCGGACTGTGCCCTGCTATTGGGCCTCTTCCCAACACCCTGTTAGTCTCTAAGGGGCTTATTTACAAGCCCAGCGCACCGCTGGAACATCATTTTTTATGACGTTCCGACAGCGCACAGTGCAGACCCATATCTATGAGGCCACGTAAAGCAACCCTGTGTGGTTTTTCCTGGCCTCATAGATATGGTGTAAGGCAACGCAGCTGAGTTGCCTCACACTGCTTCGGGGAGGCATGCCATGGGCGTTGCGTGGGTGTTTCCACTCAATGCCCATGGTTTTTTACATATTCCCAGATTTACAACATAGCATAAATATGAGAATGCATCAAAACCCTGTGCCTCCCCAGAGGTGGCGTAACAGTTATTTTTGTGAAGGAAGGTGTCCCTTCCTGCACAAAAACAACCTGATTTCATCACAGGCACCCTTGGCCATGGTGCAAGGGTGCCTGCAGCGACTCTAGGTAGCTACTTGTGCACCAGCGCAGTGTAAGAGGTCAGGAAGGTACTGTATCTCATAGATACTGTGCATTCCAGCCCTTTTCTTTTGACAAAGGGCAGCACAGCAAAGTGCCGTGCAGTGCTACCCCGCGTCAGATTGTTGTAAATCAGGCCGTAAGTGCCTCCCCTGTTGTCCTCAGTGGCTTTAGAAGTGTAATCCTGTGGTGGATTGGGACTAAAAAATTAAAATCAGATGATAACATCTTTGGAAAGGAGGAACCTGGTTGTTGAGTTATCCCCATGCTCCATCACAGACAAATTGTGTCTAGGCCCAGCCTACCGCGACCATTGACTAAAATTGCCACTTTGGCCTACTTGGAGTTATCCCTACTTAAAATGTATAAAATTCATATCTCCTCTCCTGCTTATTAGATTTTTGTCATTTTGATGTCATTTTGTTTGTTAAATTATACTTTATTTTTCTAATTCAGCTCAACTTTATTACTGTTTTTTTTACTGCAAAAGTATTTTACACATTGCCCTAAGTTAAGCCTGTCTGCTCCATGCCAAATCTACCAGGGGGCTGAGCTTGGTTTATTTAGTGGCTTTGAAGGTTCACACTGATAAGGGTTGTGGAATATTCCTTGAGGTGGGTAGTCGCCCACACCAAATTTTTATCCAATTTCTTATACCAACCTTATCTATAATCTAAATGTATTGGTAGGATATTCACTGGTGCAGAAGATTCATGACCTTGATCTAAGACCTCCCAGTCCACAATGTATGGGAATATCCCACAATCACAGATAACTGTGTCAAAACAGTGCATGGAGTCAGATGTTACCAAAACACTCTTCACATGTAGACCTGTTTCCTGCCTGCTTGGATATCTACTCAGATGTAAAACACATGGGTCCATGAGTAAATGTGATAACCTAGCATATGTGCGTACCAAAGGGAGCAGCGAAAAGGCCAGGAATTTGCCAGCTGTACCTCCTTTATCTCTATGAGTGAGGGATCTGCTTAGATGAGTTGGAGCATGAAACAACGATGACAAAGAAGTAAAGTGCATTGCAGCATTAGGATATGATCCTGTTTGTTTTGGCCAGATAAACAGATGATCTGCTGCCATAAACAACAAGTGTAATTGCATTGGTTTATATACAGAGTTTCTATTGAACAACTGAATTGCTATAATATGGTGGGTGAACTTGGAATCAGATAGGCAAAACTGTCACACAATGCAGCACAGCAACCAAAGATTCTGAGCTGCATTGTGTGAGAAGGATAAAGAAGGAAGGGGCAACATCTACAGATGTGGCACTATTCTGCTCTCTCCTTAGCACTGGTGCAAAATCAGGCAGCCAAGTGACACACACACACCTTTGCACCATGCTGTGAGGATGTCTGCATGAGTCTTGCATAGGTTTTTGTGCTGGAAGGATACCCTTGCAGTACAAAATACTATGCTTAGTCTAAATTTAAAACATTTCCCACTTCAGACGTGCGCTGTACAATCCTAACTCCCAATACGCTAATAAGACCTAACGGGGACCGCTGACTGTGGCTGCGGCACCATTACTTTAAATAAATTGATTGCATTTTGTGTATTATGGGATGCCTCTCATTCGGCGCACATATTCCACAATTTATCTGCGAGAACTTCCATTCTTGAATCACTTAGATTTTTTTGCCCCAAAGGGTCTTGGATCTTCATATAAAAAAATCTTGTCCTGATGATGGTCTCATAGATTCACCTCAGAAGAGACTGAAACATTGACACTCTAACCAAGGTGTCTCCAACCAGTCAATCACAAGCTACCAGTAGCACCCAGACACCTTCAGAGTAGCTCACAGCCTTGAGTTCATTTTTAAATAAGCACAAGGTCATATTTTCCTTTTACAGTTAAGGGAAGAATGTGTTTATTTTGCATTATTTTCATCAGGCTGCAGATAGCAGGGCCTGATAATGAGCAGGGCTCAGTCAGGTTTATGACAAAGTCTGGGCCTGGGTCACAGAGTAGAACAACTGAAGCACTGAGGTACTTAACACTTAAAGAAAAAGTCCTTGTCAAATCAATATTGGAGCAATGAACAAAATGATGTTTCTGAATTCTTTTAAATGATAGAAAATTAAAATGAAAAGTTCCCTTAATGATTAGGTAAACTCTTCATTTTAATTTTCACCCCTTTCAAAATGTGTCACATTTACAAACAGCAGGCCTCTTGCTCCCAGTGGCCAGTAGACACTGTACCATATTTATAACTGAAAAATACAGTCATTTTTTTAAATAAGAAAAATTTAAAGTGCAGAAAATTTTTACATATAAGGAATATTACTGTGGACTTTAAATTTCTACCATTGAAAAAAAATGAATGTATGTTTGTGTTATACATGCAATGGTGGCACATAAGGCAAAAGGTATGTCCTGTTCTGCAAGTACATACAACACAGGTTCTCAGTCACCCTTACTCATACACATTCCATTCCTACGAACACATGTTTATACATATCCAAAGACTACTCTTTTACTGGCACACAGGGCAGTCCTGTCATAGTGCCCCAAGTAGAAGTTTTTTCTTCAAACCATAGTATCTGGCTCTATGGACATTAGGCTTAAAGTTAATGAAGCTGGGCATGGGGGTGCCTCGTAACAATGCACAAGTTGCTTTGCCTTCAGTAGCTCACAGTGATTTCCACTGATCAAAAGTAGCTCTCACTATAGAAAAGGTTGGAGACTCCTGCTCTAACCCATATCCTTTAAGCTTATGTTAAGTATTTAAATCTGGAGGACTTTGTTCCTATGTCTAGGATATTCTCCAAACTAAATGTTCATGGCAATGGGCTGTTGGACATTGGTAACTATTGAAATCTAACTGTTAAGACTTTCTTTCCTGATCTGTTATCAATGTTACTGAAGTATTTTTTCATGTTGAACCCTAGTGATACTACTTTTCTATGACTGAAATACAAAGATTTAAGAGATACACCCGGTTGTGTTGATTTATTTCTCTACTTAAGTAAAATAGACTATTTTGCTTTGAATTGGTTTCTTTATGTCATGATTTGACGTCCAATAAGTAATTTGAGATTTTTTGTTTAAAGGTTTCTTTAAGTACATCCCTTGTAGGCACCATTACCTGACTCCTATTCACTCAAGCCCACAAGGGTATACTGGGTCACCCATTTCTTTGTTAATACATCTACAGATTTGGGACTATCCTGCTCTGTCCCTAGCAATGGTGCAGAATCAAGCAGCCAAGTGACACTCACACACCTTTGCACCATACTGCAAGGGTGTCTGCATGAGTCTTGCATAGGTATTTGTACTGGAAGGATACACTTCCAGTACAAAATACTATGCTTAGTCTAACTTTAAAACATTTCCCACTTCAGATGTGTGCTGTACAGTGCAGCACACATGAAAAGTGAGAAAAGTCAAGAGAAATAAAAACATTTCTCCTTTTTACCGCCTGCTTAAAAGTAGGGTTATTTTTTGGTGCAAGACCCTCTCTACTATAGTTAGTAGATAGGGTTTTGATTCAGAACCCATGGGTGGTTGCATGGGGACACCCATGTACCACCCATAGAACATCCCCTTAAGGCAGAGTAGTGCAAAGCAGCATCAAGTGCTGCTTTGTCTTACTTTGGGAGAACTTTCCAGCACAAAATAAGTTTCCTAAAGGTCCCAGGGTCCCTTCCGCCACATAATCGATGGAGGTCTCTAGAACTAATGGAAGGACCTGTGGAGTTCTGTATGGGTTTTACTTCTTGTTCCAAGTCCTGCAGGAGTACCACAGGACCTGAGAAAACAAAAAAAGTGAGTTTAGTATGAAAGAGTATGTTTCATTTAAGTTTAAGCCTAAGGGTTTTCTAATTTGGTCAGTTCATAAGGATCCTTTGAGACGTTTTTGGGAAAAATCACCTTCTTTTTATTTTTCACGGTCCAGTGGGAGTACTGCGGGAGTACCACGGACTACTGCGAGACCTTTCACACAGACATGAAAGATATGTGATTGTTTGAAATCACTGTCAGCCTCCATTTAGAGGACCTCCCCAACCTTTTAACCTAATTTCTGATTACCACATTTGTGAAATCAGAGCTTCTGCTGTGGTTTACACCATTTTTTAATTTTTTTTAATGGGTCAACTATTGCTTTGTGTGAGGAAAGGCAGTAGATGATGGCGGAGCAAGAATAACAGCACCAGGACACCCAAGGTGTCTTTGTTTTCAAACCTGCCTGAAGGAGAGAAACAGGTATCCTCGAAAAACGCTTTTTGCAGTATCTGCAAGAAGCTGATTTTTCAAGGGACATGAAAGAAGTACTTGCACAGTACTTCTGATATGTGGTGGCATGCACGATCCATGCACCCCAAGCACCTTGCTAGAGCAGATTTGCAACAGGATGCACAGGGGACATCCACTTCAAGTTCAGGATCTTCGGTTGCACCTGTCCATCAAGTGCCCACTCAAGTGCTGTAAGGCTAATCAGATGTGGATCCTGCATACCAGGAGATGGTGACCTACTGCAGATGCTGCATTAAAATTGTCTGCATTAAGGAAGTAAGTACATTTGTGAGGGACAACGTATTGTCCGAACACCAATATCTAAAAAATAATTCATATTTTTCTCTCACCAAGTTCATCTGTCTTACTTCTGTTTTCCAAGTAGAACCCAACAAAAATATTTACAAGTACAAAAAAATAAAAACTTCAAAAAAGGGTGTTTTTTAGAAATACTTTTCTGGTTTAAAAATAGAAAGATTAAATTTTCTTTGTCTTATGGGTCTCTTTATGTCTGTGTATCCTAATATTCTGCTCTAGTCAGTAATAAAAGATAAAGTTATTGTTATAAGTGCAAAGAAAACCCAAACAGTTATAACAATTTATATGTTTTAGATGTATAAAGATTTTGCTTCAGATTTGTGTTACCTTTTTAATGCAGACTAAACACAAAATTTAGATTTGTATTTATAAGGTACTAGAAGTCACCTTTTCTCTTAGTTTATAACCAAAAGTAATTCAATGCAGTGCAATGTGCTGCCTTGCATTACTTTGCATCAAGGTGGTGTTCCATGGGTGTTCCTCTGCATCCACCTATAGATTTGATTCATATCCATATCTGCAAACACTTGTAGAAAAAATTTGTGTCAAATTCCTGCACCTCCCTGAGGCAGTGTAACAAGGGGAAATATTTTTATTTCTCTTTGTTTTTTCTTCTTTGGGTGTGTGCTGCATTCTATAGTACACATATGTAGAGGACATAGCCTTAAAGGATAGTTTATGTGGATGAAGGGACTGCTTCATGAACAAAAACTATCCAGAGCAAAACGGAGACACCCTTGTGCTATAGCACAAAGGTGCCTATGCTGGCGAAGCCTGTAGAAAGTGTGCCGGGGCATTGAGAAAGCACAACTGGTAAAAGAACTAGGATGTCTGAAGGCGAAGGATGTGCGTAGTAGTAGCATATTCACCCAATGGGGCATGGGCACCTGAAGGGAGTGTACTTTCCATGAAGACTTCGGTATAAGGTGAAGGCTGTGCTTAGGAGGGGCATGGACACCTAGTGGGGCTTGGGTGTCTGAATGGAGTGGGCTCTCAGTGAAGACTTCTACAAGGAGAAGGGCATGTTAAAGAGGTGCTCATAGTGGTCATGAAGGTGGTCATGAAGTGGTTAAAACGTTAGTGATATCTAGACTGCTCATCTTTCGATAGTCCCACCAGGCCTTCTTTTTTTAAACAATTGGGACTTCTGATAAGTCCAGGGACCTTTTTCTTCCTTGAGTCTTTTTGGTATTGCAGGATGGGGCACAGTCCATCGGTACCACGTGATTTGATTGGATGATTTGATTGGCTCTCAGCAGCTCTTCAAAGAATTGCAGTGCTCATGGACGTGTCTCTGAATTCTGAAATATCTTTGCAAATAGCCCATAAGGAGGCAGGGTGGGTAGGTACTGACCCACAGGGCCATTTGGTGAGTCTCAAATTCCCCCCTTCTGGTAAAAAGATTAAAAGAATGGGCTACAAAGGAGATCAGTGGCAGTACAGAGGCAGTAACAGCACAATGGACCAGGAGGGAGGAGGCAGGGGTACACACCACACAGTGAACAAGGGGGGATGGGCAGGGACTGCAATGGAGCGCAGAGGCTTCACAGCAGACCAGGGAGGGATGGTGCAGGGGCACACACTTGGAGAACAAGGGAGCAGCAGGCAGCAACAGTAACAGAGGGCATTGGCAGCACAAAAACCAGGGAGGGAGGTGCATGCTCCCAGAGAACAGGGGGCAAGGTAGAGGTGTCAGGGGCAGAAGCAGAGGGCAGTGGCAGCACAACAGAACAGGTAGGGAGGTGGCAGGGGACCACACAAGGAGAACATGGGAGGGGCAGAGACAGATTTAGAGGGCGATGGCAGCACAGTAGCAGTGGCACCACAATGGAACAAGGAGGAAGGAGGCAGGGCCTTGCAGACATAGAAGAGCGGCATGGGGGAGCAGGCAGGGGCAGGAATGGAGGGCAGGTAAAGCACAGAGGCAGTGACAGCACATCAGACCAGGGAGGGCGGGGCAGGGGTATGGCCATGGAGAACAAGCGTGGAGGGGGTGAGGCAGGGGCAACAATGGAAAGTAGAAGCAGCACCGGGGTAGTGGCTGCACAACAGACGTGGGAGAGAGGGAGCAGGGGTTCTCTCACTGAGAATGGGGACTGAGGCAGGAGCAGCATGGAGGGCAGTGGCAACATAGGGGCAGTGACCGCACAACTGACCAGTGAGGGAGGGGGCAGGGCATGCACACAACAAATAGGGGGCATGGAGGAGGGTCAGAAGTAGGGGAAGCAATGGAGGGCAGTGGCAGCACAGAGACAATGACAGCACAATGGACCAGGGAAGAGGGGCAGGGGCATGCTCACTGAATGTGAGGAGGTAGCGGGCAATGGCAGGAATGGATGGTAGGGGCAGCACAGGGGTAGTAGCAGTAGAATGGTCCAGGGAGGGAGTGGGGCAGGGGCATGAACACAGATAACTGGGTAGAGGGGCACAGGGTCAAGGGCAGGGACAGCAACAGGGGGCAGTGGCAGCATGGGGCAGTAGTAGCACAGTGGACAGGGAGCGAGGGAGGGGCCAGGGTCACACACAAGGAGCATAGGGCAAAGAGGCAAAGGGGTAGGGAAAGTGGCAGGAGCAGCAACAGATGACAGAGGCAGCACATGGAAAGTGGCAGCACAACGGACCAGAGAGGTTGTTTGGATACATGACTGAGAGGTCAATAAAAGTTATTTTCTGCCTACTTTCCAAAATCTAATTCAATGGTGAAAGTAGATTTTGATATCTGTAAGAAAGTGAATTATTAGTTAGGGTGGGTGGTAATCCAATGCAAGTAATAAAGTCACAAATCTGTTAGGTCCAGGCAAATGTTTCAGTAAGTTAAACCTGAGCTCAACCTCTGGTAGTTATGGCATTAAGCAGACAGGCTTAACTCAGCAAAAATATGTAAAACGTTTGGAAGTACAAAAACAGTTAAAAGGTCACAAATACAACACAATAAAAATCTCACTCGGGTTTATAAAAACAGAGTAAATTTTAATATACAAAATGACTCCGAAAGGATACAAATACCATAAAGTAAATCAAAGATATGATTTTTAAAAACGTTTTAAGGTAAAAGTGCTACAAAACAAAAGTGCCAATAGAAGGTACTGTTAGCATGTGCACAGGACCTAGGCACAATTATAGGGCCAACCACAATGAAGCACGGGCCTGATACACTAAGCAGGTTCATACAGGTCAAAGGTTTTACCTTCTGATTTATTCTCTGAAATGGAAGTTGAAATCCTCAGCGGCACAAGGTTACAGGTGGTATCCGATGATGATATCCATGAGGCCAGATACCTTCTTGCTGACTACCGACTGAAACCAATTTGCTGCTGTTGAGAAGCTCCATGTGGGAGAAAAACTTTTTTCAGCCCAGAAAAGTTGTACCTTGGCCCAATAGGTTTGGGTGGTTTGGCCCTGTCCTCTGGTGGCTGGAAGTCAGAATTTTTTAAAGTCCTGTAGCTGTTCAGAGTGTATATAGGAGAACTCCAGTTAAACACAATCAACAGCCCCAGGATCTCAACTGACCCTTGGAGTCCACTTCTTTGTTCTTGGTACATGTGGAAGCAGGCCCAGCCCAGTCATTTACATCGCCTCATTGGTCTCAAACAGTAGATGCTGTCCAAATTCTGTTTTTCCACAGACACAGGTCCAAAACATTTTCTGAGAATGGTGCCTTAGGGTGCTCCATTTATGGTTAGCACTAGCTAGAGGGAGGGGTGACCAGGCTCCTCCCAAATCAATGGGGTAAAAGTTCCCAGGAGCAACCCTAGTCACTTTTTCCTCATTCCCTGTTTACCTTACTGCAAACAATTCCACAGTGCACCTCACTCTTAAAAGGCAAGATGGGAAAGCCATTTCTCCCTTGTGCAGAGTCTGTGTGCTCGCCCAGAGGTAAGCCCAAGGAAATCAGTAGCCCCTTCTTTTTCGATCACTAAAATTGGCTCTAGAGTAAGCCCCTTCCTCCGAAGGTTTGGAGCCAGCCTGGCTGGGGGAGCAAAGGTTTGCCTTCCCCATGACTCACCTTATATTTACTTGTCAAAGTGCAGGTCCCTTTACAAGGTAATGAAGTTTCTGGGTGTACTCTAACTGGTCTTACTGCAAAGGGAAGAAAACACCTCCCCATACTCTGGCCAATGCCTTTGCTCTGGGAGTAGTTTTCACCCCTCACTAAGGCCAAGCACTGACTTGGCAGATGCTGGGAAGCTAACACAAATTAGCCCCCAGAAACTTGAGCCAAGGAAAAGGTAACTTACTAAAAGTTACTTTCCCTAAATATTTATTAAAAATCTGACTTCTCAATTGAAATGCGCCTTCAAGGAATTAAAACTAATGGGTAAATCAATGTTCTATGGGTACAAAACCTTAGATAGCAGAATTAATATTTTAATCTGTACTCTAGTTTTCTCATAGACCAGACAGAGCCTCCTACAGTAAACAATAACCTTTAGGGGCTTGTCACTGCAGGGACACAGTAACATTACATTTCTACATGCCCCACTTTACGTACCATGCACCCTACCTTGTAGGCTACAAGGCCTACGTGGGGGTGATATCAATAATTCAAAGGAAGGTTTTTCCCTTGACAAAAGGGTTATATTGCCAGGTCAGGCTGTGTCTTTAAACTGCAGCAGCCAGGTTACATTGGTTGACCTCAAGTCATTTTTACCTTATCACACTAGTAGATGGCACAATAATTGTTGTAGTCCACAGGTAGCATTTAACTTTCCATGCCATCGGTGTAGTTCCTAGGCCATAAACTAGGGCTTTATAGGCAAGTTAAATATGCCAATCAGGGATTAGCCAATTTTAACAAGTTTTAGGGGTCTGAGCACATACACTGGGCATTGAACAGCAGTGCCCCATTGAGCACAGTCTTAAACCCAGCAATAACATTCTGCAAAAATTAAGGGTGAACATATAAAAAGGGGCATTTTCTCACAATATCATTAGAGGGAATGTACTTAATAATAATACACTTTGTGCCACCAGAGAGTAAGAAAAAAAGCTCTCTGCACGTCTGAGCCACTGATATTTTTACTTTTTAAGAAACAAACCCTTGCTTTGGGGGTTTCTTTCTCAAAAATAAAAAAAAGTTTACAGAGCAGGTGCTTAAAACATGGCGCCTGCTCTGCAAACTTCACTGCTGTGAAGGGAGCCACTGTGGTGACGGCTCCATTCACAGCTTTGAGTTCCACACCAGGCAGACAAGGATCTCTAAATGTGGCTGGTGGAGGTCATAACCTTTTTCCCCCAGGTGGGAAGGCAGGCCAGTCTCAAAGTCCAAAGATAAGACTTTGTACTGGGGCAAATTTAACCCAGCAGCAAAATGACTGTCAGCTGTGGGATATGGCTTTGTGCTACTGAGAACCTTTGGCCCCACAATTGAAGGAGTCAGGGCTATAATCAAAGATTACGTATTGCCTTAAATGGATGCACAGTTGCTTCAGCTTCTTGCCATGCCCCGTTGGAGGAATTGAAGCATCAAAAACTAGACTAAGTCAGAAGCTAAAAACTACAATCAGTGCGACCCACTTAGCCTATTTGGCCTCTGCTCCACCATTGTCAGCATGAAATTGAGTCTAGTTCCCAGCCAATTACAAACTGTTATGTCTGAGTGGTACTTTATATTTTCCAGGCACTTGTTGATTTAACATTTAAAATATTTATATCTCAGGTTCCCCTTAGTAGATTTTGACAATTTTGGAATTTTGCACTTATTAAATCCCTTGTTATTTTGCCAAATTTAATTTGGGAATTGTATTGTGTTGTTTTCTTGACTGTAAAGTGATTTGGTAATGATTGAACTTAAACAGGCATTAATCTGGGAAATTGACTCCTGGTTTTGCCATTGTCGAGTTTGAGCAGAAATTCTCTTAGAACTGTATTGTGACCTAACCATATTAGGTTTATTAAGTAGGTAGGGATACTGCATCCAAAATTAAAAAGCCACATTTCTGACAAATGTATCGATGACTCATTGCTAGAAAGAAATTAGAATTGCATTAGAGGATTTATGACAATCTGCACTCAGCTCATCAACAGTGGGACACTAAGGGATTCTGCAATATAGGGGCATAGTGACAAGGGGAACAGGGTGGTTGGCCCCAAATTTTAGCTGTTCTTTTTATGGAATTGTAGTTTGACCACGTTTCCATTATGGGATCAAATTTGGTAAGGCCTCTTGACCTGACAGGTTACTTATTAATCTCTTAAAAATGAACCAGTAACATCGTTTTTGTTTAATCTTGTGCCCAGCAAATAGGGTAGTAGGTGTTGATTTTGTCCTGTATTTTTCAAAAGAGGTATAATCATACTTGTTCACATGAAGGGCTCTTAGTCCAATCCTGGAAATAATCAGCCAAAGTTTTTGTTGAAAGTAATGGGGGGATTCTTGGGTGAAATTCGTTTGAGAAAGACTACAATCAGTCTTGGAGGTCCCGGGCATACTGTAAACTTCCCAAAAGGATCAGCATATATAAACAGGCTTTTGATTTTGAATGCAATGTTTGGATGACCTGGTACCAGTTCTCTCTTTTAAAGAAAGTCAAACCATTTCTTCTAAAATTCGGCATCAGAACTGCTGTACAAGCACTTGTACACTCACAGGATAAAAGTCTCAGGCTTGGAGATTGCTAAAAGTAATTTGTCAGCAAAGAAAACCATTTTAAATTCATAAGGGCCAACAATAACTTTGCTTCATTTGTTTCTAATCACAGTTGTTGGCAGTTGTAGAGCCAGGTTAAACAGGAAAGGTGATAGGCCCTTTACTAGAGCCACTTTTTAAGATGCAGGTCATTGCATAGATGCAAGCTTTAAAACCTTTATATGAAGACATTAGATTTGAACAAAATGATTTTCTGAAGTTCATTATCATTAGTAAATTTCAGAATGACTTCAGAGTTTGTTATATGCCAGTTATTTGGCACTACAAAATATTAGAAAAGTTATACATGAAAGGTATTTTTCATTAACTCTTCATAAATGGCCTTCTTGTTATCACTTTATGCAGATCGACTCAACCTTCTTTATTGAAAGCCTTTAGTTATAGTTGGTGATCCCTTCACATTTCTTTTAAGTGTATTACTTACATATTTCATGCTCAAACACAGCACCAAATGTCAGTTTTGCATTCTGCATACTTAGGCGTAATTTCACATAATTTTAGAGAAATTTCATGTAATTATGCACAAGAAAATTACATGAAGTTCATACACCCCCAATATTCATAAAACTTCCCTGGGATATATTAGCAAAACCTCCCGGCTTTTGGTGATTGCATGATGGCTGCTCTCTGTTCCGGTGACAGTATGCTGTGTCCCTTCATCTGTGATTTTGGGGGTCTATTCAGACCCTGGTGTCAGTCTGTCATCCATCTGGTAGTGGAGGACAACTCCTCCACTACTTCTTTAAATGTAGGTCATTTACGTAGATGCTAGCTTTGGAACCTTTATATGCAGACATTAGATTTGAACAAAATGATTTTCTGAAGTTCATTAGTAAATTTAAAAATGATTTTAGAGTTAGTTATATGCCAATTATTTGTCACTACAAAGTAAATGTTGTAAATGAAAGCTATTTTTCATTAACTTTTCTTAAATGTCATTCTTGTTAATACTTTATGCAGATCGCCTCAACCTAAATTATCAAAAGCCTTTAGTTATAGTTGGTGATCCCTTAAAATTTCTTTTAAGTGTATTACTTGTCTAATAATATTTGCTCAGTTACGTTTTAATACACCCAGGGCCTAATTCATAATGGAAAACGCATACTTTTGTGTAAGTTTACTATTTGTTTTGGTATTCACTGGGAGTTAATAGTAAGTTTGATTTAATACTAATAGTCATTTTATGACTGTGGAGGCTCCGCACTCTTGGCCAGTTCTATCTTTTTATGTGCAGAGTTCTTCCTCCCGACAGTGGAATCTAAGAAGCCATAAAATTACTATTAGTAAAATTAAACTTGTAGTGTGTGAAAAGTGTATGTTTACCTTTGTGAATAAGGCCCCATGTTTGATCTTTGTCTACTAATTATTTAATTACTGATCGAAACCTGGATGCTCAGAATTTTGTAAGTAATTTAGCTTACATGCTACGCAATATTTCTGCCTGTAACTGAAATACCTATAGAGGTCATCTCCTCTGCCACCCAAACCAGACTGCTTCCCACCAGATTAAGAGACAACTGCTGACCCTGCAGTTATCTCTGTGACTTCACCTGTTAAGGCACAAAAAGTTTGGTGCATGTCTGCCATGTTACTAACAGTCACGTAACAAATGTTACCAAATAAAAACATGTCCCCTACACCGTGGGAGCTTTATTCCAGGGTGTGTGGGTCATTATTTTTTTCCTGTTCTGTTCTGGTAGTGATGGACAGAAAAAAACGACATCAGACAGTCCACTATAAATGAGGTACGCTGTCTGTTGCCCTTATTTTGACAGGCCCTTCTGTGTTAGGCTGTCAGTGTAAGTTTTCCATCAACCGAGCCAGCGGGGGCATCAGATTTGGAAAACTGATGATCCGAGACCTAAGGTTTGGTGGACAGGGTACTCCATCAACTTTATGATGGAGAGCCCCATCTGCCAAACTCTAAATTAGTCCCCATACTCTACATTATAAATCACTTCTTTCAGTAATTATCAAATTCATATTAATAATAAATTGGCTGTCAATTGAACCATATTAATGTGCTGCAGACAGAGAGAGTTAATATGTATTCATTCATACATGCGAGATATGATTATCATTGAATTGGAAAGCCAGTGTCCGAATTTCCTGAAAACAGCTCCATATAATTACCAACGAGGTTAACAATGTAAACAACTTAATGAAGCTGCATGTAAATCCAGGTCTTTAGTGAGTGTCAGTCCCAAATGTAACTTACCCATTTGAGTAAATTTACACTTTTAAATAAGCTAACTACTTTACAGCATTCACAAACTTTGAGTGTATGTTACTGCTAAAAAACAGAAAAGTAGTCATTCCATCACTACACATGACCAACAACTGGCCATTAATAATTATTAAAAGTGATCAATTAAAATAAATGAAATTATTTTCTAATAACATTTGTTACAGTATTCATTAAATTCAAAAAGGTTATTCAAATATTGTATAATTAAATATTAAATATGTACTTTTTAAATATATTTTTAACATTCATTTATATGTATTTCTATTTTCATTTATTTTAACATTATTTCCTAAGGGTTTTTGTTTTAAGTCTCTACCTCCATTATTTTCTATGCAAGGGTGTTGCAATAGCAGTGGTTGGCATTGTGTGTAGTGCTGGAGTTAATACAAAAGTTTAAGCTACTATAAAAGTGTAAGTTACTACAAAATTGCAAATTGTGAATCAGACCTGGTGTATTTAAATCAGAGGTCTGGACTAGGTTGCTATATGCTACTCTGACATGAGCAGGGGACAGAGTTTAGACCAGCTAGAAAAATTAGACTGTATTAACCTTATATTTAGACAGGCAATTTGACACCTAAAACTGCAAATAGAAGCACTCTATGAATGATTCACAAAGGCAAATTACACTTTTGAGTAAGTTTACACTTTGTATTAAGTTTACTGCTTTCCGTAGTAACAAACTCCAAGTGTGAACTCACTGCAAAAATGTAAGTTACATGTTTCCACCCTCTGTGTAATGCAATCAAATTACTCTTGTGTGGGTGGGTGATGTCTCTTCCGAAAGCACTCCTTTAACCCCACATACTCCTCCCTAATCCTATCCCCTTTAGTAGTAATTCTGCACCTTTTCCCACCCACTCCCTCCAGTTTCTCCCACATTTATTCTATTCTATTCTATGAGCACTTGTAAAGCGCATGGTTATCCGTAGGCATCCCAGCACTCTTAGTGCCACACCAAAGTATTCACAAGGCCATACCACCGGGGATTACAAGGACATATTCTGTATGAGCCAGGTTTTTAATGATTTGCAGAAGAAAAGTTCCTTATCAATAGCATGAAGAGAGGGGGGCAGCCTATTCCACAATTTGGCCTGCCTTCAAGGAAAATTATTTTTCTCCCCATTTTTCTCTCCTGGTGATCGGGATTGTAGCCAAATGGACATTAGAGGAGCACAGAGATCTGCCTGGTCTATAAGGAGAGAGCAGTCACTGAAAGATCAGTGGCCCTTTATCAAGAAAA
Source organism: Calotriton arnoldi (assembly GCA_963921515.1). Taxonomy (NCBI): domain Eukaryota; kingdom Metazoa; phylum Chordata; class Amphibia; order Caudata; family Salamandridae; genus Calotriton; species Calotriton arnoldi. The sequence continues at coordinate 163,536 of CAWUFW010016547.1, read as the reverse complement.
ACCTTACGGCCGATGCAGAGTGATTTAAATTGTATCCACTCTACTACCCGGAACCAATGATGGAGGTGAAGGGCTTGTCATGCAGATTGGTTTATTTGAATGTTATCAGCGGTGGTTTCTTCGGTTGGGCAGGGGAGCGTCACTTGGGCGTGGGAGCGCCGCCCCCACCCGCTCGTTGCAAACTGCGCAGGAAAAAATAAACTGGCAATGAAAAGATTTCATTGCCATTCTATTTTTCACAGTTGTGCGCTCTGCAGCAGCCAGCCTGCCCTGAGACCAGAGACATAAGGGGCATGTCCTCTGCTGCCGATTGGCAGCAGAGGACAGGAGCAGTGGCTGGCTGGATGCTCCAGAGTGCGCATGTCCCTTTGGCCAGCTGTCTTGAGCCGGCCAAAGTGACATGCACACTTTGAAGCTCTCCACCTAGCTGTCTTAGACAGCTGGGTGGAGACCAACCCCAGGCCTAAAGGGCCTGAAGGAGTGTCCAGCCAGGATGCACCATCCAATCCTGGCATTGCTCTCACAGCATGAGAGCAGCGCCAGGATTGATTAAGGGAGTCAGCTGGGCCCATGCTGCAGGTAAGAAGAAGAAGATCGGGACCGTAGCGAGGAATGCAGTCAGGTAAGTGGCTTTTTTCTTTTTTTTGTGTGATGTATTTGTTTTCTTATGTATTGTATTCCCAGCAGTGGTTTGCCCGCCCCTCCACTCCCCATAGCTGGCAGCTGCCACTGAATGATATACAGGATTTGTGTGGCAGAGTTCTGAACCACTTGAAATTTCTTTACAGTAGGTTGAGGCACACCCAAATAAAGAGAATTACCATAGTCCATGCGAGAGATGTTGAACGCTTGGACTACCAATACTTTTGAGATAAAGCAGAGGAACTTTGTTCAGCATGTTCAGTATGCCATAGCAGGTGGCAGCTAGTTTAACAGCTTGGGAGTCAAATTTAAAAGACTCACCCAGTCACATCCCTAGGCTCTTAATGATTGGTTTGAGACCCAAGTGGCTTGGCCAGCCCCAGTGCAAAAATGAGTCAGGGTTATTGCCCAAGAGCATCAGCTCTGTCTTCTCCCCATTTAGTTTGAGACATGAGCTCTCCATCCATTTAGCAATCTTCTTTGGACAAGGATCTAGAGAAGGGGAGGCAAGACAATCGGTTTGTGACAGCGAAAAGACAAGCTGTGGGCCGTCTGCATACGAAACCAATGAAATCCCTAAAGGGAGAACAATGTCAGCCAGTGGTCACATATATAAATTAAAAAGGGTGGGGCTCAACGATGAGCCCTGGGGAACTCCACAATTGAGGGGGAGGTTATCTGAGGAACAATCTCCTTCAAAAACCTGAAACGTTCTATCTTTCAGGAAAGACTTAAGCCAGGCTAAAGAAGATCTACCAATTCCAGCACTCTGTAATCTCTCTACAAGAGTATTATGGCTTATGGTGTCGAAGACTGAGCTAAGATATAGGAGGATGATTGCAGTTGATCCTCCCCAATCTAGCAGCCTTTTGGCCTCTTACACCACTGCCATAGGGCTGTCTCAGTTCCATGAAATGGACAAAAGCCTGTCTGTGAAGGGTGCAAAGTATAATGGTTCTCAAGGAATTTTGAAAGAGCCTGATTAGTATGTTTTTCCAAAATTTTACTTATCCTTGGCAGAAGAGATATTGGGAGATATTTTGCTGAATCAATTGGATCCAGATTTGGCCAAAAAACGAGGAGGGACTACATCCCTTGGAGAGCCTGATTTTATTTCACTTAAGATATCTGTGAGGCTCTCCATAGTTACAGATGGAAATGGGCTCAGCATGGGTGAAGTGATACCCACAACCTTTTCCCTGGACAAATTGTTATCTGACTGGAGGGGGGGGGGCAGGTTGAAAAGTTATTCTGAATTTTCCCCTGGAAGAATTTTGCCAAGTCATTACATCGGGCGGGAGAAGTTTCAAGGGGGGTCTTATTAATGAGGGCTCTAGGAGATGTTTCACAACGCGAAACATTTTGAGCAGAGCATTGGTAGCACTATTAATTTTCTCCTTGAAATAGGTGGCTTGAGCCTTTTTAATCTCTGTTTGATAGGCTCTAATGGTGTCCCAATATTTCTTTTAAGTGCCATCTTAATAATCTCTTCTCCAGGTTCTTTCTGCTTTTCACAGACTTGTTTAAGTTTTCGGAGAAGAGGGGAGTACCAAGGTGCTGATGTGTCCTTGCCTCTGTTAGTGTGGGACTTTAGAGGGATTGGTTTGTCCAATGTTAATTCTAACACTTAGAAAATCTGTCATTGGCTAAGGATGGGTCAGACCCAAGGGTAGATTTAAAATTCTCTAGAGCCTGTTTCCATGTTTCCAAGGGCAGTTTAGACCAGGTTCAGTCTTTCCAGGTAACTGGTACTCTATGTAGGGGCAGTTTACAGGAGTCTAAAGAAAGTGAAAGCAAAAAGTGGTCAGACCAAGTAGCTGGAAGTAGCTCTGATACTCTTAACTTTTTATCTGTAGAAAAAACAGGCTCAAGTAGAGGGCCTTTCTCATGGGTGGGGCCAGACCTCCTTTGGGATAGTTAAATGGCCATCATATCCTGTAAGAGGCCTGAGGCATGGAAATTCGCTGGATATTTTAGAGGAAGATTAAAATCTCCTTAAATGTAGAAATTAGCTCTACAGCTGGCCAGGTTCGCTGTAACTCTGGCAAGGATTGGAGGAATTTACCACTGGGTCCCGGGGACTATACAACAATAACCCGGAGAATGTAGTAGTGAGAGAGAAGGTGATGGAAAATTAAACACTTTCACAATCGAGGTTGTGTGCAGGTTCCATAAGATACCTAACTTCCTCCTTTAAAATAATCACTAATCCTCCACCCTTCTTGTTCTCACAGTCTTTATGTAGGATATAATATCCTGGAGGCAGAGCCTGCAACACATCAGGTCCAGACTCTGTATGGAGCCAGGTTTCTGTCAGAAAGACTGCCTCAGGTTTCCTATCCTCAATGAGGGCAAAATGTTCCAGCTTGTGAGCTGGGAGCTATCTGCAAATAATCGCAAGCATAAACCTGCTGTCTGTGTCCTTAGTAACTTTCTCAGAATCCCTCACCCCATCGTAGATGAGGGAGCACTTGTGTCAGCTCCTGTAGCTCTAGTCCACTCTGATGATACCTCAGAGTTGGTACGATGCACAAAAGGGGTCCACCTCTTGATCGTCTCAATTCTGTTTGCTATTATAGCACAGAATGTTGATATGATCAAGCGAGGGAAGGAAAGGATGGGGACAGCAGGGAAGGAGACCTGAAAGACGAAGAAGAAACAATCAGTACTATGCTCAACTATAAAGAAGTACCACTTCATAAAATCATGCTATACCTTCTGTTTATGTACCTGTAAAGGAAAACAAAACACCATCTTCTAGACTTCTTAGAACAATATACTACTATTGACAGCTTCATGAACAATAGTAGTAACTGTGAATCTGCATAACAAAGAGGAAGTTACTATCAACTCAATTGTGGCTCTATAGAATCAACGTTATGCTACTTCATTTCATAACCACCATTAAACTTGCCTTTTTACACATCACAGGGGATGGCATCACCAATCCCTTATAGACCCCTGTTCAATAAGGCATACAGTAATAAACATAAATGATTCGGTGAATTAGAAACATCATAGCAGACCATATCTGTGATATCTTGAATTCATTAGCATTCCTCAGGTACGTATAGATAGCACAGTAAACGAAAATAAATCATGGATCCTAAACGCCATAGAATATGCAATAGTTATCTTCTAGGAAATCCAGAAATGACTCCTGCCGTTACTTCACAGCTATGTCAAACGGAAAAGTAATTAGCTCTCCTGCCGGTTCTCAACCTGGCTTCGGCTAGCCACAAAGGAACCATACCAGGCCGTTTCTCAACACGGCTTCGTCTGCGTTGTATTATTCCGTGCCAGTATTTAAGCCGTTTCCCTCACGGCAGGAAATTACCAGACTTCCCAAGTCAAAAGGCAAAAGCTCTGCAACCTCCACTGACTGAATAGGAGGTGAGAAGCGAAGGAAACCCTCCAATTGAAGTCGCAGAGTATCTGCGAGTAGAATACCAAAAACAAGGTTTTTCTGCAAGGAACTCAGAACCGGTGCCGAAGCACCCTTACCCGACCAGAGTGAAGGAGAGAGCGCTTCGCTTCCGAACCTCCGACATCATGCTAGCAGTGGAATAATCTGCAGCGTCTCTCTGAACCGGCAAAGCTTGAATGCCCGCCCCTTCCGGAAGCACGTCCTACTGGTTCAACATCTACCCCGGAAGTGCTACTGGGCATGCTGGGAGCTGTAGTTTGCTATTCCACAATCGAACATGGTTTGGACCTGGCAACGTTCTGCATAGGTAGGAGAATCGTAACAGTACATCCCTCCCCAGGAGAATGTTGTCAGGGTTTAGACTTAATGGGATTTACAGCGTGAAACCTCTGTACTAATCTTGGGGCATGCACTCCAGTAGCTGGCTACCATGAGTCTTCTTCCGGCCCGTATCCCTTCCATGAAATCAGGTACCACAATCTGCTACCTCTTTTCTTTGAGTCAACGATAGCCTGCACCTCGTATTCCGGTTCCTGATCTACCCAAACCGGTGCGGTTGGTTTCCGTACTGGAGTAAAAGAGGGTTTAACCAATGAGACGTGGAATACAGCATGCATTCTCATGTGTTTGGGTAAGGCGAGTTTCACAGTTACGGTATTTACCACCTTAATGATTTTGTAGGGACCGATATACCTAGGATTGAATACACTATATTTCCTGAAGCGTATATTCCTGGTAGACAACCAAACCCCATCCCCTACCTTGTAGTGGGGTTCCTTTCTACGATGTTTGTCGGCTTGTTTTTTATACTTGTCTTTAGCCTTTCTAATGTTTGTTTGAGTGATTTTCATAAGCCTTTGTATGTGTTTCACCCTTGTCTGTACTTCAGGGATTTTATGTCCTCCTCCAGGATGTATCAGGGGTAAAAAACGAGGGTGAAAACCATAGGTACAATAAAAAGGGGCTAACTTGGTGGTGCTATGTTGCACACTGTTATACGCCACTTCTGCTATCCAAAGCCATTCCACCCAAGCTTCTGTGTTGCAGTTCACATAACATTTTAGATACTGTTTTAGTGTCTGATTAAGACGTTCTGTCTGTCCATCCGTCTGGGGATGGAAGCTCATGGACATGGTAAATGAGACTTGTAATGCAGAACACCATACTCTCCAGAATTGTTCCGTGAACTGTGTATCCCTGTCTGAGATGATGACTCTAGGAAGTCCATGCAATCTCACAATGTGTTTAAGTAACAGTTGTGCTACTTGTCCTGATGTTGGGGTAGCAACACAAGCTATAAAATGCCCCATCTTGGTCAGGCTGTCTATTACCACAAGAATAGAGGTGCATCCTTGGTCTTTAGGCAATCCGACAATGAAATCCAAGGAGATATGTTCCCAAGGTATTCCAGGCGTGGGTAATGGATGGAGTAAACCATGAGGCCTTCCTCTATCTGGCTTTCCTTGCATGCATATCTCGTACTGTCGGATCATTCTTTGTACATCATTTCTTAATGACGGCCACCAAAACTGTCTTAAAATCCGGTCTACTGTTTTTTCCACTCCGTTATGTCTGGAAAATGGTACTGAATGACACCACTGCAGTACTTCCTGTCTAAGTTCCTTTGTAGGAACCAACAATTGTGTTCCTCGGACGGGCAAACCTTCTCTTACTTTCCATTCTTTATTACTTATCAACCAGGTTTTCCATTTAGGGGCTTTCATAGCTTGAGCAATCTTGTCTAGGAACTGGTCGGTCTGTAACACACAGAGAGCCTGTTGAGGATTGATGATGGAATGTGTGGTTAGTTCTTTAGAGGTTTGAGTAGTCTCCTGTCTAGTGAGGGCGTCTGCTTTCTTGTTTTCACTTCCTGGTCTATAGGTAAGTATAAACTGAAACTCCTCAAAAAACAGCATCCACCTTAACTGTCTAGGAGATAGAAGGCGAGTGGATGTCATAAACTGTAAGTTCCTGTGATCGGTATATACAGTGGTCGTGTGTTTTGCCCCCATGAGGTAATGTCTCCATTCTTTGAAGGCATCTCTGATTGCTAGGAGCTCTTTCTCTGCTATGGTATAGTGCATCTCAGCGTCATTTAACTTTCTGGACATATAAGCGATAGGATGAAGTAATCCGTTCTCTATATCTCGTTGAGAGAGAACCGTTCCGATAGCCACCTCCGAAGCATCTGCTTTTACCATATACGGCTTTTCCGGATCTGGATGTGCAAGGATAGGAGCGGAGGTAAAGGCTTCTTTCAATTTAACAAACGCCTGGTTTGCCTCTTGAGTCCAACCAAACTGTACCTTCTTTCTGAGCAGCTTAGTGCTAGGGGCGACCACGTTTGAAAATTGGTTAATGAACCTGCGATAAAAATTCGCGAAGCCCAAGAAACATTGGACATCACGAACGTTGGCAGGCACTGGCCAGTTCTGGACAGCCGTGATCTTCCTTTCTGCCATCTCTTGTCCTTGGGCCGACAACATTACCCCTAGAAACTCAACTTTATCAACATGAAACTCACATTTACTAAGCTTACTGAAAAGGTGGTTATTCCTCAAAGCTGTTAACACCTTTCCTACATGTTGACTGTGCTCTTCAAGATTGGGAGAATAAACCAAAATGTCATCAATATATACTATGACGAACAAATCCAAATTTTCCCTAAAGACATCATTGAGGAAGTATTGAAATGCAGCAGGGGCGTTACATAACCCGAATGGCATCACTTGATACTCAAATAATCCGTATCTTGTGCGAAAAGCGGTCTTCCATCCATACCCGCGTCTCATTCGTACGAGATGGTATGCCCCCTTCAGATCTAGCTTCGTGAATATCACCGCCTTTTTAACTTGATCTAAGAGTACTGAGATCAAAGGTAGGGGATATCTGTTTTTCACGGTTACCTTATTAAGGGAGCGGAAGTCAATACAAGTCCTTAACTCTCCATTAGCTTTTGGGATAAAAAAGACTGGAGATGCAGCTGGGGACTTGGAAGGACATATAAACCCATTAGCTTGATACTTCTCTAGATATTCTCGTAGATGGGTGTTTTCAGTCTCTGACAGTGCATAAACTCTCCCACAAGGAACCACTGCTCCTGGGATCAAGTCAATTTGACAATCACACTGTCGATGTGGTGGAAAGATCTCAGCTTGCTTTTCGCTAAACCCATCCATGTATTCTCTGTAAACAACTGGTAACTCTATGTCTTTTTCAGCGGCTGTGGCTATAGCATGTCCTAAAGTGAGATACTGTACAGGACTGACTGCAGTTATTCGACATTTTTGTTCACAAAAAGGAGAGTCATATAGGATACTCCTTTCCTTCCAGTCAATAGTAGGGTTCTGTTTAGTCAACCAAGGCAACCCCAAAATCAACCCATACAACGGTGCCTTGATGATATTAAATGACAATACTTCACGATGGTCTTTTTGACAAACTACTGCTATTTCTGAAGTTTGAAAACAAATGGTACCTGAGGCAAGATCTCTACCATCTACAGCCAACACTGTTTCTGGATGTTCTTTAGCGATTTGAGGGATTCCCAATTTCTGCACTAAATCGACATCAATAAATATCCCAGTAGCACCTGAGTCTATGAGAGCGCTCACGACTTGAGGAATGGAGTTAATGACTAGTTGAATCTCCAAATAGAAGTGGTCTTTCTTTTCTATGACTGAAGGTAATTCTTTATGGCCCACTGCATGTCCTTCTCTAACCCCTGGGCCCTTTAGTTTTCCTGTTTCTGAACTGCCATAGGAGCAGCCTTCATATGACTGCCTTCCTTAGACCTTGGTTTAGACAAGCAATCTTTCACAAAATGTCCCTTTTTCCGCAATACATGCAGAGGCCCTGTTTTCTTCTTTGATCTTTTTCCTCTGATGTTAAAGAAGCTCTTACTGTTCCTATTTCCATAGGTTCAGTTGCTGAACTAGAAGCACCAAACGAATTGCGGGATCTTTCGTATTTAGGTGGAGGGCGTTCATATCTCCTACGTTCTCCTTTCCTCTCCCCTAAATGATAATCTGATCGCATAGCCAGATTGATTAAATCTATGCAGGTCTTGGGTTGCGGATCTATTTGAGCTATTACATCTTTTAACTCATCTTTGAGTCCGTGGTGGAATATAGCTGCCTGCTTCTCTTCAGGCCAATTAGTTTCTGCCACTAACCTCTGAAAAGTGTTTACGTATACCAATAGTTCTTTACTACCTTGTTTTAACTCCAGTAACTCTCTGTCTACCGAGAAAGAATTAGCTCTACGATCAAACATTCTTTCAAATTCCTCTTTGAACCCTTCCCAATCGTATAACATAGGATCATCTCTCCTTACCAAAGGAACAGCCCATTGAGCTGCGTCTCCTGCTAAATAGGAAACCAAAAGGGCTACTCTTGCTTGATTTGTGTTAAACACCTTAGGGCGATACGTAAAATGGAGTAATATTTGGGTTAGGAACACCTGTACCTTATTTACGTCTCCATGAAATCGTTCTGGGGTGGCTAAGGGGATGGGAGTGGGTATTTCTACCATCATGGGAGTTGATGGAAAAGATGACCCCCACTAGTCCATGAAAACCCCCTTCTGGCTTGCTCCCTGCCACCGTAAAGGGATTTTTTTGCATTCTCTTAACCTTGTCCTGTAACGCGGCTGTCTCTGCTTTTGAGGCTGCTAACTACGTTTGGACAATCTGTAAAGCTGCTAATGCATCGTCTAAAGTGGCCATCTTTTTTGTGCCTCGACCCAACTGGGAGGTAATGTTATAAGAAGGCAGATTATTCTGTCAGCTCCTGTAGCTCTAGTCCACTCTGATGATACCTCAGAGTTGGTACAATGCACAAAAGGGGTCCACCTCTTGATCGTCTCAATTCTGTCTGCTATTATAGCACTGAAGGTTGATATGATCAAGCAAGGGAAAGAAAGGATGGGGACAGCAGGGAGGGAGACCTGAAAGACGAAGAAGAAACAATCAGTACTATGCTCAACTATAAAGCAGTACCACTTCATAAGATCATGCTATACCTTCTGTTTATATACCTGTAAAGGAAAAGAAAACAGCATCTTCTAGACTTCTTAGAACGATATACTACTATTGATGGCTTCATGAACAATAGTAGTAACTGTGAATCTGCATAACAAAGAGGAAGTTACTATCAACTCAATTGTGGCTCTATAGAATCAACGTTATGCTACTTCATTTCATACCCACCATTAAACGTGCCTTTTTACACATCACAGGGGATGGCATCACCAATCCCTTATAGACCCCTGTTATATAAGGCATAAAGTAATAAATATAAATGATTCAGTGAATTAGAAACATCATAGCAGACCATATCCGTGATATCTTGAATTCATTAGCATTCCTCAGGTACGTATAGATAGCACAGTAAACGAAAATAAATAATGGATCCTAAACGCCATAGAATATGCAATAGTTATCTTCTAGGGAATCCAGAAATGACTCCCGCCGTTACTTCACGGGCTATGTCAAACGGAAAAGTAATTAGCTCTCCTGCCGGTTCTCAACCCGGCTTCGGCTAGCCACAAAGGAACCATACCAGGCCATTTCTCAACACGACTTTGTCTGCGTTGTATTAATCAGTGCCAGTATTTAAGCCATTTCCCTCACAGCAGGAAATTACCAGACTGCCCAAGTCAAAAGGCAAAAGCTCCGCAACCTCCACTGACTGAATGGGATGTGAGAAGCGAAGGAAACCCTCCAACAGAAGTCGCAGAGTATCTGCGAGTAGAATACCAAAAACAAGGTTTTTCTGCAAGGAACTCAGAACCGTTGCCGAAGCACCCTTATCCGACCAGAGTGAAGGAGAGAGCGCTCCGCTTCCGAACCTCCGACATCACGCTAGCAGTGGAATAATCTGCAGCGTCTCTCTGAACCGGCAAAGCTTAAATGCCCGCCCCTTGCGTAAGCACGTCCTACTGGTGCAACCTCTACCCCAGAAGTGCTACTGGGCATGCTGGGAGCTGTAGTTTGCTATTCCACAAGCGAACACGGTTTGGACCTGCAACGTTCCGCGTAGGTAGGAGAATCATAACAACTTGTTGCAAACAGCTTCTCCAGTGCTGAGATTAATGGAATGGAGGCAACAGTCTCTAACGTTCCCTTGTAAGGCTAATAATTGAGAGACAGAATAAATTAGCTTATCTCCTGAGGACGGGTCAGGACTCCTGGCCCCTGGTCCTGTTTGGGCATGGATGGGTACAGACGGGCTTGCATTTGGCACGCCTTTGGCATGACAATAGCGCGACTGCTGTGCTCATCCACTGTGCGTCAGCGCACCGCCTCTCATCTTATAGAGGTCTCAGCCCAAATACTAGAGCACTAACCAAAATGGTGCTTCCAGTTGAGAAAAGTGCAAAAGTGCTGTAAGATTCGGTTACAAGCAGTGTATTTTAAAAATTAATTAAAATTCAGTCAATGCACACTCTAGCAATTCCGTTCCCCCTAATTTGCAGCAGCAAGGATTTCCCCAAGTGAGTGACACTAGAGGTGCGTCAGAGCACCATGTCTCATCTTATAGAGGTCTCAGCCCAATAACTGGAGCGCTAACCAAAATGGCACTTCCAGTCAAGAAAAGTACAAAAGTGCAGTAAGATTTGACAAGCAGTGTATTTTAAAATTTAATTATATTTCAGTCAATGCATACTCTAGCGATTCCGTTCCCCCCAATTAGCAGCAGCAAGTATTTCCCCAAGTGCGTTACTACTAAAATGTATACTTACATGTGTTGAGACTCCGCAGTCAGGGCAGCGACCTCCGCACATATAAGTATGAGCAGCACAGAGTCGTAAAACTCCACATATAGTTTGTGAATAGTAATTTGTAGTATGTTTTGTAGTACTACAAAACGTACTATAAAGTGCCATTTCAGGACCAGGCCCTATGTTTTTCTGAAACATTTGAACCTTTATCTGCATCAGCGCCGGGACACTCTGTTAAGTAGCTGTGCGCTCTACAAATACCCTGGTAACATAACATAACATGCTTACCATTACACAGTTGGAGCACTTCTCTCATCCTCACTCATCAACCCCAAAATTCCCACACAGAATAACTCACCCACTCACCTCTAATAACTAACATAAGCCAATATTCCAATTCTGTCAACACCTCTTTGGATACACTAAGATAAATAGATGTGGCAACAAACTGCAGCAACGCTATAAGTGCAAATCTTCTGGTTTTCACAAACCATAACTAACATTTCCTGCAACAGACAACCTCCACCCACACTCATGGACTGATTTACAAAGGGTACTTATACTTTTGAGTAAGTTTACACTTTGGAGTAAGCTTACTACTTTCAGTATTCACAAACTAAGAGTGTAAACATACTACAAAAGTTTGAGTTACATGTCTTAACCCCCAGAGTAATGCAATTGGAAATGTTAACAGCAAACCACTTAGCAGGGTTTCCCCATCTGGGAATGGTCAGAAGCAGATGACAGAACAAAGGACATGCTTAGCACTACCTCTTTTGACTTGGAGATGGCAGGGAGGGCTTCTTCACAGCCAGATTCCAGTCACAGTAGGGGAGGGAACCAGTTTGTACCCTGTCAGGTGGGAGAAGAGCTCATCCTAGTAGGAGAGTGGCCAGGGAGCTGTAGGCAGGCCTGTCTGATGGTTTGCAGTCAGGCAAAGAGAAAGTGTTGCAAAAGAACATGAGAGACTGCAAGAACATAGTCAGGAATAAGTGGCAGAGTTTCTCCAATCTCTGGCTAGTGCTGTGCATCAACAACCACCTCTTCAGAACATTCCTGAACCTGGGAAGACTACAACTGAACAAGAAGGCCCTTCTGAAAGAAAGGAACTCAAGGACTCCTGGCTCTGCTGAAAGAAAAGGGCTCAAAGACCTCTAAATCCTGTCTCAAGGAGGAAAACTCCTAACTCTTGACCTCTGCTGACTCTCAAAGGCTAGAACTGCTCTCCAAGGGTTGGGAGGCTGTCCTGCTCTTTCCCTGGGACAGGGACACATAAAGTAGAAGGACTCCTGAACCCAAGAGGGACCAGCTAACCACAGAAGACTGTACCCTACAGGAGTCTTGACTGGAGAGCGATCTAGTGCCTAGAAACCTGCCTTGAGGAGCTGAGGGCTGAAGGACTGACTAGAAAGAAATTTTTTAACAGTTGGAAAAAAGAGAGATTTAGCCATCTTTTCACCTCCAGAGGACCGGGACAAGGTGCTGAGGATTGCCCCGGAAAGTTGCACCCTAGAAGGAAATTAACAATTGGTCTGTCCTGCTTGAAGCTTTTGCTGCACTGAAAACTGGTTCAGTGTGACCTTGAGGTGAAGGTTTCTAGCTTTGTGGAGCTATGCCTGGCTACAGCTTCTAGCCTAGCCCCACTGGAGGAGGCAGGGCAAAGCAGCAAATCTAGCTGACCCGCTAGATCTAGCAACCTCAGAAGCTACCAAATCCAGGTTTGTCCTAGTTGAGTGGATGCATGGCCACCAGTTACTGTCCTTCACTGCCATGAAAAACTTTGTTGTAAGGGGCAGTTACCATTTTATATGACCCCGATGCCATGAGAGAATGTGTGAGGGGTTGTTGTTTTTTCATTTTCAAAAAGAAAATCCCACTTTGGCATTTTCTTTTTGTTTTCAAAAATTAAAAAATGTTTGTAGGTTTGGCGCACAGCTCCCTCATGTTGATGGAGCCATCTGTCCAACTTACATTGCATTTCCAGGAACCGGTGTGATGGCTTTTCCTGGAAATGCAAGAGATTCCTTCATGGCGATGGTAATTACTCTGTCCGCCAAGATATAAATCAGCCCCTAAAGTAAGAAGTTCAAATCTTTGACCGGAATGATCTGCTTGGTGTACCTCTGCTCCATTGTGGTAAGCCTGAAATCCTGCATATGTTCCGGTCAATCATAACCAGTGACTTTTGATTGGTGCCTTAGATTTTTTTGGTGCTTTTTACATTAAACTGTTCAAATGCATATCTCTGTTCATTTTTAAAAATATTTGTTTCTCTTTTTCATCTAGCTCTCATGATTTTTTCCCTATTTCTAAATTGGATTTGGAAAGTGCTGGCTAATCTTTGAGTTGAGGATGATCATGCAGAAGCACTACTTGCCACCAGTTAGCTTATCTAGGTTCTTTACAGGAAAAATGAAAATTGTCCAGAGTTTTTTGTAAAGATTCCCTTCTTACACCAATGGAGGGCTGGGTAAGTTGTCTGGTGCCCAAGTTTATCCTCCCCTCCTCCCTTATAAACTGCTCTCATAAGTTAGTGACGGGCTTTGTACCAATCTTTGTGGCGGCATACTTTTCCCTGACCTCTGTATACCTAAATGCACACCCTGATAAATTTAAGAGGCAGGTGCAACAACCTGTTCACCTGACAAACAAACTTCGTGAGACCATCTGTCCAAAATTGCCCTAAATTAATTATACTTCCTTACAGCAAATATAACTGTCATTTTAAAAACCCAGCCTCAACCTCTTGTCTCTGTCTTCAGGACTCACCCAGTCAGCCACTGCCCTCCTGGACTGTGGCAAGTAATCAAATGTCCACCGGCAGTTGCTATCACTCCTCTGCACTCATCATCAACAGGCTCCTCTTCATCTGTGGATGCGTCCACGCCCTCCATGATGTCATGTTCTGGTGAAGGGTAAGTTGGGATCTCGAGTTCTCTTGGCTCATCTGTGTCGGCAGACTTCCCTTTCTAGGTAGTGATCAAGCGGGCAAAACTTCCTGTTGCTCCCCAGGATTTGTCTCCTGTGTCCCGTCATGTGAAGCCCCTATCCTCCTTCTCTTCCTCCCCCTGTTTTAGACCACAGTCTGATATTATTGGCGATATGTGCCCGTACTTTTGTTTCTTCCTCCTTCTTTCCTGTGCTTGTCCTTTTTTGTTTCTGCACTTCTCTGACCCTGTCTTCTTTCTTTCTCTAAGTCCCTATAGAGTGAATTGGCCAGTGCTGGGTAAGTGTTTCTTCATGTACTGAAGGCATGCCCTCTCACATAAGTGTGATAAAAATTGCACCCTCTGTTTAAAGCTGTGGGATTTTAACAGGGGGTAAAGGAGTGGTATTTACTGGGACATACAGGTTTTGGTGCAGTAAGCAATTCCCAAAAAGTCAGAGTAGGACATAATTATTGCATGAAAATTCCATGGACCTTCCTGCAGGATTTTATCGGTGTGATAAACTGTGCAGCCAACAAGGGGCACTTGTAATTAGTAAGTCACAAAAAGTACCCCACAATTATACAAATAACATTAACTAACCCTGGTTAGGTATGGGAAGGTGTTCTATGAAGCATCCTAGTTGTTACCCACTAGATTGCGGGGAAGGAAATGATTCCTTTTGTTTATATTACCCTCACACACCCTAGTGGTGTCATGCTTCATCATCGGGTCACCCTGACTCCTAAAGGTCAGGGTGGGCTCAACCGTTTTTCAGGGAGCTCTTGAAAGATATGGCCAGGGGGTCTTAAAGATTAGAAATCCTCAGGCAGTTCCCAGTATCCCTTTATTCTTGGAACTGTCGGGGATATTAAAATATAAAAAGCATATAAAGGGTCAATTGGATGTTTGTGGTCCTATGACCCTAGTGCCGACATGTTTCAGCCCAATAAGTGGCCAAACAATGGTCCTGGGCTTTCTTCAGGGCAAAAAAAAGATATTCCCTCCCTGGAAAGAGCAGAGGGACAGTACCAAGCTACTCCTATTTTTGTGAAAGAAGGGCAGATAGCTGCTCCTTCATATGAACAGAATATAAACATATCTTGTGCTTTATGGTTTCCTTTTTACTCCATCTGTAAAAAAGGATAAAAAGAAAAGAAAAAGAGAACATAACGCAACAACATTATTATGGTTCCAATTGCTTCCCATAGGTGATGTGCTTTCAAATTACACCCATGCTCATTCATCAGGGAGGGTGAGTGCAAGCCATCTCTCATCATATCTGTCTGGTGTGCATTTGCCAGGGTTATCTGTATTCACTATTTTTAGTGTTGTATATCATGAGTGGCGATATACATCGCATTCTGCTTCTAATCAATTTCAGGTGTTTGTGTAGTCGGTTCGGAAACACCAGCGTGACACTCACATCAAACCACACAGTTACACAGTCAATCGCCTAAAAATTCATTCAATCTATTTACACATCCTTCTCTCCCTTACCCCGTTTTGGGAGAGGTAACTCATCTCAGGGAATCACAGTGAGAGGGGTAGCCCTCTAGTCAACTCTGAGCGTCATGTGGAAGATGCCGATTGCAAGTTTCAGCGTGAAACAGGGGGAGACATAACAGAGAAAGACCAGGCACCGATTTGCCTTTAGTAAATCTAAAACGATTATCGTTATCCCGCATACCTGTATGTGGAGTGTCTCGCACAGCGCCTTTCGTTATACTCACTTCTTCAAGGGACCTGCCCCGTGTGCTAACCTACTTGGTTCTGCGTCCCCGGGTCTTTCGCCCTGTTGATAGTTTGCCACCTGTATTTGAAGCCGGCATTGTCGTGCTGATCTACGCGGCAGGGGGCGTGTCCCTATGTGGAGGTACGCTTCCACAAAAGTGGATGGACGTGCATGCGGCGTGTTCCTATCTTAGAACTCTGGGTATTGTAGTCCCTGAATTACTTGGTGTGATCGTGACACCATTATGAATCTTTCAAGTACTTTCCCACATGTTTATGTATGATTACTATTATAATACGGCCATTGCGGGAAAAACTGAGGTGTAAATAGTCACCAGTATGTCCCCTGATAAACCGCAAAAATGCCTTAGTGCACTTTTTATTTCTCAATTGAACTTTATACATAACTTCCATCATGTTTACACTAGTGTGGTCGTGACTCTAATCCGTATGTTTCAAGTATTTTCCCTCCATGTCTATGCCCAAATCATAATGTAATTAGGACAGTGCGGTAAAAAAAGGGGGTGGGGGGTTTGTGGGGCGTTGGGGGGGTTTCACTAATTACCAATGTGCCCAGGATAAAACTATTTATGATGAAAATATCGCAGTGCGCTTCTTGTTTTGCTATGTTCCCAGATAGAATGTAAATGCCACCATTTAGACTATATTGCGCCGTGTAGTTGGTAATGGCGCAGCTGTATATGTCAGTTGTTTTTACTGTATGACAAATCTAGATGACCTGTTTGTTTGTCTATTTCTGATTCAATTGATTCCATGGGTTGGAATCGTTCAATCCCTTTTCGTGAGTCCTCAGCCGATAGACCCAACGTTGCCCACATTCGAGCAGTCTCTTAGTCAAATTGCCACCTCTCTTTATTTTCTCAATCACTGTCCACTTTAAGTCTACGTCAGTGTGATTTTTTTCTAAGTAGTGGGATGTCAGTTTGGTTGCAGTTACAGACCGCCTTATTGTGCTGCGGTGTTCGCTTATGCATACCTTCACCTTCCTACTGGTCATGCCAACAAACATAAGCTGGCAGGGGCACGTAATCAGGTACACCACATTGTCCGAATTACAATTCGTATGTGATTGTTGTTCCCATGGGTAACCTAAGCCTAGGTTAATGTGTTTCGTGTACTCAGTGAAAGGGCACACGACGCACGTGCCACATGGATAGTGGCCCATGACAGGGGGTTGATTCCACAGTGTCATTTGAGTGGTATTCTTAGGTTTATTCGTGTCTGTGTGAACCAGGGTATCTCTAAGACTCCTATTTCTCTTGAAGGAGAACATCGGTTTTTCAAATGTTAATTTATTTGATGTTAGAATAGACCATTTCTTATTGATGATCTTCTTGATCTCGTTCGAGGAGGAGTTATATGTAGTGACACATATCAATGAGTCTGTTTCTGGCCTCTGATTTGTCTCTAAGAGTGCTGCTCTAGGCGTGTTTCTTGATCTTTTGCGTGCCCTATCAATGAGGTTATTAGGATAGGCTTTCTGTTGCAATTTAATGCTCAATTTCTCTGCCTCTTTTCGGAAGTCATTCAGGTCGGTGCAGTTCCTACGGGCCCTGAGAAACTGTCCAACCAGTAGATTCTCCCTCAGAGCCCATGGATGTGCACTCTCAAAGTGCAACAGACTGTTCTTGTCTGTAGGTTTTGTGTATAGTGAACTCACTAGTCTGCCTCCCCTTGCTATGATGTTTATGTCGAGGAAGGATACTTGTTCACTATTAGATGTTTTTGTGAACCGTAAATGTGGGTTGAGTTGATTAATCCAGACTGCAAATTCTGTCATGCTAGTCTGGTCCCCTTTCCAGATGACAAGGATGTCGTCTATATACCTGACCCATTTCTGTATCTTGTCTGAGAATGGATTGGCAGACCAGATGTGTTCCTCTTCAAAATGGCTCATGCACAGACATACTATACTTGGCGCAAATGTACTGCCCATGGAAGTCCCATGGACTTGGAGGAACATCTGGTCTTCAAATTTAAAGAAATTCTCAGGAAAGGCAAATGCATCAGGTTTATGACCCATTCCACTGGTGCCTCCCATTGCCATTCCTCCTTGCGTAGTAGATCTTCAATGACACGCAGGCTCTCCTCTTGAGGAATACTGGTGTATAGAGCCTCTACGTCTAGACACATCATGATGTTCCTCTCAGGGTCGTATTCCATGTCGGTCAGGAGATTCAGCAGGTGTTTTGTGTCCTGTACATAAGACTTAATTCTGGTCACCAAAGGTCTCAAGAACCAGTCTGTGTATTTTGATAGGGGCTCTAGGAGGGACCCGATCCCTGACACAATGGGCCTCCCTGGAGGTGGAGTTTTCCCCTTATGTATTTTTAGTATCGTGTAAAAGAGGGGTATTCTCGGGTCTTCTGAGACCAAGAAGTCGCGTTCTTTTTTGGTGATCCAATTGTCTCCTAATGCATCTTTTGTAAGTGTCTCAATAGTTTTTTGTAATGTTTTTCATCGGCAAAAAGAATCAGACACGCTTCTCGGTATGTATTAGTACTTTGTATAACAGTGGCTCCGCCTTTATCGGCCGGTTTTGTGATTATGTCATCTCTCATACTCAATGTTTTCAGGGCATCTCGTTCCTTTTTTCTCAGGTTGTTGTAGATATCTCTCTTTGGTTGGAGTTCCTCCACTTCCTTGGTTACTGCTTCTTCAAAAGTAACTACTTCTGATTGCAAAAGTGAGGCTGGGGGGCAGAAAGTAGATTTTAGACGAAGTGTGGTATGTCCGGTGTCTTTCTCCAGTTCCTGTGTCCCTGCAAAGAAAGCTTTAATCCTTACTATTTACACCTCAGTTTTTCCCGCAATGCCCGTATTATAATAGTAATCATACATAAACATGTGGGAAAGTACTTGAAAGATTCATAACGGTGTCACGATCACACCAAGTAATTCAGGGACTACAATACCCAGAGTTCTAAGATAGGAACACACTGCATGCACGTCCATCCACTTTTGTGGAAGCGTACCTCCACGTAGGGACACGCCCCCCGCCGCGTAGATCAGCACGACAATGCCGGCTTCAAATACAGGTGGCAAACTATCAACAGGGCGAAAGCCCTGGGGACGCAGAACCAAGTAGGTTAGCACATGGTGCAAGACCCTTGACGAAGTGAGTATAGCGAAAGGCGCTGTGCCAGACACTCCACATACAGGTATGCGGGGATAACGATAATCGTTTTAGATTTACTAAAGGCAAATCGGTGTCTGTTCTTTCTCTGTTATGCCTCCCCCTGTTTCACGCTGAAACTTGCAATCAGCATCTTCCACATGACGCTCAGAGTTGACTAGAGGGCTACCCCTCTCACTGCGATTCCCTGAGATGATTTACCTCTCCCAAAACGGGGTAAGGGAGAGAAGGATGTGTAAATAGTATGAATGAAGTTTTAGGCGATTGACTGTGTAACTGTGTGGTTTGATGTGAGTGTCATGCTGGTGTTTCCGAACCGACTACACAAACACCTTAAATTGATTAGAAGCAGAATGCGATGTATATCGCCACTCAAGATATACAACACTAAAAATAGTGATTACAGATAACCCTGGCAAATGTGTACCAGACAGATATGAAGAGAGATGGCTTGCACTCACCCTCCCTGATGGATGAGCATGGGTGTAATTTGAAAGCACATCACCTATGGAAAGCAATTGGCACCATAATAATGTTGTTGTGTTATGTTCTCTTTTTCTTTTCTTTTTATCCTTTTTTTACAGATGGAGTAAAAAGGAAACCATAAAGCAAAAGATTGGTTTATATTCTGTTCATATGAAGGAGCAGCTATCTGCCCTTCCTCCACAAAAATAGGAGTAGCTTGGTACTGTCCGTCTGCTCTTTCCAGGGAGGGAATATCTTTTTGTTGCCCTGAAGAAAGCCCAGGACCATTTTTTGGCCACTTATTGGGCTGAAACATGTCGGCACTAGGGTCATAGGACCACAAACATCAAATTGACCCTTTATATGCTTTATATATTTTAATATCCCTGACAGTTCCAAGAATAAAGGGATACTGAGAACTGCCTGAGGATTTTTAATCTTTAAGACCCCCTGGCCATATCTTTCAAGAGCTCCCTGAAAAACGGTTGAGCCCACCCTTACCTTTAGGAGTCAGGATGACCCGATGATGAAGAATGACACCACTAGGGTGTGTGAGGGTAATATAAACAAAAGGAATCATTTCCTTCCCCACAATCGAGTGGGTAACAACTAGGATGCTTCATAGAACACCTTCCCATACCTAACCAGGGTTAGTTCATGTTATTTGTATAATTGTGGGGTACGTTTTGTGACTTAGTATTTACCACGGGAGGATGTACTCCCAGTAGAGATTTCCTCTCTGCCCTTACGATGTGGGAGAAGTTCATCTCCTCTTAGTGTCATAGTTTCTTTGCACTTGTAATTAGGCCTTACATTGGTTAAATACAGCTCCTCCAGCTCTTCAACTGTTTAAGACCTGAACCAGTACAAACCTGTGGCAGACACCAAGCGCTAAACTAACACTTTCAGTATCACATTGTTTGATACGACCCCAGATCTTTAAAGCCTAGGTGGGGCAATTATGGCTCATGAAGTATGGAACAGTAGAACAGATGAGCACAGAAAATGTATTTACTGACTCACTCTTATCCTCTGTATAACTGCTAGATAAAATGTTCTTAGGTTTGTCTTGTTTAATTGGTTTGATCAGCCACGGCTGGTGTGTGGGAGTGTGATGGCGGTATGCCACCATTCAGGAGAAGTGAGGAGGAAGGTGGGAGCACGTGAGCAGCTCAGCTAAATAATGTCTGCTATGATCCATGTTAAACGATACACAAGATTTTCTGTGTCCTGCACATGCACAGTTGGGTATTCCCTCATCCTTGCTAGAGAAACCAGGGCAATTATGTTG
This sequence comes from Calotriton arnoldi, assembly GCA_963921515.1. Lineage (NCBI taxonomy): Eukaryota > Metazoa > Chordata > Amphibia > Caudata > Salamandridae > Calotriton > Calotriton arnoldi. The sequence continues at coordinate 143,171 of CAWUFW010016547.1, read as the reverse complement.
GGTTCAGGGCGTGGCCTATTTATATGTTCTCTTGATTTTGGCTGTCACTGGGGGCTGACACTGTGGCACACTGGGCGTAGTTAGGTAGACACAAAGTGCATGAGAGATCGTAGAGAGCAAGAGGCTAGCAGAGTCAAGGTGAGAGTGACTGGACATTGTAAGGTGCATTTGGGTGTTGTCACTTCCCTTCATTATGTATTTCTGAATTGCGAAGAGCTCAGTAGGATTGAGGATTTACTGCTGCTCTTGACTTCCCCAATTTCTGTGATGCACGTGTAGTGGTATACATAAATCACTGGGCTGGCTCATGCACAGCTGGTGAGTGTTTTCTATTCTACCTATATGCCTGCTTTTTTTTAAACCCTTTGGTGTGGGGATCACTGGAGGCAATAACATTTGCATCAAGCTGCCTGCGCCACAAGCTGGCCATCCATTTTACTGTAATGCATGCCAGTCTGCCCTCCATTACCCTGCTGCATGGCAAGCTGTCTTCTATCTAACTTACTGATCGCGATGTGAGAGGTGACTCTGCTCTGTGACTTGCAGTGAGTAATACAGCAGTTTCACCCAAGGCTCCATGCATTACATCCTCATCCGTCTTCCCATCCCCCTTCCTTACACATGAGCAGTTCACCTGCTCCACAGAACCTATCACCTAGCTGAGGTCAAAATACTTCCTCCATTATGATGCCGCCAACCCAGCATGCATAAAGGGGGAAGCACGTCACCAAGACAGCCTATTCTTTTAATTTTGTGCTGCAGAACGATGCCTAGTGAAATCAGGGTAAGTCTTGATCATGCTTTCTTCTTAATATGTACTTTTTTTCCCTTACTGGACTTGATTGAGCAGTCTTGTCATGTAGAGGTCCGCACCGCCCTGCGCAGTGGGCGATTGGTTCTGGTTTTTGGGCTGCAGCGATAAGCGTTCTTTCGTCCCTGGTTTCCCCACAAGCGGCTTCGCATTGAAGGGATGCTGCTTCCAGCAGATGCGAGCAACTCCTTTGGTGGTTATAAAACACTTTACCTCAGGAGCGCAGCTGCACGTTTGGGGCAGGTTTCGTCACGGGGACTTCCTGCTTCTCGGTGGCTCCCGCGTGGTCTTAAGAGTTATGGAGGTTGGTTCTGTTTGATACGGGTATGATGCAGGAGACATCCATGTTGGATTTTGTGCATTGGAGTCTGCCTCATGTCATGCTGTGGGGATGCCTTCTATGATGCGTGACACCTCTTGAATGATGAGGATGTTGAAGCGGCATTCACGGCCAGGGAGACGCCCATAGAGGCGAGTCATTTTAATTTTTTATTAACTTGTTTTTGCAGACTGCTGTAAGATCCTTGTGTTCCATGTTTCTGTGGTTTTATCTCTCCTGCCGCTCCTACGCTGGGCGGTTCAGAGCAGCGGTTATTGTTTTGGGAATTTTTTCTGGCCTGCTCTAGCAGCTGGGGGTTGTTCTTCTCTCACCGCCGCTCCTACACTGAGTGGTTAAGAGTGGCGGGTGCTAATTGTTTGTTGCATTGTATCCGCCTATCACATAACATGGCATGTGTGGGGCTCATGGTTACCCGAGGGCATCTTACTGCTGGGTGACGGATGTTTGTTGTTGCCCAACTTGTCACCCTCGGGCAGATGTGGGGCTGGGTGGACCCGCCAGGATTTGGTCTGGAGTTCATGGGGTCAAGCACAAGCCTCTGCAGAGAACGCATGGGTTAACTGAGCCACCTGGTTTCTCTTTGTGCACAGCCCCTCCTGTGCTGGACATTCGGAGTGGGGGGTGCTTTGGGCGGCATTCTCAAAGGCTTGCTCTAGCGGCCACTGTTGAGGCATGCCGCCACTGCCACGCTGAGCGCCTGAATGCGGCGACAGGGATTCCCTGAATGTGCAACCCACTTTGGCGGCTGGGGGGATTCCTTTTGTGATGTGTGCATGACGGGTGGTTTGGTTGCTAGTTGCTGAGGGGAGTTTTTTCAGGACTCCAGGTCATACGTGTCTGTTGCTTGGCAACAGTGAATGCAGCATATCAGCAATGTTTGGAAGATTTCAGACATGGTGGGTTAGCGTTCTGGCTAACAAAGGCATTCTTCTGTGTCTGGCTCAGTTGTGGTTTATTGTTATAGCGCGTTGTCTCACCTGCCTTTTGATGGGGTGAGACTGTTTGGTCCTCAACGGTTGGAGTTGCTGGAATTTCTGTGAAGGACTGTCTGTTCCTGATGCCACTGATCCCTGTGGCAAGTGGTCAGAGGTGTGCTTCCAGGCAGGCATTTAGAATTCCTCGACGGCTGGGAGGGACATGCTCTGTCCTTTTCATGGGAGGGGAAGTGGCCATGGCAGTCCCTCCTCTGATTAGACCCGGTAAAGGCCAGCGAGTCCCTACCTTGGCAGTTCCACTCCGGAAGCGTGATTTTCGATGAGTGGGAGGCTGGAGCAGTGAATTCTCCTCCTTTTGGTTGGGAGTCGTCACAGATGCATAGGCTTTTTGTGAGGTGTGGGAGGGTTATTTTTCAGTCTCCAGATTTTTTTGTGCCGATCCGACTCCTCAGGCTGCACGGCAGTTCCAGGGGCAGCGGATGGTATTTTCGAGATTCTCCTGGAGGATGCCATCATTTCAGTCCCAGATTCAGAGATTGACCAGGGATGTTGCTCTCTGATGTTCCTGGTCCAGAAGACATCTGGGGGTTTTCTGCCAGTCTTCAATCACAAGTCAGTGTATTCCTATGTACCCTACTGGAAATTCCAGATAGTGGGTATGCTGAAGATCTTATCCTTTATTTCTTTTGGGTCGTTTCTGGCTTCCTTGGTACACTTGAATGCCTATTTCTGTATCCCAATTCCTCCTCTTTCACAGGGGTTTTGGGTTTTTTTGCCTTGGAGCAGCATTTTCAGTTTTGTGCGCTTCCCTTTGGCCTTGCTTCTGCCTCTAGAGTTTTCACGATATCCTTGGTGCCTCTGGTGGGTCTTTTTACAATCGCCAACTCGGCGATGCAGCGAGCGCAAGGTAAATAGTTTTATTTATTTATTTACTTACTTTACTCCTGCCCGTCGTATGTTCGACTCCACTACCCCCCCACCCAGCCCCTCCCCCGACTCACCGCCCCGCATAACTCCCTCTGCGAGCCGCTACTGTACATGAATTTGGAAACATTCCTGTGTCCCTGTGCTAACAACATTGCTATTACTGAACTAAGACGCAAGTCCGCGCTGTCCATGTGGCCTAGTTTCTTTCGATACATGAAGCAACTTTATTTTCTATTAAATATAAGATGCTCTTGTATAAAGGATATCCTGAACTTGTGTAATTTAAGGTGCACTCATAGGTGATAATGACGTAAAAGGAAGCCTGGCGATATTAAAAATATTTGCCTACGATGACACATTTTGGACAAGCAGTGAAACTGGGAATCGACCCAGAATTTACGCTTTCACATTGCACTTTTCAGACCTTGGGACCATATGGCTGTCTGTCCCATGCTCTGAAAGTTGGAAAGAACCTTTATGCGTCACCACTTAAAAAAAAATTAACAGCCGCCACTGGGTTTGATTATTGTGTCTGCTAATCGTTCCCCAAGGCTTTTATGGAGATGTTGGTATTCGTAGTTATTTTTTTCTTTGTATTACACTACTATTTTTTTTTTAATATGCGAAACCATGAACTGTAAACGAATTTAAATCAGTATTTAAGATGGATTAAACACACTTTCAAAATGATGTGCGAGTGGAATCAAAATGTCCAGTGATAAAAAGCCATTCAACCTGACAGTGAAGACAGACGAATTAAAAATGTAGAAGGCACCGCAGCATTATATTTTCCATCAAGTGACTGATACGGAGAAATAATAAATAATGTGATCTTTCGTGTGCAGATTCTGCCATTATTGATTCATGAATTGTCTGGAAACGGGTAATACGTTGATAATGGTTCTCTCTGGTCCTCCTCCTAATGCGAAAGTTGTGTTAAGTTTCAGAAAAATAATGCATCGGTATGATTCACCGCATCAGACATCCGCCTGCACGAGAGAATCCAAAGTTATTTTGCTATGTGAAGGAAGTCTTTGGGGCAGGTTCTCCACCACCTGGTCGCAACCTAGCTTGTGAAGTATTGAAAATCGAAATTGAGGTGATGGATGATGTCAGAGAACAGGGCGTCGAGGGCTTACTGTCGGTTTTGAGCATTTCAAATGTGTAACAACAAAAAAAGGACACGATGCTTTTATGGTTTGAAGATCACTCTAAATGTGAGTTGACATTTGTTAATCGGTTGTTAGATTACCATAGGTGAGCCTGCAGCAGTTGTTTGGGGTTTAAATGCTGTGTGTGTGTGTGTGTGTGTTTATAAGATACTCGCCACACTGTAGCACTCGAGATATCTCTTGATTGAAAGTGTGCTGTAACACAATCATTTCGTTTGTGTGCACGTTATTGCTAGGTTGAGCATTTCTTCAATGGCAACCATGCCTGAGAGCAGTGGCAGGCCTGGACAACGAACTGAAAGCAGCCCTGGCAAATGTGTTCATACTAGTTCCCTCGTGTGCTGTGCTTTTGTGGTTAGTGAGTCTGATAATGTGCAAGAGGATTTGGGGTGCTAATTACGTTCCTACTAAAACATTGTATGCATTCCCTCAGGGATAGTTAATGGTCAATCTGTCCTTTCACACAAAAAAAGTATTATTTTGGTCTCCTCAGCCTGTCACGGTGTTTCCCTGTGCCCTGCCCTTCAATGCACAACATACAAATGGATTGGGTGTGTTTATATTTTGTACCGATCTTAATGTGAACTTTGCGTTCAAGTCACTCACTTTGGTCTAGGGAAGGTGCCTTTGAATTTGGGGTATTTAGCATTCAAGCCACGAGGACACGAAACTCTATGATGCTTTCTTGTTTGAAATGATGGTTGCCAATTAGTGTGTTATATACATGTTCATACATCTGGTATTGTGCAGAATCGAGAGTGCAGTATTTTAAGTTTGAGTATGTATGGAGTGTAGCCGGTTTTACCTTTTGGTAGTGGATATGTGAATGTTATATGCGCATCTTTATTTTTGTCTTTGTTTTGAATTTAGGAGTGTTATAGCCTGCCCAGTGGCATGTCTCCTGCATGCCTATGCAGTGTGTGTGCCTTGCAAGTCTCCCTCCTCTGTCATGAGCTAGAGTGCCATGGCAGCCTAGGTTCCTCTAGTGTCAAGTAGGTCAGAGTAGCTTGAACCAAGCTGGATCTAACATATAAGCTTTGGTGGGGAATTATATGGTGTAATTCCCTTAACCTAAGTGTAATGGAAATAAATAAGATGGAGACTGTTCTTGAAAGTTCTCCTCATCATAAATGTGCACAATCTGGCTTCTTCCACTTATAATTCCTCTTTAAGAAAATTAGAACTTTTGTGAGTTTGTAAACATTTAAAGTTACTGTAACTAAACTGTCTTTTGCAGAAATACTCATTTAAAGATCACAGATTGAAATAATATACTTTGATGGTTAATTTGCCGAAGATTGGGGAAATGGCCTAGAGTCCATACCATTATTGATGTCCACTGTGCTGTTTCAATGAATTTTACAAAAGTACTTACTAGGCATAGATAATTAGCAGTAGCAACAAGAATCTTGAATATATTATGTATGCCAGTACGTTATATTTTTTTATTGCGTTCTAAAACAATTTGTACCAGGATATAGATGTTCATCCCAAGCATTCAGGAATTTCATTGTACATTATTATTTACCGTATTCGAATCATGAATTGTCGTCGAGATTTGATCCTTTTTTACATTATGGGTCTGGGATTGATTCAATAAATAAAGCTTTAAAAAAAAAAAGAGATTCAGCAAAAGAAGTGGCGAGACAAGAATTCGCCTTTCTAGGACATTGAGATTCTTGAGAATGTGGTTTATGTTGCATCTGTGAAACTGCTCCCTCGATCAGAGTTCACTAACACTTTCATGCTGGTATAATCTCCAATTAGGGAGAGGATGTGGCCTAACGGGATAGGGTTACCTGGGGAACCAGGTTTGAGTCTCGGCAATGATGCTCAACATCCTGTGATTCTGGGCAAGTCACTTAATCTCCCCTTGCCTAACAAAAGAAAAAATTAATGTGTCCTTGTGTAACGTAACTGGTGCTTATGTAAAGCGCTCTGATACCTTCGGGTCAAGTTCGCACTATATAAAATTCAGAAAAAAATAAATATTAAAAAGTTGCTTTGAAGATATGACACATTTTTTGATTGACTCCAGAACTTCAAATGGTTGGACCTAGGGCTGGGTCTATTGTGAAGGATATACTATGGGTCAGATGTAGTATGGGTCAATCATAGGCTGTCTTTGCCATCATTTCTACAATGCTTCTCTTCTTGTTTGAGACCTGATAATCCTCGTGCACTCCTCTGTGTTACCTCAGCAGCCAGAGGCACAATGAGTGCATCTGGCATCACCTTAACTGGGAGCCACACAATATTAAAAATAAAATGCTCTTAATTGTTCTTCCCGCTACAGTTTTCCTGATGAAGGTCACACTTGATTATTAATCTAGGCCCTTATTTATCAACACATTTTCCCATAGACACAGAATGGGTAAAGACCGTTCATACATCATGTATCTAGCACCTTTTAGATAAAAGAAAGCTTGTTTGAGAAACTCTGGGTCATCCACAGCAGCTTATAACTAAGCATCAGATCTTCCTCAGAAAATGCATGTATATTATTTAAGAACCACCTAAACAACATTGAAGTCAGACCAAATAAAAATCTGAAAAACTCTCAAACCATTTTAGTAAAAAAAGACTAATTGGGGTCAGTTAATTGTTCCCCATGTTTAGAGGTCAGAGTACATGCCCTGGGAGGCTGTCAATCAGCCTTCCAGTGCTCAGAGTCCAAATATGACACCAAAGCCAGTACCATGAACGCAAAAATGTAAATACCTTGCAAAACAGCAAATTTTCCTTTAGTACTGCTGCAAAGAAAAGATGCTACCATTACCCTATTTAATGGCACTCAATGTATTAATGACAATTGTCAGAGCATTGTGATTGTGATTATTTTCCTACATGAACATAAGAGCCAGAATATCAACTGCTAAAATGTAAAGGTAACTATATTCTCACTATTCTTCTTTACCATATATCTTGAAGATATTATAGGTAGACTATTCTTAACTATGTACCATGAAGATATATTTTGTCATGGGCTATATATATGTAGAACTATGTATAGTAAATCTATACTAACCTATATATATTATTGCCTCACTGACATTTTGGACGTTGAGATTAAGGAATGGTATTAAACCCAACGATATTCTTGTACCATATCTTTTTTTACTTGGGAAGAATGGCCAAGTCAATTTTGTGATGACTCATGCTTTTGACCTACTGACCACACGCAGCTGTTAGCACTGAACACTGAATTCCTGAGCCATCTTGTCTGACTCTAAAAGTGCAACAATCTTACGGTTCCACAAAATCCGTGCCCCAGCCTTGCTATGCCAGAATATCAGAGGCAGATAATTGTCTGGTGGCCACTGTCATGTGGTCTCATTAGGCCCGGGCAGGAAAATCGCCATTGTACAAGTTCATGTTTAAACTTGACATCTTTTCTTGAATGGTGACACTCAACACACTTTTGCTTGCATGCTTGTATGGACAATGTTCCGTGAAATAACATTTTCCTACATGTACACATCTTTGTAGGCACATTATCAGAGCCTTGAACATTCTGTATGCAAGTTAGCGTTCACTGCGCAAAATGATGTTGTTTATTATTGTTTGCTTGGCGACAGCTTTGTCAGGGTAGAATCAATAATGGCACCCTGACTGGGGCTTCAGCAAGGTAACATGGGTGATGTTTATTATATATATGACATCTCTCCTTTGTTTAATTAGAGGAGCATTTCGCTGGAACTGATGAGGTCGCACCATGCCAGAAGTCCAGCCCAGATGATTCCTGTTTGCCTCCTGTGAGAGATGAAGCCCAAATTTCCAACCTGATGACACTTACCCACAGGTAACAGGGAAGTTAGATCATCCTACACGGATTCTGGCAGATTTACCCACCCTAGGGACACTAGGATAGGTAGCGCTATGCAGGAGCACAATATATATTCTCTGTAGCAGCACAGTGGTTAAATTGTTGATCTTCTTCACCATTCTCGTAATCCTGATCGCTTTATTCTGTTACCTTTTATTGATTATTGCACCGCATATTTTTTACACAAGAATTATAATGCTTCAATAAATATTAAAATGCCATGTTCTGATTTTCTTGTGTATCTCTTTGGGTATGCATGAGTTACCAAACAAAAAGGTTCTAGATCTGTTTCCGCAATTTCCTTGGGAATCAGGGATGTCTCATTCTGAAGTTGCATTTTCCACATGTTACCTTACCCGGTTAGGGATACAGATGGTTCACTGTGAGCTAGAAGGACTAAGAGCCTGATTACAAGTTTGGCAGATGGAATACTCTGTCACAAACGTGACGGATATCTTGTCCACCGTATTACAAGTTCCATAGGATATAATGGAATTTTAATACAGTGGATGGGATATCCGTCACGTTTCTGATGGATCCCCTAAGGCTAACAGATCCTGATGGATTGCGTAGAATTAGTCTTGCACAGTTTTGATGTTTATGTTGTCCAACAAATGCACAGTTTAACTAAGAAAGAATAAGCCGTAAGACATGGTGCTGCTAACGTTCTAGCTTGGGTTCCTATTTAATGGATCGCCCAAGTAGTTTTCTTTTGTGTACATAAAGACCCTACTCACTAAATTACCAGAGACGTCTGTGGTGTTAGGGAAAAAACCTCCTCGGCTGAGTAGGTAAACCCTATGTATTCATTGCAGGTTGTTCAATCTTGAACCTTTCAAAGGATCACCCCACAGAGGTACCCTCTCTGAATTCCACATATTCAAATGGCTAACGCAGCACCAGTTAACATACTGGTGAACTGCAGATATGCAGTTACACAAATGCTGCAACAACATGGGCTCCCCCTTACGGGTGGAGACTTTACCTTCGTGGTAGAGGCACACGAAGCATACAGGACAAAGGTATTCTATTCATGGGCTACATTCCCAGCAGTAAATGTATATTTGATAAATTTTCATGCTCACACCATAGCTGCGGTTCCTGACAGCTACACAGCTTATGAAGCACTAGAAATACCATTAACATATCAAGAACACCAAAACTGGTTTGAAGGTGCCCTTCCACATATAAGAAACAATGTTAGACTAGGTCCCCTTAGCAATGACGAAGCAACATAGTCAGTCTTAGGCAGTTACACACCCTTCTCAGATATAGCAAATCTGACAGCAGCAGGGCTATGTATAGTATATACAGATCTGGTTAGAATATATAGATGTTTGACACAATATGTAATGCAAACAATGACAATAAATCCCACACAACCACAATTGGCTATGCCTGGAATTAGTTCAATGACCATTAATGCAGTCATGGGTAAGGTTCCCACCAGACGGGAAGAGATTCCATTCTAAATTGCACAAAAACAAATCAGCTTGAAGCAGTGTTTCCCTATACCTGACCCCAAGAAAAACATAGAATTCTCACAATATTCTTTCCAATGGGGATGGCTCCCCCAGTGGAAGGCTGCGCCTCTTAGGGCATAGTCTTTGCTGCAGTATATACCAGAACACACGGTACACCGTCATTAGGTTTTTTGCCAGAGGTGCTTAAACACATCCAAAATGAGTACGGGGCAGTCCCTGCCCTAGATATGGGGATGAAACTGATGTGCAATTTTGCAGCAGCATCCGCAATAATGTTAAGTAACATAAAAGGGGAAGGAGCAGTGTTGGCTATACGCCCAAGACTCACGCAGCTTGCTCCGGGAGGCCAGGAGCACGAATTACTTAAAATTATTGAGGAAACCTATGCATCAATAGGTGGAGATAATTTGGGAGCCAGACCTAGTAAACCAGCAGACTAATGATAATTCTGAAAAAGGATAACTCGAAGAAGGCACCCAAGTCTTCTAAGAAGAAGTGGGAGAATAAGAAAAATAAAGGAATAACTAAAACACGGGGTGGATCTCCTCAACAGGAGTCCACTGAAAAAAGCTACAATCTTCGCAACCGTGATACAATTAAAACGCCTGATAGGTATCAGGATATTGAAACACATTCCTCTTCTTCCTTTCAGGAGTCATCCAAAAAATGCTCGGAGAGAGGATGATGATCAGAGCTCAGGATAAAGGAGTATGTGAAACCAAAGAAGGACTCGCAGCGCTCTTCTGACTTTATAATAAAAAGGACGACAAACCTAAACAGTCCAAGCCTCAATTCAAAAAAAGAAGCTAGTTGGCATAAAAGTCAAGCCTGCCACGGATATTGACGACACTGCTTCTGAATGGGGAGTGGGCTCTGACCATGCTGGACAGCACAGCAGAAGTTATGAAATTTTGCCGGAATCTTATGGAGTTTCTGGCGGCAGTAGCAACTAGTGACTATGTCCAGGTGAAACACCAGACTGTAGACTGAGTGTCACTAGTTATTTATATGAATTGCAACTCCAGATGGAGAGGCATATACTATGTACCATAAATGATCTCTTTTTGGCAGAACTTGTCATTTGGCTATGGCATTCTCTTGGCTGAAAATGATTGGCCACCGGAGTTTGTTATGGATTGCCCAAAAGAGGAAATTATAATTTACCTGCCTTTTCTGACCTCATTCTGGATACAGTTAAACATTCATATGACAAGGAGTGGGCCCGGAACAATGGATCCCCTTATTACATCATACCTGTGAGGTCTAGCCCACAACCACAAAGACAATACCCCATTAAACATGATGCTAAAAAGCAAGTTAGGGAAATCCTCACACAACTTGAATACAAAGGTGTAATAGAAAGTTGCTTTTAATCAAAATGGGGAGGTAGAAGCAAGAAGAGGTCCATTCAGCTTTCAATTGTAATCCAGTATCTATCAACAGGGGAGTGAACCTCACCAGTCTATAGACCAGAGTCTCAAAGAAATTGCCTCAGAGACCCTCAACCACGTTGTCGCCACCAACAGTTTCTGCTAACTCTGTTGGGGTGATATAATGGAAACTGTCATCATTGGGTCTCTTCACTTGAGTGTTCAGTTCTCCAAGTGAAACAAAACCTCAACCAGGAGGGAGATTGTATGGGTTTAAGACAATGGTGGGATCTTGGTAGACATAAATAAAGTTTCCTCCTATACCTGTAAAAATGCTTTCTTTAGAAAAGAGGGATGGGGTAAGACTAAAAATGTGACGATGCTAGAAGGACATTTAATGTGTCCTAAACATCTAGAAAAATGGTCGACATGTTTCGGCCCTGGGTGGCCTCTATCGCTCCATGGCCTTCATCAGGACTATGTGTGGTAGATCTCAATTCTCGTTTATTTTTCGGTGGAAATGTTTAGCAAGTCCAGTCTTACCAGTAGGTAATACTGTTGGTCCTTAAGTAAATTCAGGAGGTCTCCAGTGTCTTTTAAGTAGGTTGGAGTACATTGGACGATGGAGAGTAAAAAGTAATCCACGAATTGTGATAGTGGTTCCAAAATTGAGCCAATGCTGAATACTATTTGTCAAAAGAGAAAAAAGAAGAACAATTGATGGACAGAATGCAAAACAATGTCATACATTCACCCCAGTACAGAGATCTGGGCCTAAATCCATCGCATTTTGCTCACCATGCCATTCCAGTTTGAACCCAGCCATATGCAAATCAGTCTTGACCCTGTGCCCAATGGGAACAGTCCAGCCCAAACTGCCAGGCCAGGTCCTCCCTGGACTGGAAACAAGCATCCTAGGACCGTGTTAGAAATGGGATCTCTGGTTGGCTAAGGCTTGCGCCAAAGCCAGGCAGAGACCACCACTCTAGTCAGGGCGAGGGAGTTACACGCCAAAGATAACCCCTGCTCACCCCCTTGGTAGCTTGGCACGAGCAGTCAGGCTTATCCAGGAGGCAATGTGTAAAGCATTTGCGCACGCACACAGCAACAACATACCAGGCACACCACAAAAGGAACTCCACACAAGGTTATATCAAAAATAGCCTTTGTATTCTCATAACACATTAGAATAGTACTCACATAATATACATGGTGCCACCTGGCACTAGGTCATATTTACAAGGGATTATTTACACCTGGCAGGGCCCACTGGACCACTGTCAGAACCAGCACAAAGTGAACTTAGTAAAAGTAAGACATATCATAAACATACAACCAGTAATCACTGGTAACCACTGTACTCAGCATCAGCCTGTAACATAAACCACATTATGCACAGTATCACATTAGGCACGAATTACATTCTGCGCCAACCTCATCAGTCTAACATCTTAGACCCTAACCTCCTAAGTATAACTCACATTAGGGGCATAAATCACAGTGGAGGATAACCTCCCAAGCATAAACCATATTATGCAAATAACCTCATACATAAACCACAGTTAGAGGCATAAATCAGGGTGCGTAAATCACAATACAGGAATCACATTTCCTAGCACCACAATATCACATTAGCACATAACCTCACAGTGAAAACCATAGTAGAGGCATCAATCAGGGTGCGTGAATCACACTATATGCATCACATTTCCTAGTACCACATAATCACATTAGGGCCTGGCGCCCTATAAACCTAACAGTCCCCCTGGCCAACTGGCCTCTTCAAAGGGCTCAAATGCCCTGTGTCCAGAATGTCAGGGCTGCTGCCAAGGCAGCAGAACAGAAAGCGCGCCATTGCGCTGGGGCGTAGGAGTGCATCTCACTCCTATCTCTCTCTTTAAAACTGCCCCCAAAGAACTGTGCCTAAACGTTGCAGCTGGCACTAAGTGCTGCGCAGCTGTGAATCAAGTGTGGGCACTGGCACTCACTGTGCCCTCTAAATCAATGTGCCCAATCGTTGCAGCTGCCCTCTGTCAAGCGGGGCAGCTGGGGCAGGAGCACGAGCACCAATAATGTGATCCGATCTGGGAGCCCCCACTGGCTCTCTGGAATTAAATTCCCCCATCATGGCAGACTTGGCACTGGCATTCAATGTGCCCTCGGAACAGTTATGCAAAAACGTGGCAGCTGCCCTCTAGCAAGCGGGGCAGCTGTAGACTGGCCAAACACGGAGGAGAACATGGGCCCCCCAGTGCCTCTAGGCCCCCACGGTGGCCCTAACAACAATGGGACCACGGCGGGCGGGCATCGACAAAATGCCCGATGTGCCCCTCCCTTAAGGGATTCTCAGAACAATCGCCCCCATCGTTGGAGCCATACCGGCTCTAAAAACAAAAGATGCCCAACGTTGGAGCGGCCCGCTCTCTGGCGGGATCGCTCAGACACTGTGCCTCGATCGGCACAACCCACAGATAGCCCTCACTCACCGGCAGTGTGCGGGGATCGGCCCTGCTCTCGGGGCCTCTTCTCCCGGTCTCCTCCTACCGGGGCAGCAACACGCGGGGCTCTCTCTCTCATGAGAGCCTCGCTGGAAATCTTGCCGCACTCTGCAGCTGCCAGGAAGGCGGGGTGGGCTCCCGCCTGCCTTCATCCTCTTCTCTGCACTTCACCCGGGCCCCCTCATGGGACCCGGGACTTCATCACGGAGCCTGCGAGGCTCCGGCCGGATCTCTGGCGGCTGGGCGGGACTTCCTCTCCTCGCTCCACCCATGTCCCAGGCAGATGTGCCTGACTTCCTAGTCGGAAGGACCGGGCCGCAGCGGTGATTCTTATTCACTCGGCAAAGTGCGGGGTGGGCACCCGTGATCAACACCATCATGCGGGGTGGGCACCCGCTTTTTAGAAAATCACCAATGCGGGGTAGGCACCCGCGAGGACCAAGAAAAACGCGGGGTGGGCACCCGCTGCTTTCGGCATCATAAAGCGGGGTGGGCACCCGCTATCCTCCTAATCATAAAGCGGGGTAGGCTCCCGCTTAGGCAGGCACAATGCGGGGTGGGCTCCCGCCGGTTTTGGCATCACGGGGGAATCCCACGCTGGGGATTCCCTTCCTCTCTCCGGGCGATCAATTAAGATAAAGCGCTCCCAGGCACTAGATGAAGCAAAAGTCCTGGAAGTCCTGGGAAAACGAAGGGGCCATGCAGGGCCCAGGGAGGCAAGCCCTCCTGGCAGCCCCCCCTGGGCCCCAGCAGCAGCACGCCCCGGCAGGAATCAGGGAGAGGAACTGAACAAGAATAAGAACCCTTTCATGGGGTCAGAGCCCCTCTTTTTATACACCAATTTCCTTTGTCTAAAAGTGCAGGGCATGGGGGAACCAGATGCAACTGGTTCAGGAGCACTTTGTTTTGGCAAGCTCCTCTTCCCCTTTGTCAGGTGGGGGCTAGGTACTCAGACACACCACAGGGGGCGGAGCCAGCATTGTACAGGGCAGGCACACTCCTATTCAGGGTCAGGGGATTACTCCTCCCACTACCCTTAGTCCAGGTGTCCTATTCAGCCCAGCGCTGACTCACCCTGCCCTTCCTGGAGCCACACACACCTCCCAGCCCCTGTCACTCACAAAGCCAGACATGCAATTCACATCAGGCAGGCAGACACATATAGCACACAGAAATGCCAACTTCTAAAAGTGGCATTTCTAAAATAACCACAATAAATCTGCGCACACCATTGCGCAGCATTTATTCACACAATTTCATACATACCAGACTTGACCACACTGCTCCTCTCATAACAGGAATTACCACTGACACACACTGATCAGGGAATCCCCCATGCATTCCTATAGGAGGGCAGGCCAAGCTCACCAATGTAACACAGAGAGCGCACGCACTTTCCACTGGACCACAGTGCGAAAGTGCTCACAGGCCTAAAATCACCAACACCAGGTTACAGACAAGGCAAAAAGTTTAGGGGTGAACCTGCCAAAAAGGGCCAAGTCCAACACAACCCCCTTCCAGCCAAAACACAGGGCAGACCAATCACCACTGTGATGGGCTTCCCTGCTTGGGGCGATAGAACACGGACGCGGGCCCGCACTGCAGGGACTCCCTCTGGTTCTACGCCACTCTGAACCCATGTGGTTCCCTCTGAAAAAAAACCTCTCAGGGCCAACTAGGCTACCCCACTGGTACTCCTTAGTTGTCCACGGCCAAGACCAGGCCCTAGGCCACCCAGACATCACTGGTCCTTGCCAATCCACAGAGTGGGGGCAGTAACCCCTGGCATCCAATAGCCATTCTCCACTCTCCCTTCTCAGTGTAGTTCCAAACTACCACCGATCCTTAAACCTAGGGTCCGCACCCTCAGGCTGACCAGAGGTCACGGGCAAAGCATCTCCTCACCCTACCTCTACTTCTGGGGTTGCGCACTCTCCCAGGAGAAGCACCCTCCAGAACACAACTCTCCCGCCAGTTCAGGACCTCTCTCCATCAACTGGTCTACCACCTGGGATCCAAATTCACTGGCTGCACCGGGGTCAGAGGCGAGGACTCCCTCCCTCTGCACCCCCTTCCAGAGCTCTGCACCCTCCCACTGTAGAGCAGGGTCCCTTCACTTAAGATGGGCCCCACCTGCTCTCAGGGTAGTACTACCACACTCAGCCAGGGACCCTAAAGATCCCAGCTAGGCCTGCACCACCCCTTCTGGGAAACACAGGGTCCCTTTCCTTTAAGATGGGCCCCACCTGTGTTCACAGGGGTACCCTTAGAAGGCAAACCGGCCAGGACACTGATTACAGCCGCCCTTCCATCCAGGTCAGGAAACACCTGCTCCTGGCTCCCCAACCCAGGGACGGTACCCTTTGGTCAGATGCCCGGCGAACCAGGACTTCACGGGGAGCACGCATGCCCCCCCGAGGGTGACACATAACTAATGTGTCGTGTGACAGTCTGCCTGGCGCAGATCTCACGACCCCTGTCCATCTGACAGTGCACGAAGATCTCCCAGGACAGAAGTGGCGTCACCATGGCCAATCATTGGTGACTCAGCCCTTCTGGCTGGCCCCTGACCCACTGGTTCTTCCACTGGGGACTCTTTCCCCCCTCCCACCCCTCACTCTGGACTTCTGCACCCTCCCAACTGGAGCGGTACTGCCAGACACCAGGATCGCTGGAGCTCTGGTTACAGACACTCCACGTCCTCTAGACACTGGGAGATCCTCCTCAAATGGCCTACAAGTACAGCCTAGGCCCCCGACCTGGTGTTCCCTGAAGAAACCATCCAGGCCCCGGGACTGGGTTTCGGGCACCTTGGGACACAGCCCACACTCACTCCTTCTCCTCTGAGACAGGACGTGAGCCCCTACACCCCTCCCACTACACTGGGACCTAGCTGGGCTACACTGAACCTCTTCCACCACACAGGACTGGAAGATACCCGAGACACTCTTGTTGGAATCACTCCCCAATGCCTCTTCAGATCCTCTAACACGGGGAGGTCCCCCACACAGAACAGTCCAACAGGACAGACTAGGTTCCTTTCCTGGTGTTCCATCTAAGAACCATCCAGTACTGGAGACTGAGGTTGAGGCTCGGAATACGGCCCAGTCTCACACCTTCCTCGCAGGACATGATGTGAGGCCTTGCAACCTCCTCACTATAACGGTACCTAGTTGGGTTCCTCTGAACCATCTCCGCCACGCGGGTTGGGAGACACCTGCACCATTCCTCTAGGGTCACTCCCCCATGCAAGCTCCTTATTTCAGAGAACTCACACCCAATCGTCCAGTGCAACACACCACTCATCCACATACCCCCCCCCCAGACTGGTGAGACAGTATCATACTGCCCCTGAATCTCAACCTATCCCCCTCTTACTAGGAACCAGGTACCATACTCTGGGAACTGGGAATGGGACTTCCTGCACTGGACTTCATCTTGCTGCCACCACTGGATCCCACCCTTACTGGGGATTCCAGAAAACTCACACTGCACTTAGGGGATAATCTACCCTCCCGAGCCAGTTACTCCATGCCAATTAAGTTACCACTGTAGGCCAACCCTAGAACCAGCAGACAGCACAGGGGCAGTCACTCCTTCAGCTTCAGGCCAACCCAAGAAATAGCACGATGGCACAAGGGCAGTCACTCCTCCAGATTCTCTGGTTTCTGTCCTTGGCAGGACCCCCAACTCATAGTGCAATAAAACACATTTCAAAGAAATGACTCTTAAAACAAACTCAGACACAATGATCCCTTTCTATGTGACTATCTAAAATGCAGAGCTTGTAGTGCAACCAGTTGTCGCTGTGGCACTGCGCAAACGCAAGTCTTAATCCCACCGCTGCCACCAATGTTAGAAATGGGATCTCCGGTTGGCTAAGGCTTGCGCCAAAGCCAGGCAGAGACCACCACTCTAGTCAGGGCGAGGGAGTTACACGCCAAAGATAACCCCTCCTCACCCCCTTGGTAGCTTGGCACGAGCAGTCAGGCTTATCCCGGAGGCAATGTGTAAAGCATTTACGCACGCACACAGCAACAACATACCAGGCACACCACAAAAGGAACTCCACACAAGGTTATATCAAAAATAGCCTTTGTATTCTCATAACACATTAGAATAGTACTCACATAATATACATGGTGTCACCTGGCACTAGGTCATATTTACAAGGGATTATTTACACCTGGCAGGGCCCACTGGACCACTGTCAGAACCAGCACAAAGTGAACTTAGTAAAAGTAAGACATATCATAAACGTACAACCAGTAATCACTGGTAACCACTGTACTCAGCATCAGCCTGTAACATAAACCACATTATGCACAGTATCACATTAGGCGCGAATTACATTCTGCGCCAACCTCATCAGTCTAACATCTTAGACCCTAACCTCCTAAGTATAACTCACATTAGGGGCATAAATCACAGTGGAGGATAACCTCCCAAGCATAAACCATATTATGCAAATAACCTCATACATAAACCACAGTTAGAGGCATAAATCAGGGTGCGTAAATAACAATACAGGAATCACATTTCCTAGCACCACAATATCACATTAGCACATAACCTCACAGTAAAAACCATAGTAGAGGCATCAATCAGGGTGCGTGAATCACACTATATGCATCACATTTCCTAGCACCACATAATCACATTAGGGCCTGGCGCCCTATAAACCTAACAGTCCCCCTGGCCAACTGGCCTCTTCAAAGGGCTCAAATGCCCTGTGTCCAGAATGTCAGGGCTGCTGCCAAGGCAGCAGAACAGAAAGCGCGCCATTGCGCTGGGGCGTAGGAGTGCATCTCACTCCTATCTCTCTCTTTAAAACTGCCCCCAAAGAACTGTGCCTAAACGTTGCAGCTGGCACTAAGTGCTGCGCAGCTGTGAATCAAGTGTGGGCACTGGCACTCTCTGTGCCCTCTAAATCAATGTGCCCAATCGTTGCAGCTGCCCTCTGTCAAGCGGGGCAGCTGGGGCAGGAGCACGAGCACCAATAATGTAATCCGATCTGGGAGCCCCCACTGGCTCTCTGGAATGAAATTCCCCCATCATGGCAGACTTGGCACTGCCATTCAATGTGCCCTCGGAACAGTTATGCAAAAATGTGGCAGCTGCCCTCTAGCAATCGGGGCAGCTGTAGACTGGCCAAACACGGAGGAGAACATGGGCCCCCCAGTGCCTCTAGGCTCCCACGGGGGCCCTAACAACAATGGGACCACAGCGGGCGGGCATCGACAAAATGCCCCGATGTGCCCCTCCCTTCAGGGACTCTCAGAACAATCGCCCCCATCATTGGAGCCATACCGGCTCTAAAAACAAAAGATGCCCAATGTTGGAGCGGCCCGCTCTCTGGCGGGACCGCTCAGACACTGTGCCTCGATCAGCACAACCCACAGATAGCCCTCACTCACCGGCAGTGTGCGGGGATCGGCCCTGCTCGCGGGGCCTCTTCTCCCGGTCTCCTCCTACTGGGGCAGCAACACGCGGGGCTCTCTCTCTCATGAGAGCCTCGCCGGAAATCTTGCCACACTCTGCAGCTGCCAGGAAGGTGGGGTGGGCTCCCGCCTGCCTTCATCCTCTTCTCTGCACTTCACACGGGCCCCCTCATGGGACCCGGGACTTCATCACGGAGCCTGCGAAGCTCCGGCCGGATCTCTGGCGGCGGGGCGGGACTTCCTCTCCTCACTCCACCCATGTCCCAGGCAGACGTGCCTGACTTCTTGGTCGGAAGGACCGGGCCGCAGCGGTGATTCTTATTCACTCTGCAAAGTGCTGGGTGGGCACCCGCGATCGACACCATCATGCGGGGTGGGCACCCGCTTTTTAGAAAATCACCAATGCGGGGTAGGCACCCGCGAGGACCAAGAAAAACGCGGGGTTCGCACCCGCTGCTTTCAGCATCATAAAGCGGGGTGGGAACCCGCTATCCTCCTAATCATAAAGCGGGGTAGGCTCCCGCTTAGGCAGGCACAATGCGGGGTGGGCTCCCACCGGTTTTGGCATCACGGGGGAATCCCGCGCTGGGGATTCCCTTCCTCTCTCCGGGCGATCAATTAAGATAAAGCGCTCCCAGGCGCTAGATGAAGCAAAAGTCCTGGAAGTCCTGGGAAAACGAAGGGGACATGCAGGGCCCAGGGAGGCAAGCCCTCCTGGCAGCCCCCCCTGGGCCCCAGCAGCAGCACGCCCTGGCAGGAATCAGGGAGAGGAACTGAACAAGAATAAGAACCCTTTCATGGGGTCACAGCCCCTCTTTTTATACTCCAATTTCCTTTGTCTAAAAGTTCAGGGCATGGGGGAACCAGATGCAACTGGTTCAGGAGCACTTTGTTTTGGCAAGCTCCTCTTCCCCTTTGTCAGGTGGGGGCTAGGTAGTCAGACACACCACAGGGGGCGGAGCCAGCATTGTACAGGGCAGGCACACTCCTATTCAGGGTCAGGGGATTACTCCTCCCACTACCCTTAGCCCAGGTGTCCTATTCAGCCCAGCGCTGACTCACCCTGCCCTTCCTGGAGCCACACACACCTCCCAGCCCCTGTCACTCACAAAGCCAGACATGCAATTCACATCAGGCAGGCAGACACATAGCACACAGAAATGCCAACTTCTAAAAGTGGCATTTCTAAAATAACCACAATAAATCTGCGCACACCATTGCGCAGCATTTATTCACACAATTTCATACATACCAGACTTGACCACACTGCTCCTCTCATAGCAGGAATTACCACTGACACACACTGATCAGGGAATCCCCCATGCATTCCTATGGGAGGGCAGGCCAAGCTCACCAATGTAACACAGAGAGCGCACGCACTTTCCACTGGACCACAGTGAGAAAGTGCTCAGAGGCCTAAAATCACCAACACCAGGTTACAGACAAAGCAAAAAGTTTAGGGGTGAACCTTCCAAAAAGGGCCAAGTCCAACAGACCGGTTTCGGGGTTTCACCCCTCATCAGCCAAGATAGCTTGACTCCAGTGGCATGGAGAGCACGCGACCCACGTCTGGGCACTCCCGTACCACTCGGGATGACCAATGCAAAAAGAACAATTGATGGACAGAATGCAGAACAATGTCATACATTCACCCCAGTACAGAGATATGGGCCTAAATCCATCGTTTTTTTGCTCACCATGCCATTCCAGTTTGAACCTAGTTTGAAACTGGGGTGGCATGGTGAGCAAAAGAATGATGGATTTAACCCAGATCTCTTGACTGGGGGTGAAGGTTTTTATTTGTTCTGCATTCCGTCCATCAATTGTGTGTCTTCTGCTTTCTCGCCCTAAGTGCGCCAGGTATGCCCAGACGTGGGCCCTGGGCTCACTGTGCCAGTGGAATCAAGCTATCCTGGCTGATGAGAGGTGAAACCCCGAAACCGGTCATAGGATGCTTGTTTCTGGTCCAGAGAGGACCTGGCTTGGCAGTTCGGGCTGGACTGTTCCCATGAGGCACAGGGTCAAGACTGATTTGCATATGGCCAGGTCTAAACTGGGGTGGCATGGTGAGCAAAAGAATGATGGATTTAACCCAGATCTCTTGACTGGGGGTGAATGTTTTGATTTGTTCTGCATTCCGTCCATCAATTGTGTGTCTTTTGCTTTCTCGCCCTAAGTGCGCCAGGTATGCCCAGAAGTGGGTCCTGGGCTCACTGTGCCACTGGAATCAAGCTATCCTGGCTGATGAGGGGTGAAACCCCAAACCCGTCCTAGGATGCTTGTTTCCGGTCCAGAGAGGACCTGGCTTGGCAGTTCGGGCTGGACTGTTCCCATGAGGCACAGGGTCAAGACTGATTTGCATATGGCCAGGTCTAAACTGGGGTGGCATGGTGAGCAAAAGAATGATGGATTTAACCCAAATCTCTTGACTGGGGGTGAATGTTTTGATTTGTTCTGCATTCCGTCCATCAATTGTTTGTCTTTTGCTTTCTCGCCCTAAGTGCGCCAGGTATGCCCAGACGTGGGTCCTGTGCTCACTGTGCCACTGGACTCAAGCTATCCTGGCTGATGAGGGGTGAAACCCCAAAACCAGTCCTAGGATGCTTGTTTCCGGTCCAGAGAGGACCTGGCTTGGCAGTTCGGGCTGGACTGTTCCCATGAGGCACAGGGTCAAGACTGATTTGCATATGGCCAGGTCTAAACTGGGGTGGCATGGTGAGCAAAAGAATGATGGATTTAACCCAGATCTCTTGACTGGGGGTGAATGTTTTGATTTGTTCTGCATTCCGTCCATCAATTGTCTGTCTTTTGCTTTCTCGCCTTAAGTGCGCCAGGTATGTCCAGATGTGGCTCCTGGGCTCACTGTGCCACTGGAATCAAGCTATCCTTGCTGATGAGGGGTGAAACCCCGAAACCGGTCCTAGGATGCTTGTTTCCGGTCCAGAGAGGACCTGGCTTGGCAGTTCGGGCTGGACTGTTCCCGTGAGGCACAGGGTCAAGACTGATTTGCATATGGCCAGGTCTAAACTGGGGTGGCATGGTGAGCAAAAGAATGATGGATTTAACCCAGATCTCTTGACTGGGGGTGAATGTTTTGATTTGTTCTGCATTCCGTCCATCAATTGTCTGTCTTTTGCTTTCTCGCCTTAAGTGCGCCAGGTATGTCCAGATGTGGCTCCTGGGCTCACTGTGCCACTGGAATCAAGCTATCCTTGCTGATGAGGGGTGAAACCCCGAAACCGGTCCTAGGATGCTTGTTTCCGGTCCAGAGAGGACCTGGCTTGGCAGTTCGGGCTGGACTGTTCCCGTGAGGCACAGGGTCAAGACTGATTTGCATATGGCCAGGTCTAAACTGGGGTGGCATGGTGAGCAAAAGAATGATTAATTTAATCCAGATCTCTTGACTGGGGGTGAATGTTTTGATTTGTTCTGCATTCCGTCCATCAATTGTGTGTCTTTTGCTTTCTCGCCCTAAGTGCGCCAGGTATGCCCAGACGTGGGTCCTGGGCTCACTGTGCCACTGGAATCAAGCTATCATGGCTGATGAGGGGTGAAACCCCAAACCCGACCTAGGATGCTTGTTTCCGGTCCAGAGAGGACCTGGCTTGGCAGTTCGGGCTGGACTGTTCCCATGAGGCACAGGGTCAAGACTGATTTGCATATGGCCAGGTCTAAACTGGGGTGGCATGGTGAGCAAAAGAATGATGGATTTAACCCAAATCTCTTGACTGGGGGTGAATGTTTTGATTTGTTCTGCATTCCGTCCATCAATTGTTTGTCTTTTGCTTTCTCGCCCTAGGTGCGCCAGGTATGCCCAGACGTGGGCCCTGGGCTCCCTGTGCCAGTGGAATCAAGCTATCCTGGCTGATGAGAGGTGAAACCCCGAAACCGGTCATAGGATGCTTGTTTCTGGTCCAGAGAGGACCTGGCTTGGCAGTTCGGGCTGGACTGTTCCCATGAGGCACAGGGTCAAGGTTGATTTGCATACGGCCAGGTCTAAACTGGGGTGGCATGGTGAGCAAAAGAATGATGGATTTAACCCAGATCTCTTGACTGGGGGTGAATGTTTTGATTTGTTCTGCATTCCGTCCATCAATTTTGTGTCTTTTGAATACTATTTGTCGTCCAGGGGGAGGTGTCTTATTTTTATGCATCTTCGGCAGTGAGTAAAAGTAAGGTGTTCTGTTTTTTTTTGCCTGTAAGTACTCAGCCTCTTTCTGAAAAATCCAGTAGTTAGTTTCTGCTTCATCCACCAGGTTCTCTATTATCCTGCATAGTCTGGGTGTAGGGTCTTCCACCAGGGGCCTGTAGTATTTGTGGTCTGACAATAGAGTGGTACACTCTATGTGGTAGTCCATTTTTTTCAATGGGACTGTTCCACTGCCTTTGTCGGCCAATTTTATTATCAAATCTTTGCTGTCCTTGAGCTCCTCCAGTGCCTGTTGTTCTTTTCTAGTAATGTTATGGAATGGTTTAAAGAGCCTGCTGTCAATAGTTTAAATTTTTTTGAGCAGAGCTTGTCTGAATGTGAGGATTTCCACAGGTACCATTGAATTTGATAGGCAAAATGTAGATTTTGTCCTTAGGCAGGTATCTCTTTCTGCTGCTGGATTGTCTTTATCTCTAAAGAAGGCTTTTAGCTTGATTTCTCTGCAGAGTTCTGCTATTTTGCTGTGGAGTTGAAATTTATCGAGAGTGGGGGTCGGGACAAAACCCAGCACTTTGTTGAGGACTGGTTTTTGGTCTGTTGTGAAAGGAGTCTCCGTTTGTTAAACCCTAGCTGAAGAATCAGACAAAGGCTACAATGCATGCATAAAAAACTTAGGATGACAGTATCAGCACACAGGTCCAGTACCCATATGGATGTGTTGGCGGACACTTATTTTGCACATCGGGTGTTAGCAAAACAACCGTCTGGGAAGTGTCAATATGCACAATAGATATTTCACAATTCAATTACAGTATTTACTCTATAACTACAGGCAAAAACCCGCCTCAAGCAGAGAACTATCTTAGGCCACAATGAGGCCTGTGAGAGAAGAACCGTAAGTTAAGATACTTGCTAAACATTTCCACAGAAAAATCGTCTAGAATTGGGATCTACCACACACAGTCCTTTTGAAAGCCATGGACTCATAGAGGACACCCAAGGCCAAAAACATGTTGACCACTTTCTAGATGTTTAGGACACATTAACCGTCTTACTAACATCGCCACATTGTTAGTCTTACCCCTATTCCTCTTTTCTCAATAAGGCATTTTTACAGGTATAGGTGGTGATTTTACTTAAGTTACCCAGATCCCACCATTGTCTTATACCAGACAATCTCCCTCCTGGTGGAGGTTTTGATTCACTTGGAGAAACAAACAGTCAAGTGAAGAGACCCAATGAAGACACTTTCCACTATATAACCCCAACTGGGATAAAATACACATTTATCCAGTGTTCCATCTGGGGCTGCTTTGACCTACCAGGCTGATTGTGCTTCTTGCCCTATTACTGTGAGTAAAGTTGCCAATGCTATAGACTGGATTACCCCAGGGAAAGTGCCAGGGCTGGATAAGGTACTGGGAGACCTGTTCAAAGCTGAGAAGGACATCTGGAGCCCCTATTTTGCCCTTTATCTTAATAACATTATGAATGGGCTCACTATGCCACGGACTTGAGCAGGGGCTGAGATCATCCCAATTTACAAAAAGGGCCTAAGGTCCCTTCCATCCAACTTTCACCCTATTAGTCTTATTGACAGTTCCCAGAAGCTCTCTAGTCGAATTCTGTTGAGCAGATTACAAGCTTGGATGGAGGAGCCTACTGCCTTGCAAGCTGGGTTCAGGGTTGGGACCAGTACCACAGACCAAGTACTCCAACTGCAACTAATTTACTGGAAATACATCACGTTTGGAGGCAGACTCCTCTATGTAATTTTTGTCAACCTTCGATCTAGTCCTAAGAGAGGCCTTGTAGAAGGTTTTGATTGACATGTGTGTTCCAAAATATCTAGTTGATGTTATCAGGAGCCTCCATCTAGATAACTATGCACAGGTCTGGTGTGGCTCCTTTGGGGAGTGGACAGACACATTCCAGTGTCCACGGGGTGTAAGACAGGGGTGCATTTTAGCTCCTACCCTGTTTTTGTTGTTCATTAATGATTTGGTGACTGTGTTGGAGCAATGCAAGCATGATGCCCTGAGACTGGCTAATAGGAAGATCCCAGCGCTGATGTATGCGGACAACACCCTGCTGGTCTCGAAATCCCCAATGGGTATCCAAAATCTGTGGACCAGTTTGGAGTCTTCTGCAGACAGAGAGGGCTAGAGATCAACCATAAAAAAACTAAGCACATGGTACTGGATCCCTGCCATATGTCTTGGGCACACCCAGTCTTCAATTTCTTTCCATTGGAGAGGTCCGTACCTTTGAATATCTAGGGTGCACCCCCAATGAGTATTTTGGCTGCTTTCCTCAGATTCAAAAGTGCAAACTTAGGCTGGAACCCTATATAGGAGTCATTTTGAGAGCTACTCAAGGTTCTAGCTTTCGTTGATAACCCATGAATTGCAAATCTATATTTTACAAGCCGGGGGGGGGGGTCATTATATGGTGTAGTACTTTGGAGGCATGACAATGCAAACGATATGGAACTGGCGGAGAATCATTTTATACGACTCCTCACCAATCTCCCTGCCAGTACTCAACTCGTCCAACTCTGGTTAGATTTTGGCATCCGACCCCTCGTCCACAGAGTAAGACTCAGACCCATGCTGTACCGGACTTAATACCATAACGGATGGGCTTAGAAGAAATACTAAAACTTTCTGGGGCCGCTAGGATGACGTGGCTGGGGTATATCAAATGTTGCTTAATATATATTGGGTGCGAGAATTTAAGGACTCACCCAGAGATGACATGTGGTGCATCCAAGTCTATGCTCAAAGGAATGTACTGGAGACATGTTGATGGTGGTTTCTACAGGAACAGGAGGGTGGGCCCTCTGACATCAGCTTTCATGGAGTTAAAGACACTCATTTTGTGGAAGAGTTCTTTGATGCAATGGAGCCCCGGGCTGCCAGAACTCTGTACATTAAATTTCACACAGGGACCTTGCCACTTCCATCATTTACTGCAAAATGGTGTTGCCCCCTCCCCAAACCAGAGTTGAGCTGCCCCTTTTGCCCTGAGGCTAAGGAATCCATATATTATGCCCTGTATATTTGCCCGCATTATCATGTTTAAAGGAGGAGATGGATTCTGCTGCTGTGTCACAAGCTGGGTGAAAATTGCAACAAGGATATTAAGGTCAGACACAACACAACCTATTGTATTTGCTGTCTCCTTTAACCTATTATACATGTGGAGATATAGACAGAAAGGGTTGCTCTGTTGTCACCTGACTAGGTCCCGAGACTTGTATGTACTCTATGTATGTTTGTACCATGCAATTGGTTATGACTACATGAACTATATGCTGTTTTTGGATTATGGATATGGGTTATTAGCATATGTTCGAATATTAAGTATTTTCTTAAGATTATGAATGGCTTCTTTCCGTATGCTGCTATTCTTATATTCTCCTTCTACTCTTCTGATATTTTTTTACTGAGATGATTTTAATGGTTTTATTTTATTGTATTGATGTATTATATCTTGTGTGTTTTTATGGCAATTGCCGAAATAAAGACTGCTGTAAAGTAAATGATAACATACACTGTTGGTGGTGACAACGTGGTTGAGGGTCTCTGAGACAATTTCTTTGAGAGTCTGGTCTATAGACTGGTGAGGTTCACTCCCCCTTCATAGATACTGCAATACAAAGTTGCATCTCATCAATAAATAATCCTTTTTTCCAGTAATGACCCCAGACCATTCATATCAGCTAGTTTTAGGTTATAGACATTTGAATACTGTTACACGCACATTTGCTGTACAAAACCTGCAAAGCAAGGCACTAATGAACAATATAGTGTGCAAAAAATACAAAACCACATTACACACATCAGATGGATTTTTCTGTCAAAATATAGCACCCAAAAGCAGGTATTTGACTGCATTCAGTGCTCTAGGTTCTCAAACAAAGTTCTATCTATTTCCACAAGGGTAGAGGAATAGCCCAGGGCTGTTTTCAGCCTGTGTAACAGAACTTTTACAAGATTTTGATGATCAGGAATTGTCCAATGTCGATGACATGTATTTAGCAGATGATGAACTATCAACTAACTTGGGGAAAGTGGATTGCACAGTTTTGGGATTTGCTCATATGGGCTGCAGATGTAATTTCAAGTAATAAATAAATTGGCTATCTCAGTATCCTGTTCTTAGGATATGAGCCGTCAAGTGAAGGCAGACGCCTTGTAACACATTTCTTAGAGAAGTGTGCACTGTTACAACCACCAAACTCATTGAAGAAACTCCAATCAATATTGGGTTTCCTAAATTTTGGCAGACCTTACATAGCAGATTATGCACAACAAGTAAAACCGTTCTATGATTTGAGTCATCCAAACTTTTTAAGTATAAATTGGACAGCTGCACACACAAACATTTTACTTTCAGTACAAGCTGACATGGCTAGCTTCCAAACATCTACACACACATGTGAACACCATGAACCTGGTGATCTGTATAATTGTGGGTGCAACAGGATACACATATGTCACATTCAGTGAAGGAGACACTCTACCCATTGCATATATTTCACATCTATATACAAATACAAAGATGCGTTTTGCACCAACAGAAAAAATCCTGATGGTGGTACAGACTGCTGTAGTGAGAGAAAGATCTTTGGTTCAGGGGAAACTACTAATTGTCATGACTCCTGTTCCAGCCTTAGAGGCTGTTACAATGTCCAGCATTCCTAATGCGAAAGCTTTATATCCAAGATGGATACAATGGGCCAACTCTCTAACAACAACAGATGTAGATTACATATTTGACTCTACACTACAAACACAAGCAGACCTATAATATGAACATGAATATCCTCTTCCCCATGAAGTCATGCCTCTTGGTCAGGACAATTACATTATCTACACTGATGGTTCTGCTCAGCCGGCCATAGGGACAAAGTACCAATGCTCTGCCGTGTGCACAGCAGTTAAGGGTAGAGTGCAGGATGGAAAATTCCACCCTCATAAAACCTACACGCAGTCACTTGGTGATTGCACAGAACAGCTGGCTAAACTGAAACCTCTAAATCTGGTACTTGAGAATATGGATCTTGGATTACCCACACTCATAGTGTGTGATTCGTATTATTGTGTCCAGTCTTACAATGAGTACTTACACGACTGGTGCCAGAATGGATTCAGAGATTCCAAAGGGTACATGTTAAAGCACAAGATGCTTTGGGGACAGCTGGCTAAACTAAAAGCATGTTTGCCACAGGCTCATGTGACTCACACAATGAGTCATCAGCATGTAGGAATACACATTGTAGGGAATTCCATGGCTGATGAAGCCACAAAAGCAACAGTGAGAACTGCTGCAGTTACTGCAATTACTCGTTCTAGTACGAGGATAGATTGACACATCATGATGGCTGTCAGTGCTATGCGCGAAGGCATCCTCCTGCCGAACAGCTTTCCGATTAAATAATCCTACCAGTTTGTAACGAGGTGGGCCCGTCGGGGGTACAAAACGTGGACAGTATAGAATGGTGGACTGTAAGTCCCGCCTCTCCACCTCTTATTTCTTCCCGGCAGGACTCCTGGACTACAGGTCCCAGAATTCCTTCCATCCTGGAGGATTCCATGGATGATGACGAGACGGGGTGGGGGCTCCTGCAGAACGTAACTCCGCCCCATGACATCACACTCCCTGGACCCATAAGGACGCAGGAGACCCGGAAGAAGGTGTGTGCTAACACCGGCGACAGGACGGAGACGGTGTGGAAAGTGGTTCCAGCCTTGTACGGAGCAAGCGGATTGCCGGGGGAGCAGGCGGAGCGAGAAGCTGAGCCAGCGAGAGACGGAAAGGTGCCAGGAGGCCAACGACCCCACGGATCGCCCAGCCACGCTCCAGGAGGTGCGTGGCTCTCAGAGGTACGCAAACGCTTCACGGGTTGGTACGGGAGGCGGGATAGCGTACCCCCTTAGACCACAGAACTACGTGTCCCTTCTCCTTTACTTCTATCATTTCACTTGGTATGCGGTATCACCCTTCACTCGAGCACGCCCATACAAGTGAGAATAAAACACGAGTGAGTTGGTGTCCTATCACAACCCCTCCCTCTCACTGCAAACATAAGGAACCGATCCCTTACCCCCATATTTCTTTCTCCCATTTTCCTGATACATGGCCACGTTATCCCCGAGGACTCGACGCCAGTCAAGAAGGGAATCAATAAGAGTGAAGCGGAGTCCTGCCCGTACACCCATCCCGGGACCCTACGTGACCAGAACATAGGCAACCAGAAAGAAACACCTGTCCATACCTATTAAACCCTCTTTATCACACCCAGGTGTCGTCTCTGATCCTTTACCCACGCAACAACTGGTATCAGAAGTGGGATTCCCTACCATCAGTACATCAACGATGGACGTCCTCATCCAGCATATGATAAAGGGACAGGAGCGGCTTGAATGGGCGGTGGAACGCCAAATGACATCTGCCCAGGCAGACAGGGACGTCTTTAAGGACCCGTTTACGGCCCAAATCGATGGATTGCAACAGATGTTTGGGGCGCCTCCGGTGCCCTCCTCTGACGCGCCCCGTGGTGGGCCCCATGGGCCTTCCGGCATTGCCCTACAAAAATATGTCCCAGGAGAGGACCCAGACGCTTTCCTGTTGAACTTTGAGAGGGTGGCGAGGGCGTGTGGATGGCCGGAGGACAGGTGGCCATTCTTTTTGGCTCCTCTGTTAACCGGGGAAGCGCAATCGGCATACCAAGTGGCTAACGCCACAGGCACCACCCCGTACAATGAGGTGAAAGATGTGATCCTTGACCACCTTGGGTTAGACGCCGAAGCCTACCGAGTCCGCTTCAGGAGGGAGCGTGGACAGCCCGGGGAGAATCCAAAAGCCCTATGGTTTCGCCTCAAAATGGCAGCCGATAAATGGCTAAAGCCCCTCACGAGTACGAAGGAGGAAATCATGAACAGGGTGTACCTGGAACAGTATTTGGAGGCCTTGCCTTATGGTACTCAGAGGTGGCTGAGGCAACATCCCCGCCTTAGCCCGGAGGAGGCAGTGGAAATGGCCACACAGTACGCAAGGGCTCAGCCTCGTACCTCTACGTGGGAGAATGAAAGACAAAGGAAGGCCCTCCCCAGCAAGCCCGAGAGGAAACCACGACCCTCCGTAGAACCGTTCCGGCACAAGACCCCGAGACCAGAAATTCCCTCTTTCCGTGGGCCCCAATGTTTCGAGTGTGGTGATTGGGGCCATCTCGCTCGGATGTGCCCAAAAAGAAGATCCAGTGACGAACCCATAGAAGTCGGATATGTTCCAAGATCAGTCCTCTATACCGCTGAGATGGGGCCGGCATTCCATGTAAGTGTACACGTGAATGGAAGGGAGGTCAATGCATTACTAGATTCGGGGTGTAAGCAGTCAGTGATACGCAGTTCTATTGTCAGAGCAGACCAATATGTGCCTGGTGTAGTGGTTCACATTAAATGTGTACACGGGGACACAAAACCATATCCCCTGGCTATCATTTCCCTCACTCCTCCCCAGGGGCCCCCATGTATGGTAAGGGTTGGGGTGATAGAGGCCCTCCCAGAAGAACTACTCATAGGGACAGACAACCCTAACTTCCTCTCGCTAATCACACACACCATTGGCGGGCATTCTGGGAAACCCGAGGCGCGGAGGGAACAGAAAACGCCCTCCGTCGCATTGACCAGCCCTGAACCCTGGATTCTGGATAAAAGCTATAGGTTTGCTCAAACCAATGACCCAACCCTCTTTAATGCATGGGAAGCAGCCCACGCAAGTCAGGACACCGCTCCCCAGGTCTACCCTAGGTTTCTAATAAAAAACGATTTGCTCTATAGACAGGGTAACCCTGGAGAACCAGAACAGCTTCTGGTACCGACCTCGTTCCGAGAACGAATCTTGTTCTTTTCCCACTCGCACCTCACCGCTGGCCATACCGGGGCCGAAAAGACAACCCAGAACGTGCTCCGACATTTCTTTTGGCCCGGTATCTATAAAGATATCAAAATACATTGCCAGACCTGTGAGGAGTGCCAAAGGAAGAACATGCAACGTCCGCCGGCGGTTCCCTTGAAACCACTACCTATCATTGGGAACCCGTTCGAGAGGATCGGAATGGATTTAATCGGGCCACTACCACAGACAAGGAAAGGAAACCAGTACGCCTTAGTGGTTGTGGATTATGCCACCAGGTTCCCCGAAGCCTTTCCCCTCAGGGCTCCTACATCAGCAGCAATCGCAGACCGACTGATAGAACTCTTTTCCAGGGTTGGATTCCCTAGGGAAATCCTAACGGATCAGGGAATTCCCTTCATCTCTCGATTGATGAAAGAAGTATGCGGAGTGCTGGACCTCCACCACATCCGAACCTCGGTATATCACCCACAGACAGACGGCCTTGTCGAGCGATATAACCGGACCATCAAGACCACCTTGAAGAAGATGCTGGTTCTCGAAGGGAAGGAATGGGATCGCCTATTACCACTGGCTCTTTATGTCATCAGAGCGCAGGTCCAAAGCAGTCTGGGATGTTCGTCCTTTGAGCTCCTGTATGGGCGACAACCCCGGTCTTTACTGGAAATGACACGGGAAGCATGGGAACAAGAAGTGGAAGAAGAAAACCGAGAGACATTGGAATATACCCAACAATTAAAGGCCAAACTATGGAAACTGAGAGATTTGGCATATGATCACCTGGAAAGAAGTCAGAAGCGGCAAAAGAGCAGTTATGACCGGGGCAAGAGATGGAGAAAGCTGGCCGTCGGAGATTGGGCCCTGATACTGCTCCCCTCATCCACTAGAAAAATGTGTTCAGGTTGGCAAGGCCCCTATAGAGTGGCTGGCGTCTTGGGGGATACCACCTACCGACTGCAAATAACCCCCCGCCGACAACAAACATATCACATAAACCTCCTGAAGAAGTGGTTGGGGAATCCCCCCAAAGACATCCGCCTGACCCTACCTTCATCGGGCGGGAAGAAAACCACCCTTGACCAGCTCGTGATTAACGAGGATCTATCGGCCGAAGCAAAAGTAGAGTTGATGAAGACCTTAAGCCCCTTTTCCCCCCTGTTCTCCGACCTGCCTGGGAAAACCACTCTGGCGGAACATCGAATACAGACACCCCTGGGAAAAACTGTGAAACAAAGGCCATACAGAATACCAGCAGCCAAGCGAGCGGTCGTCAGAAAAGAAGTCCAAACCATGCTAGAGCTCGGGGTCATACGCCCATCAACCAGCGATTGGTCCTCCCCGATAGTCATGATACCCAAACCGGACGGATCGACACGGTTCTGTATGGACTTTAGAGCCCTAAACGCCATCTCATCTTTCGATGCATACCCTATCCCAAGGATAGATGAGTTAATTGAGAAACTAGGAGAAGCGCGGTTCATAACGACTTTAGACCTAACCAAGGGATATTGGCAAGTCCCCCTAAGAGAAGAAGACCGGAAGAAGACCGCCTTCTCCACGGAGGACGGTCTATATGAGTTCAACGTTCAACGTTCTCCCCTTTGGCCACGTTTCAAAGGCTCATGAATACGGTGTTACGGAACTATACTGATCATTGTTCGGCCTACCTGGACGACATCGTCATCTTCAGCAAGACCTGGGACGAACACCTCGACCACATACATAATATACTGACCGCCTTGGACAAGGCTGGTCTTCGCATAAACTCAAAGAAATCTAAAGCCGCCTATCAGAAGGTGAAATATCTGGGTTATGTATTGGGTCGGGGTCTGATAGCTCCCCAGGCTGATAAAGTGAGAGCCATAGCTGGAACTAGTTTCCCTCAGACCAAGCGAGACCTGCGGGCCTTTCTGGGCCTGATTGGATATTATAGGAGGTTCATACCCCGATTCGCCGAGATTGCCTCCCCTCTCACTGATATGCTTCGCAAAAACACCCGCCCACAACAGTATCAAAACCCCAGCGAAGACATGCTGAAGGCCTTTTGTGCCCTCAAGGGCGTCATCACCACTAGCCCGGTGCTCGCCTCCCCAGACCTCAACAAACCCTTCATCTTGCATACCGACGCCTCAGACCATGGGCTCGGCGCCGTTCTGTCACAACTATCTGAGGAGGGAGTAGAGCATCCGGTTCTGTACATTAGTCGCAAGCTGTTCCCTAGAGAAATCAAATATCCAACCGTAGAAAAAGAATGCTTAGCGATAAAATGGGCAGTGGATAAACTACGGTACTATTTGGAGGGGAATTCATTCACGTTGTACACCGACCATGCCCCCTACAGTGGATGTATAAAAACAAATCGCAGAACGCCAGGGTGCTACGCTGGTTTCTGACATTACAGCCCTTTTCGTTCGAACTCCGACACCAAAAAGGAAAAGACAACGGGAGTGCGGACTACCTATCCAGGGTGTTCCCTCTCCCCGAACGGGAGAATCCAGGGGGGGATGAATGTAACGAGGTGGGCCCGTCGGGGGTACAAAACGTGGACAGTATAGAATGGTGGACTGTAAGTCCCGCCTCTCCACCTCTTATTTCTTCCCGGCAGGACTCCTGGACTACAGGTCCCAGAATTCCTTCCGTCCTGGAGGACCCCTGACCTTGACTGGTAGGTCACTCCCCCACCACACAGCTCCGTCTGTGTGCCCTGCTGCTGCCCCTGATTGTGCTCGTTTTTTTCCTTTCTGTGCCCCCTTGCTGCCCCTGATTGTGCTCGTTTTTTCCTTTCTGTGCCCCCTTGCTGCCCCTGATTGTGCTCGTTTTTCCTTTCTGTGCCCCCTTTGCTGCCCCTGATTGTGCTCGTTTTTTTCCTTTCTGTGCCCCCTTGCTGCCCCTGATTGTGCTCGTTTTTTCCTTTCTGTGCCCCCTTGCTGCCCCTGATTGTGATCGTTTTTCCTTTCTGTGCCCCCTTGCTGCCCCTGATTGTGATCGTTTTTCCTTTCTGTGCCCCCTTGCTGCCCCTGATTGTGATCGTTTTTCCTTTCTGTGCCTGTTTCCCACTGCTGCGCCCCTGCGGCCCCGCCCCCTCACTGCCCATTCGCTGCCCCATTCCCTGCTCCTCCCTCCCACCTCCCCATTTATGGCGGCCGCTGCGTGGTGAAGGAGCGACCCCTGACCTTGACTGGTAGGTCGCTCCCCCACCACACAGCTCCGTCTGTGTGCCCTGCTGCTGCCCCTGATTGTGCTCGTTTTTTTCCTTTCTGTGCCCCCTTGCTGCCCCTGATTGTGCTCGTTTTTTCCTTTCTGTGCCCCCTTGCTGCCCCTGATTGTGCTCGTTTTTTCCTTTCTGTGCCCCCTTGCTGCCCCTGATTGTGATCGTTTTTTCCTTTCTGTGCCCCCTTGCTGCCCCTGATTGTGATAGTTTTTTCCTTTCTGTGCCCCCTTGCTGCCCCTGATTGTGATAGTTTTTTCCCTTTCTGTGCCTGTTTCCCGCCGCTGCGCCTGCGGCCCCGCCCCTCACTGCCCATTCGCTGCCCCATTCCCTGCTCCTCCCTCCCACCTCCCCATTTATGGCGGCCACTGCGTGGTGAAGAGGCGACCCCTGACCTTGACTGGTAGGTCGCTCCCCCACCACACAGCTCCGTCTGTGTGCCCTGCTGCTGCCCCTGATTGTGCACGTTTTTCCTTTCTGTGCCCCCTTGCTGCCCCTGATTGTGATCGTTTTTCCTTTCTGTGCCCCCTTGCTGCCCCTGATTGTGATCGTTTTTTCCTTTCTGTGCCCCCTTGCTGCCCCTGATTGTGATCGTTTTTTCCTTTCTGTGCCCCCTTGCTGCCCCTGATTGTGATCGTTTTTCCTTTCTGTGCCCCCTTGCTGCCCCTGATTGTGATCGTTTTTCCTTTCTGTGCCCCCTTGCTGCCCCTGATTGTGATCGTTTTTCCTTTCTGTGCCTGTTTCCCGCCGCTGCGCCTGCGGCCCCGCCCCCTCACTGCCCATTTGCTGCCCCATTCCCTGCTCCTCCCTCCCACCTCCCCATTTATGGCGGCCGCTGTGCGGCACGCCGCTGGCGCGCCGAAGGCGCGCCTAAGGCAAGCCCGTCTGCGCCCGTCCGCACCGTGACCGCGCCCAGCGCCAGACCCCCTGGTCCGGGCATCCCCCACGCCCGCCACATCAACAGACGCCGATACAACGCCAGCACCCTCCACGCACTCAACCCCGGAAAAGATCACGCCTGCTACCAGGCCACCCCGAAGCGCACCCAAGGGCCCTTCACCTGCCGGAACTGCAGCTTCGCCAGCACCCGCCCCGCCAAACCACCGCCCAGGAAAGAACCCAACTACCTCAGATGCATCCTCCTCAACACCCGCTCCGCCCGCAAACACGCCATCGAACTCTGGGACCTTCTTGACTCAACCTCCCCAGACGTCGCATTCCTGACGGAGACCTGGCTGAATCCCGCTTCAGCCCCCGACATCGCCATTGCCATCCCGGACGGATACAAGATCACCCGCAGGGACACGCACCAACGGAGTCGGAGGAGGCATCGCCATCGTCCACAGGAACACCCTCAGAGTCTCAACCAACACCGACGACACCCTCAGCACCGCCGAACACATGCACTTCCAGATCCACACCGATCCCAACACCACCCTCAGAGGAACCCTCATCTACAGACCCCCGGACCCCGACCACAGTTCAGCGATTCCATCGCTGACTTCGTCAGCACACACGCCATCGCCTCCACGGACTACATCCTCCTTGGGGACCTGAACTTCCACCTCGAGAACAACAAGGACACCAACTCCACCACCCTGATCGACAACCTCGCCACCCTCGGACTCAGACAGCTCGTGACTACACCCACCCACGCCGCCGGCCACACGCTAGACTCCATCTTTTCTGCAAGCCCACACGTCTCCTTCAACCACACCTCCGAACCCCACTGGACTGACCACCACTGCATCCACTTCACCTACAGGAAGCCCACCACGCACCACCGCACCGAACAAATGCCTCGCCGCTGCTGGAGCAGAGTCACGGAAGACCAGCTAACCACAACCCTCGCCCTGAGCCCACCCGCCGAGCCCTCCGACCCCGACACCGCCGCCCGCAACCTCAGACAGTGGATCGACGACTGTGCCAACACCCTCGCCCCGCTCAAGAATCCGCCCAACAGCCACACCAGCAAGAAAGCCACCTGGTTCACCGAAGACCTCCAGGCCTCCAAACGAACATGCCGAAAACTGGAGAAGATCTGGCTCCACGAACGGACAGCGGACAGCTACGCCGCCCACAAGAGCGCCACCCGCAATCACCATCACCTCATCAGATCCGCCAAAGGGCCTCACTCAAAGACCGCCTAGACAACAACGCACACAACAGCAAAGAGCTCTTCAACATCGTGAAGGAACTCTCCAACCCCAGCTCCAACACCAACGACATCCAGCCGTCGCAAGACCTGTGCGACTCACTGGCCACCTCCTTCCACCGCAAAATCGCCGACATCCACGACAGCTTCAACACCACGACCGCCCCGGCAACCACCGAGACCACTGCCCCCACAACCACCAACCGCCTGCTCTCCTGGACCAACATCAGCAGACGAGGACACCAGCGAGATCATGAACACCATCCACTCCGGTTCACCGCTAGACCCGTGCCCTCACCACATCTTCAACAAAGCCAGTACAGCCATCGCGCCCCATCTCCGGAAAATAATCAACATCTCCTTCGAGACAGCAACCTTCCCGGAAAGCTGGAAGCACGCCGAGATCACCGCCTTACTCAAGAAACCCAAGGCAGACCCCAAGGACCTCAAGAACTTCCGACCCATCTCTCTGCTCCCGTTCCCCGCGAAGGTCACCGAGAAAATCGTCAACAAACAACTGACCCGCTACCTCGAGGAGAACAACATCCTGGACCCTTCCCAGTCCGGCTTCCGCAGCAACCACAGCACCGAAACCGCCCTCATCGCCGCCACCGATGACATCAGGACCCTGCTAGACAACGGAGAAACAGCAGCCCTCATCCTCCTGGACCTATCAGCCGCCTTCGACACGGTCTGCCACCACACACTACGAACACGCCTTCACGGCGCCGGGATCCAAGAGAAGGCCCTGGACTGGACCACATCCTTCCTTTCCGGCAGAACACAAAGCGTCCGCCTCGCCCCCTTCCGATCCAAGGCCACCAAGATCATCTGCGGCATACCCCAAGGCTCCTCCCTCAGCCCAACGCTGTTCAACATCTACATGGCACCCCTCGCCCACGTCGCCCGACAGCACTAACCTCAACATCATCTCCTACGCCGACGACACCCAGCTGATCCTCTCCCTCACCAAAGACCCTCACACCGCCAAAGCCCACCTCCACGAAGGAATGAAGGCCGTCGCCGAATGGATGAGGACCAGCCGCCTGAAGCTGAACTCGGACAAGACGGAGGTCCTCATCCTTGGTTCCAACCCTTCAGCCTGGGACGACTCCTGGTGGCCAACATCACTGGGAACAGCCCCGCCACCCACCGACCACGTACGCAACCTAGGGGTCATCCTCGACCCCACCCTCTCCATGACTAAGCAGGTCAACGCCGTTTCCTCATCCTGCTTCAACATCCTCCGAATGCTCCGCAGGATCTTCAAGTGGATCCCCACCGAAACAAGAAAAACAGTCACCCAGGCCCTCGTCACCAGCAGGCTGGACTACGGAAACGCCCTCTACGCAGGAACGACGGCTAAGCTCCTGAGACGGCTGCAACGCATCCAGAACGCCTCTGCACGTCTTATCCTCGACATCCCCCGACGCAGCCACATCACACCCCACCTGAGAGACCTGCACTGGCTCCCTGTCAACAAGAGGATAACCTTCAAGCTCCTCACCCACGCACACAAAGCACTCCACAACTCCGGACCAGCCTACCTCAACAGACGACTCAGCTTCTACACCCCCACCCGCCAGCTCCGCTCGACCAGCCTCGCCCTTGCCACAGTCCCCCGCATCCGGAAAACGACCGCCGGCGGCAGATCCTTCTCCCACCTCGCCGCCAAGACCTGGAACACCCTCCCCACCAACCTCCGACAGACCCAAGACCTACTGGCCTTCAGAAGACTCCTCAAGACCTGGCTCTTCGATCAGTAGCAGCACCACCCCCCTCTTCCCCCAGCGCCTTGAGACCCTCGCGGGTATGTAGTGTGCTTTATAAGTGACATGATTGATTGATTGATTGATTGATTCCATGGATGATGACGGGGTGGGGGCTCCTGCAGAACGTAACTCCGCCCCATGACATCACACTCCCTGGACCCATAAGGACGCAGGAGACCCGGAAGAAGGTGTGTGCTAACACCGGCGACAGGACGGAGACGGTGTGGAAAGTGGTTCCAGC
This sequence comes from Calotriton arnoldi, assembly GCA_963921515.1. NCBI lineage: Eukaryota > Metazoa > Chordata > Amphibia > Caudata > Salamandridae > Calotriton > Calotriton arnoldi. The sequence continues at coordinate 104,918 of CAWUFW010016547.1, read as the reverse complement.
CTTGTACGGAGCAAGCGGATTGCCGGGGGAGCAGGCGGAGCGAGAAGCTGAGCCAGCGAGAGACGGAAAGGTGCCAGGAGGCCAACGACCCCACGGATCGCCCAGCCACACTCCAGGAGGTGCGTGGCTCTCAGAGGTACGCAAATGCTTCATGGGTTGGTACGGGAGGCGGGATAGCGTACCCCCTTAGACCACGGAACTACGTGTCCCTTCTCCTTTACTTCTATCGTTTCACTTGGTATGCGGTATCACCCTTCACTCGAGCACGCCCATACAAGTGAGAATAAAACACGAGTGAGTTGGTGTCCTATCACAACCCCTCCCTCTCACTGCAAACATAAGGAACCGATCCCTTACCCCCGTATTTCTTTCTCCCATTTTGCTGATACATGGCCACGATATCCCCGAGGACTCGACGCCAGTCAAGAAGGGAATCAATAAGAGTGGAGCGGAGTCCTGCCCGTACACCCATCCCGGGACCCTACGTGACCAGAACATTGGCAACCAGAAAGAAACACCTGTCCATACCTATTAAACCCTCTTTATCACACCCAGGTGTCGTCTCTGATCCTTTACCCACGCAACACAGTTAAGTGCGCAGAACATTCTATATGCTCTTATTGCCGGAGTAGGGGATAGAGTAATACCTAATTCAGATCACAGATTAGGATTGATCCTAGAAGCACATGGGGGCCTAGCATCTGCTCACACAGGGGTGGCGGCTACAACAATTTCACTACTGCAGCAATGCTGTTGGTGGCCAGGTCTATACAAACAGACCAAGGACTTTGTCCTTAAATGTGACATCGGCCAGCAGATTAAAGTTTCCACCAAAGCACGTCCACTATAGACACCTCTATTGATCTCACACAACCCTTTGACTTGTGTCTATTTGAACCACTACGGACCCTTAGATTCAGACGGGTCTTACAAGTACATCATGGTAGCAGTGGATTCCTGCACTCGATTCCTATGGGTTTGTCCACAGCAATCGGCTGATGCTCAAAATGTTATAAAAGACTTTCAAGTCTTCATTGGGACATATACAGTAGCCACATTACATTCGGACCAGGGTCCGGCAGTCACCTCCAGTACTTACTGAGATACCTTGGGAAAACTAGGTGTGACTGTGCATTATTGCCCCCCTATCATCCCGAGGGAAATGCGGGGGTGGAGAGGAAGAACCAAGACTTGAAACAGTCTTTTACAGCTAGGGTATTAGGTTCAGGTCGCATTTGGTTTCACCACCTGTATGGGGTCCAGAAAGCCCTCAATAACTGCTTCGAAAATCCCTGGGTGGTTGGACTCCCTCTGATCTCCTGTTCATGGTTAAAATGTGGGTTCCAGACCTTGACAGTCCCAGTACAGTGGTGGCGTAAATGCCTTTTGATATCCGTGAATGTTTGGATGTTTTACAGGAACTGAATGACTTCCGTGACGCTCAGTGCAATGCCCAACAGAAACATTCCATCACTGGTGAAGTGAAGAAAGCGCCAGCAACTCCTGATTGGATCTCAAAGAATGGGGATCTGGTCCAGGAGTAAAAAACAGACAAGAATGAATTTGGGCCATCCTATAGAGCGCCTGTACCTGTCCTGGCTGTTGAAGCTATCTGAACTGTACTTTTGCCACCCCTTGCTGGCAGTAAACACAAGAAATCAGTGTCCATCCAGCTTATCAAACCACATCATGTGACCAGTTCTACACAGTAGGGCAAAAGGGCTCCTGGGTAGTTACCTGTCTCCTCTCACTACCCTAAAAGAGGGCCTGTTAAAAGCTTTGACCGACAATAAAGCTTCTTCTCCCCAGCAGGTGATAGCTAACACTGAAGTATCACTTCTTCCTGTTTCATCAACAAATACCATACAATCATGATGTACGGAAACACAGACTTCAATTCGGCAAACAGGCAATGACGGTGTCTACCACAACATACTGCCATTAGAGTCACCTACCAGTTCTACACAGCTCCACGAGCTCCCAACTTTGTGCAAACAGCCTCGGCTACTTTATCGACTTTGATGGCTACTCTTCGGATTTGTCAGACCCAGATCCAACTCCACAAAGGGAACCACGTGATTCTATATTTGGCTCAAAAAGACATATTTTATCCCTCCATGGATATGCATTTGGATTACAATTTCATTACTTTTCCTCTTCATCTGGATTGGTTTTGTGACTGTCTTTTTTCTGATTCTGAGTGGACACTATCTCCCAGAACACTCTGCTGTTGAAGTAGTAAATGAGGTTTTGAAACCCCATTCCTGATCACACAAAGTGCGAAGAGACCTTTCCTGGTGAACATTTTGGCTGTTCCGGTTCCTGATGATATTGTTTGGGATAAGGCATCCTATGATATATTTGGACCGACAGAAATGTGACAAATACCTTATTTATTTCATTTTGCTTTGAATGATATTATCACTCCAGGTACTATCTCTGATGATTGGGACATTAACACAGTGCATGAAATGCTTGCTTATTTTGAGCATTACACAGTTTTTAATGGTGAAGAAATGTATGATGGTACATCTAATTTTGATGAAATGTTCTGTTTTCCTGGTCACAATCCAGCTGACCCAGAGTCCTACTATTATAAACTCACCCCTTCACAGGAAAAGAAAACAATGCTCCTGATGTCAAATTGATTTATTCTGCATCTTTCATTTCCCAGTTTTCAGCACAAGGGTTGGACCTTTGAAAAGACAATGTCCATTTAAAATCTATATGGGGAACTAGAGATTGGCAGGTTCAGTGGAACAAGGCTTTATTTTGAACATGCCTCATACCACCCTAAATGATTTTCCTGAATAAAACTGTCCAACTGATGTCCGTTCTCGGCGTGACCAAGATAGAGGATCTTAATAAACCAAACATTCCCACATTTGTAGGTTTTGCAAATTGGCATTGATTCACAAGCTACAGGAGGACATGTTTGACAGCATGCTGAGATATGGGGCATACAATTCTCCACGTTCCAATCAAGAGGGATGGTTAGTGTGGCCGTTAGACACTAACAGATGTTAGGCACTGTTTCTTGGCAACACAAAGGGGTTTAGAATAAATAGGCCAGACTCACGTTACGTGCAGACAGAACACGCAAGAGTGGTCATAACATACAGTGATGGAAAGTTGCGTCTAGACTGGCTTAAACATTCAATGCTGTCTGAGGTGAAACAGCACCTGTCTCTTCTTTCTGATGGCATGGCCATACAGGATTTTTTGTTAGGTCCTCGAAAGCCACTTCAAAAGCACTTTCTGTATGCAATATACAATGAAGTATGGAAAGTTTCACAGCAAGAAACTGCTGAGAGATTATGTGAGATTGACAGAGCAAATTTGGAAAGGGCTCTAGCAGTAGTAGACAATGGTATGACCTCCTTCTCCACTCTGGGTAACATTAGGTTCCTTATGCTACTGAGTTGGACTCTGCAGACACTACTGACTAGTCGCGTCCCACCTAAATGCCAGTAGCTTGTTTTTTTCATACAATCTAACTAAAGAACAGACCATTATGGCTAAGAAAGACAAGACATTCACTACGATACACATGGAAAAGTTAAAAAAAATATTATTTGCTGTTGCAGAAGGGCAGAGTGCAGAATGGATAATACACAGATTTATTTCTCTGCTAATTTCAACTTTTGACTTCAAATACTGCTTGCAACACCATCAAGTAGGCAGATAAGAAGCGCTAGGAGAAGGGTTTGTACACGATTCATGGGTCCTACCTTTCACTTATTGTTCTAGAAATAGTGCAACTGAGGTTTTTCTTAGTGGCACAGACTGCGAGAATACTTTAGGCCAGTCTTTAGTTTGCAGGAAGGTTACTCTCCATGGAGCATGTAATGCGTCCAAGGTGAACTTGTCATGTTATCTTAATGGTTCCCTGGCTGCTGTGATTCATCTGGCATTCAGATTGCTCTCTACTGGAAGTTATTTGATGTTGAATAGTCAAGGTTACTGTGGGATGAGACCGAAAAAACAATGTCTGGTGACGGTTTCTGGGGTCGTGACCTGTTGTGCACAAGTACTGTTTTCACCTGTCCGTACAGTTAGGGATGCAACAATTTGGCCTTTGATTCAGGTTTTGAATGTGTACGTTGTCATTAAGCAGCCTTATTGTTTTAGAAGGAAGTGGCCTTAACATTTGCACGGGAGATTTTGGGCCATATTATCAAGAACGGCGTTAAAATTATCGCCGCTTTGGCGGCAGAAAACTGCCGCTAAAGCAGCTATAATGGGCTTGATAATATGCCCTTGAGAATTCCAATAGAAGTCCATGTTCTCGTGTGAACATGGGCTTCGATTGGAATTCTCCAGGGCATATTATCAAGCCCATTATCGCCGCTTTAGCGGCAGTTTTCTGCCGCTAAACCGGCGATAATTTTAACGCCGTTCTTGATAATATGCCCCCTCGATCTTCAAGTTGCAAGGTCTAACTCTGAGATACAGTGGCTACTTCGCACCAATCTCCCACACCATTTTGGGAAGATCGGGCCTGATTCACAGAACTAACTTACGACAAAATCCTAAACTTACTACCATTTTGGTATTCACAGAATGAACTTACTCATTTTGGTATTCACAGAATGAACTTACTCATTTTGGCATTCACAGAATGAACTTACTCATTTTGGTATTCACAGAATGAACTTACTACCATTTTGGTATTCACAGAATGAACTTACTCATTTTGGTATTCACAGAATGAACTTACTACCATTTTGGTATTCACAGAATGAACTTACTCATTTTGGTATTCACAGAATGAACTTACTACCATTTTGGTATTCACAGAATGATCTTACTACCATTTTGGTATTCACAGAATGAACTTACTACCATTTAGGTATTCACAGAAGGCACTTACTACCATTTTGGTATTCACAGAATGAACTTACTACCATTTTGGTATTCACAGAATGAACTTACTACCATTTTGGTATTCACAGAAGGCACTTACTCATTTTGGTATTCACAGAAGGCACTTACTCATCAATGAGTAAGTGCCTTCTGTGAATACCAAAATGTGTAAGTTACACAAAATGAGTAAGTTACACAAAATGTGTAAGTTACACAAAATGAGTAAGTTACACAAAATGTGTAAGTTCACACAAAATGTGTAAGTGCCTTCTGTGAATACCAAAATGAGTAAGTTCATTCTGTGAATACCAAAATGAGTAAGTTCATTCTGTGAATACCAAAATGAGTAAGTTCATTCTGTGAATACCAAAATGGTAAGTTTAGGATTTTGTCGTAAGTTAGTTCTGTGAATCGGGCCCTTAGTGCACCAAATTTGCAACATTTCCAATACTGCGGGGATAGTGCACTTTTTTAAGTCAATTGACTTGTACCTTCCAGACAGTCTTCGGAGTTATTCCATCTTTCATACACTCTGTGTTGGGAAGCATTTTTGGAGGCTTACCACTTGTCCTGTTTCTAATTGTTGGGACTCTGATTTTATTCTATTTGCTCCACAATGGATGTTATGCCACACAGCCAAATAGGGATGGCACTGCCACATGTGCTACTGTGTCATGTGAGAATGATACAGTCCTTTGGTGCACTCTTGCTTCAAGAAGTTAATGACAACTAGTTCTTGTCCTTTCAGCCTGTCTGACTACATTGTGTGCAGCCCCTATTCCGCTGTCAGCTGTGCACTTTCGAGTATGCTCTGGTTATATGCTTGGGGATGCAACCAGTCCAATCTGTGGACATTATGCTACTGGTGGGTCCCCTAAAGATGCACCTATACTGATGCCCTGCACCACTGCCATTGCTTCAGAATGCATATGAGCCTTCCTGGGATGCTTCAGCTCCTGGCGACGTGGATCCTGTCTCATATTCTGCGGATGCACTACTGGCTATCACTACTTCAGCGGCTGCTGAGGGGGTTGGATTTGACTATATTTGTTCCATGGAACTGGTGAGAGCGGTGCCAACGGAGCAGTCGTCTGTGGATGATGGGAACAGCAATGTTTCGTCTACACCTCAGAAAATCTAAACAATTTGGCAGTTTCGAGCAGTGGAGTTTTTAATTCGGCTATGTTTTTATTTGCAAATTGCTTTTAGAAATGGAATGTTTTTACTTACCTTTTTTCTATTACCTTTCTTAAAAATACAATTTGGCTTTCTATATGCTTTTATCATTAAAGAAGCACAATGCTTTTATGATTTTAGGTTTTACTTTAAATTTATACTTTTTAGCATGCATTTTAGGAAGCTTTTTAGTCACCTCATATCAGGGTAGAATTAATAATGGCACCCTGACTGTGACTTCGGCATGGTAACATGGGTGGTGTTTATTACATAAACAACATCACCTATTTGTTTAGAATGAGGAGCATTTTGCTGTCTCTGTTGAGGTTGCCCCATGCCAGAATTCTGGCCCAGCTGATTCCTGTTTTGCTCCTGCAAGGGATTCTGGAAGATTTACCAACCCTGGGGACACTAGGATAGGTAGCGCTAGGTAGGAGCACAAAACATAACAGTACTTTAATACAAGCATATATTCTCTGTAGCAGCATAATGGTTGAATTGTTTGTCTTCTTCACCATTCTTATAATGCTAATCACTCTATTCTGTTTCATTCAATTGATTATTGCAGCACACGTATTTTATACAAGAATTATAATGCTTCAATAAATGTTGAAACACCATGTTGTGTCTTTCTTGTGTATCTTTTTGGGTATGCATGAGATACCAAACGAAAAGGTTCTATTTTTTTGTAACATTTTTTATTGGCATTTATCATAATTGCACACAGACAGATACAGTCATAACATTCCATCACTCACTCCCTTGCATTACAAAGTGGTGTCCAGGTGGTGTACCCTTGTCATCCCACCTGGTTCTGTCTTATCACCGAATATACCCATCAGAAAACATCACTTCCATTTTATAAACAGTGATATCAAACCATTCTGTATATTAAACATTTATATAATTCTAACCCTTACAACATATATTCCTAGGTTTATGTGTACATGCATATTTGATGGCGCAATCTATTTCAAATGGGAGCTCCAGTAGGGAGATCTCACTAATGGTGCCTTTTTTTATCTTCCTTTACTTGAAAACAAAAGGGAAAAAGAAATTTGGGGCATATTACCAAGGATTTGCGATAATTATCGCAAAGCGCGCTAGCGCTGTTTTTTTTATCGCCGGCTATCGCTGGATTTCATCGTGGAGATAAATTGTTATTATCAACGCTTATCTCCAAGGCGATAAAAAATCCAGCGATAGCGGCGAAACCCAGCAATAGCGCGAGAAATCCAGCGATAAATTCACTGCGCTAATGAAAAGCTTGCTAATAGGCAGGTGAGGACTTAACCTTACAATCCACCTCAAATTGACAAGATGGTTAAGTCAAGTTTTTAGCAGGTGTTAAATTCCAGCGATAATCGCGGTTAGCACGACTTTTTTTATCGCTTCGCGGTCATTGCTAATAGGGGGAAGTTGTGTTTGCGACTGTTTGCAGTTGCTTTTAGTTGGGAACGCCTACTTTGCATGTCATTAGCAATAATTATCGCTGACATGCAAAGCGGCACCAAAACGGTCGCTTTCGCCATAAAGCTGTCGCTAACAGCTGTTAGCGACAGCTTGGTAATAGGGCGATAGAAATATCGCTGCTTTAGCGGCAAAAAGTCCCGCGAAAGCATCGATACCGCCCTTGCTAATATGCCCCTTAATCCCTTGACTTGAACAGTTAACAAACACATGCATGATGACCTGGTATCTTACAGGATCTAAGATCCATCTAATCATTGTGCGGGCAATACTGGGCAGGGGGGGATGCAGTGGGATGACATGGCCCTCGGTTTGTGACCTACTACCATCAAAGCAGCCTGGTCAGCGACTGGGCTTCCCAGGACACCCGTTACTTATGTTCTCCATCATGATCTGACCCATTGATTCTACTCCTGGGTGTTTACTATGGCACCACTTGTCCCCATCTCCTGTTGGGGGGCCTGCCCACCACGCTAGGCTGCCAGTTATAGACTCATTTCAATCACTAGTCTGAGACCCATCTCAATGACTATCATCAAAGTCTTGGTCCCTCTCCGGGTGTTCCTAAGCATCCTGGATATCACTCCACTGTTCTACAATGGGGCAGATCCGCAGGCCCCTCTCTTCCTCCCTGGTCAATGCCCTCCCTTTAGCGCTAGCCCATTGTGTCACATCACGTCTCCATTCTTCCACCTTCGGGCGCACTGTGGAATTCCAGGCTGTGACTATTCTCCTTCTGGCTAAAACTAAATCCAGATCCAGATCCAGAAATCTGTTCCCGACTTTCTGCTCAGGGGGATGAGGGAAGAGCCCCAACAAGCAAACCTCAATCTTAGGAGTTAATGTACATCCCATGGCCTTATGCACAGCAACTATTACAGCTTCCCAATATGGCTTCAAGCCAGGGCATGCCCATTTCATGTGAACAAAGTCTGCATCTTCACAGTCACACCTGGTGCAGCCTCAGGCTTCCCCACCATAGATGACTCTTAGCCTGTGGGATGTCATGTATGTCATGTGCAAGTAATTGAATTGCATATACTTCAGTCTGGTATTACAAGAAACTGTTCTGTGTTGTGTAAGCACTCTGTTCTATTCGGGATCGTATAGTTCCCTCTCTAGTATTGTCTCCCAGCACTCACGTAGTTGTGTCAGGGAATGTCGGGATGCCTCCGACAACGAGCAGTACAGCCACTTTACCAGATGACCAGCCGTAGCCAAGGTTAATACAGAGTGTAACACTGGGTGTGCCTTAGGTTCCTCCCTACTTCCCCCCTTAATCCACTAAATGTACGCATCAGGGCCTCATACCGGAGGAATTGGCCTGGTGAGCGGTCAGAGACTGTCACTAAATCTTCCAGAGGAGTAAGGGTGCCCTGGTGGTAGAGGTCTCCTACCGTGGTTAGTCCCACCTCGGCCCAGGCCGTCAACTGATCGGCTGTAAATGTAGAAATCGGATCTCCATGCGGAAGTCCAATTAGTGGCAGTACTGAGGAATGCAATGGTGTGCCCGCCATCTTAACCATTCCTCTACCCCAACATCGCAGGGCCTTCACCAATAGCGGTGAGTGGCATGGTGCCTCCACCTTCGAATTAAGCAACTTGGCCAAGAGCCATGTTGAACCCGCATCTCCCCCACCTGGTCTATGTCCTCTAATCGTATCAATTCCAACCATTGGCAATCTACCGCAGTTTAGAAGCCAAAAATATTGTTCGAAATTTGGAACTCCCAGCCCTCCTTCCCTCATGGGGCGTAGTAGGGTTGTCAAGGATTCTCTGCACCTACCCGTATCCCAGATAAGGTCCCTCAGTAGAGAGTCTAGTTGACGAAATCAGCCGACCAGAATTGTGATCGAGAGGTTAATAAAATAGTATAGTAAGTGCAGGAGCATGACCATTGTAGATAAGGCCATAATGGGTAGACACAAAGAGCACCAGAAGGGGACACAGGATCTAAGGGACCGAAATGCTCTCCGAGATTGCCTTCTTGGAGATCTTCCAGGGAGTGATGAATGTAAATTTCCAGGTATCTAAAGGTGGATTGTGCCCAATTAAGTTCCCCTTGAAATTCCTGAGGTCGAAGAAGTTCAGAATCCATCGGGAATAGGTATGTCTTGCTTCTATTGACTCTTAAACCGGACACTCGATCAAATTTCCCACTAAGTCAAGAGCTGAAGCAATGCCTACTGTTACGTCTTTCAGGTAAATTAGTAGATGATCTGCATACAAAGAGATGATATGATAATGTCCTCGTAAGGGTATCCCTATTCCCTCTACGCCCATTCGGATCAACACAACTAGTGGTTCGATTGCTAAAGCAAACAAGAGTGGCGATAGGGGGCAGCCCTGTCTAGTCGTCAGTAAATTCTATATTGCTGAGATACTATCCTGCCTGTCCGTACCCGCGCAGTTGGTTCTTCATACAGCAACTTCATCCATTCCAACCAGTCATCCCTCAGGCCCATCTGTCGCATCTTCTCAAATAGGTAATCCCACCTCACTGCATCAAAGGCCGTTTCCAGGGCAACTGACAAAAAGGCTGCCTGTGATAAGGTCTGAATTGCCTTATGATATAGGACCGAATACAATCTTCACAAATTGAGGGATGTGTTCCGGGAGGGGATGAACCTGTCTGGTCAGGGTGGATCAAAATAGGGATGTACTGAAGTAAGCTAACCGCCATAGTCTTACTAAGGAGTTTAAAATCCGTTTGAGCATGGAGAGCAGGCGGAAGTCTTGTGGAGAGGCCCCCTGGGAAGTGGTTTTGGGGAGAGGAATTACCAATGTGTCACAAAAGGAGTTCGTAAACCGCCCAAGCCTTAAAGATTCCGCGTATAGTGTCACTAACCTGGGGGCCAGCATCGAAGCATAGGCAGAGAAAAATTCTATCGGGAGGCCGTCCGGCCCCTGGGTCTTCCCGGTGGCCAAGCTTTTAATTGCAGCTCTGACCTCCTGTTCTGTCACCGGCCCACCCAGCGCTTCCCTAGACTGGGGGACTAGTTTCCAGAGCGGTAATCCTCCCGAAAATTCCCTCTGTTCAGTCAGTGGGATTGGGGGCGGCGTACAGTACAGGTTTCTATAATAATCGCAGAATATAGCATTTATTCCTTCAGGCTCATGGACAATGCCACCATCTCCGCTCGCTATCCCTGTAATCAGGGACCCCGGGTTTCCGGCTGTATCAACCATGCCAGTAGTCTGCCCTGCTTCCCTTCTTCTTCCTGAACTCTTGTCTGTTGTTCTCTGAGATCGTGGCACCATAGCTGCTCTAGGGCTGCGTTGTAGAGTAAGTGCACCTCTCTCAGGCCCTCTGAATCCTCAGACTCTCTGCCCCTCATGTTTCCCAGCCGGTGTGATCTATCCTCCTGTGCCTGTAATTCTAAATGTAATTCCCTCTGTGCCCCTAACGTGTGGCCTAGGCAGTGTCCACGTATTACTGTCTTAAATGTGTCCCATTCCACCAGCCTAGTGGATGCTGTCTGTGTGTTGTCTGCAAAATAATTGCTGATGGCAATCTGAAGTGTTTCCCTATAACAGACATCCTCCAAAGCCAGTGGGTTAAGTCACCACAAGGGGATTAGTGGGCGAGTCCCCAATGGTTTAAACTCCAGCAACAAGGGACAGTGATCTGATATTGTGCACCCTAGGTATTCAGTGCGGAGAACAGCATTACACAGAGTGTGGGAGCACAGAATGGCGTCTAGACGTGTGTGTACCTGATACAGGGGTGAGTAAAAGGAATAGGTCCTTATGTAAGGGTGTTGTGTCCTCCATGTGTCCTCCAACCCCCAGTGTGTCATCCAATCCCTTAACCCAGCAGCATTACGATGGGCTTGGGCTCCCGGCAATGGGGGTGTCAAATGATCCATCAGATACACTATTAAAGTCTCCCCCAAGGAGAAGATTTGCTGCTGCTAAGTTGGCCAGGGGGGCTGACAATTTATGGAGGAAGGGGACCTGGTCCTGATTAGGGGCATACACACTGCCAAGTGCTACCTCCCATCCCCACAGTCGTCCCGTGACCAGGACATAGCGGCCCTCTTATCAATGAGTATACCCTTGGGCTCAAATGGGACTCCTGCCTTTACCCAGATCAACGCCCCCCTTGCATATGCCGAGAAGGAGGTGACAAATACCTGTCCTCTCCACTGCCTGTGCAATTTTTCCACTTCACTTTGGATAAGATGTGTCTCTTGTAGCATGGCTATCTGCACTCCACGCCTGCGCAAATACCTAAGAACATTGTGTCGCATGTTTGCCAATTCCAGCCCTCTGATGTTCCATGTCATAAATTTTAATGTTGAGTGCGGTGTAGTCATTGCTAATCAGACATTGTTGACTCCCCTCACCCTATACTCCATCTCCCGCCCACCAAAATGCACCAAATCAGGCCACTCTTGCATTTAAAACAAACAGGCGCAACATAAAATTGAAAACATCCCCAAACTGTAACTCCCTGTCCCAAGAGCAGTCTGGCAACTGCCAGCCACCCAAACTGTGAATTAACCATCGTATCGAATTTGAAGATCCAACCCAAGTTTGAGTCAGTGCTCCAATGGGGGGCAGACTACAGCCCTAGAACAGTGTATCCCACTCCAAACGCATCTGGCCATGCCCATATCAGTCGGTAGACATCTTCACTTTAAACCACATCAGGATATCGTGTGGACAAGCGGGCGCCGCCACTCTCCACAATGTCATTTCATTAAATGATGTCATCCGCCGTCCTGGGGGTAACGTCCGGCATCTGGGCACTGTCTGCTTGAGAAGACTCAGACTCGGATTCATCAGTTCCTTTCACTGAAGGGGAGCCAGACTCCGATACGTTCTCCGACCCCCTCACGATTGTTGCCATGGCTTGGAGGGCCGCTGCTCTCTCTTTCTCAGTTTGTGTTGGGCTGGCTTTCTTTGCTAGCCCCTTCTGTGTTGTCTCCAGGGGCTTTCGTCATCACCCCCCCTTGCTTAGGTTCAGTTGTGTACCCTGAGAGCCGCGTCCCATCTTTATAGGATTCAATCCATTCCCAGGCTTCTGCGGGTCTTTGCAGAAATGAGTCTTGCCTTCCAGCATAATTCGTAACCTAGCGGGGAACATCAAGGAGTATTGTAGGCCCTCCTCCCTCAGGGCCTTCTTAACCTCAAGAAAGGATGTTCTCTTCCTCTACACCTCCATCGTATTATTGGGGAATACGGGGACCTTGCAATTATTTACTATGAAGGGGCCTGTGGTTCTGGCTTTGTTGAGCAAAATGTCTATGTCTTTATAATGAAGGAGCTGTGCCACCAATGGGCGCAGAGGACACGCCGGCGGCCGGGCCAGCACTTTATGTGCTCATCTCAAGTGTGTAAAAGGCAGAGAGGTCCTCCGGTGCCACCGCCGATCTGAGCCAATGTTCCAAATAGGAGACCATGTCTGTGGTCTCCAATCCCTCCGGCAGCCCAACCACCCGGATGTTGTTGCGCCTATTGCGCCCTTCAGCATCTTCCGGTCTACGTTCATGTGCGCAATCCCTATCCATAAGTTCAGCCACCTGGAGAGAGGTTGTTAACTGCACAGGGTGGAGGTCAGCAAGGGATGACTCTGCTGATTTAACTCTATCAGCTAGTTTATGGTGTTCTGCCCGGAGCAGACCCAGTGCAACAAACACACACAGTGCTGATGTCTTGATGTAATGTGGCTTTGGTATCTGCAATAGCCTCAATAATTTTAGTCAATTGCTGCTGCACTGGGTCTCCGGAGGGTTCCGGCTCTTGTCTCTGTGCATTTGGGGTCTCCACAGCTCAGTAGGTATTTCTGATGGCCTGGCTCTGGTTATGCCCTTTTCCACTCGAGATGTTACCCAGCAAATTTTGGGAAGATTCCCTGCTTCAATCTCTCATCTCGGCAACAAGGATGCAATATGGGGTCAATCAAGGAGATCACGGCGGGAGCCTGGAGTTTTGTCTAATAAACCAGTGTACTCTCCGCTGGGGTCCTACTAACAAATGAAGGATCTCAAAGGCGCCCCTGGGGTGGCTTTATTCCAAAGTTTTGTCTTTCACTGTTTCTCACCATCCATTCGCATCGCTATCTAGAAAGTGTGTCTGCCAAGCAATGTATGAGCACTGTGGATGAGTAACTCACCCTCATTTAGAATGTGGCTGTACTTTCACCCTCACTGTCCCACAATGACATCACAGAGTAGCTCCAGTTGTGAGCTTTCCCCCATGCAATGAGCGGCACCTGCCCCCGATGTCTAGGGTCCCCCAATCAGATCTCCATCGCCCAGTCTCAGGGACCTAAGAACTGCCAGGGTTAATCTGGGCCTCAATTACTGCAGCTGGAGATAAGTGTTAGCTGAGCTACTGACCTTTCCCTATTATTGTTGCTCTCCACAACTAAGGCACCGGACAGCAGCCAGGGCCCCGAGTTTCCTCTGCTGCCAGAGGTCACTTCCCCTACCTTCACTTTGGGCACCTTGCCCAGGCCATCCAGGAGGCTTTACAGCCATTCCCGGATCCCAGTCTTATGGGCTGTCTCCGGTTGCTGCTGACCAAGCTCCCACGTCACCCCAGCAGCCCTCACGCACAGCGCCAGGCAGTCGGGTCTCACCCCCGGCGGGGGAGGGAGTCTGCTTCTACCCGCTTGTGGGTGGTCTCCTCCTCTGGTCTTCGCCGCAATGCTTTCTGCACTGCTACCGGGCCTCACATCGCAGTCTGTCGCTGGCCCGAACGGGGCCCTCCTCCATTCGGCAGTTGATGCAGGTCCTTGCAGCAGCCAGCTCTTCTCGTCATGCCACACGTCCCAATGGAGCAAGCGGGGCCCCACCCGGCTTCTCCGCTATGGTGGTCCGTGGGGCTCACCTCCTCTGTGTACTCCGCTTCGTGCGGCCTTCCACATGGGGACTCTGCAGGTCTGCCGGCTCAACATGCCATCATGGCTGGCACCAGCTCCCACTCGATGTCGCTCCCAGCTGTAGAATGGCAGGAGTCAATTCTTCCATCCTCGCATGTCGTGGCGCCCGCTGCCTCAGGCAGTCGTTCTCGACGCCACAAAAGTCAAGGTGTAGACTCGATTTAACAGGATTAATAATGGGCTGGTGTGGAGAAGCAGGCTCATGCGTCTGCCATCTTTGGCTGCTAAGCCACGCCCCTTCAAATGAAAAGGTTCTAGATCTGTTTTCATGATTTCCTTGGGGGGTCAGAGTTGTCATGTTCTAAGGTTGCATATTCCACCTGTTACCTTACTTGGTATGGGGTACAGATGGTGCACTGTGAGCTAGCATGACTAAGGCCAAGATATCCTGATGGTGTGCATAGAATCAGTCTTGCACAGTTTTGAAGTTTATGTTTTCCAACAAATGCATTGTTTTACTGAGAAAGTATAAGTTGTATGACACCATGAAACACCCTGAGTATTCTGCTGTTCATACTGTGGCCCTGAGTACAGGGCCTGTGCACATCACAGGTGCAAATTGAGCACTTTCTAATTACTGTGGGACACAGTAATTTAAGGGTGCTCAATTTCCATCCGATTCTGATTTGTACCTGCTGGGAATTACATGCAATTTGCACATGATGTAATCCCATTAGCGAGTATGAAAAACAGAATTATGCACATTTTACACCCAATATGTGCAACAGGTTTGCCTTCTGCAAATGGCAGCTGATAATTCCAATCTAGAGCACAGTTTATTCCTGACTTTTAAACATAGTAAGAGAGCAACCTTCAATTTGCCTCCAAAACAGGATTTAGGGCCCAAAGATATTCTGGACCTATATCTTCCCAAGGAAGGAAAATTATATTCTAGTGGTAATGGCAGAAGCCAGTTACACTAGCTATTTTGAAGTAGTCTCACATTGAAAACAAATTTCTAAAATATAGGACAGTGTTTGGCCGTCTGCAAATTTACATTAACAACTACTTTTTTTTTGCTTAAAAAATGGTGGTCACATTTACTCCTCAATTTAATGACTTTTCAGAAACTTAAGCCTCATTTTAAAATCAAGTTTATAGGTGTGATTAATCTCTCAAGGAAAGAATATTAGTTGCTCTCTCTTCTACGATACTGATGTTCACTTACTGTGATGCCTAGGCTTGTGTCAACATTATGCTATGTTGTTTTGCTTCTATGTCAAATTAGTATATATTGTATAACTTATATATCAGTTCAAAATATTTTATTGAGGTTTGTAACATAATAACATAAAGATATACAAAAAATAAGAGCAAAATAGTCATACATCTTAGTGTAAATTTGAATTAATAGTGAGGAAAGTGTTACTCAATCCAATCATTCGATAAAATTCATAAAATAAACTAAAACAAGTATAGAGCTACATATAGAATGCTATCTAATACAAACAAGTTTACTTTGAGCAATTAACTGGCACTAAGAAAAACATCCAAAGTCTTCAAAACTGATGATGTGCGATAGAGTGGCATCTTATTCTTATTGAACGAGAATTCAATCCCATTTCTCATATATAATATCCAATCCCACCAGGCACGTGAAGATATATTAATCACAGAATTCAAATTCATAGTAATAGATCTGATAGCAAAAGAAATTAGTAAATCAAACAATTTAGCATCCGTATACGAAAATGTGAACAAAATGAGTGAAGATTTACCTAAAATACTGTCATATGTAATGGGATGATCAATATTACAAATTTGAGAGATTTTACACAAGACATCAGACCTGATGTTAAATATCAATGGACATTCAAATAACATACAGGTGTATTAATTAAATGTATCTTAAATAACCTAACAAGAGTCCAGTAATAATTATTTAATATAAAAGAGTTGGTCTGGCATATGAAAGACAAAAAAACAATTTGAAATGTTACATAACCAGATTTTTTTCCATGCTTGCGAAGAATAGTTATTATTTAAGAGGAGATTCCAAAATTCACTTATCTTTAACAAATTGATAGTTTGTATAAGTTAACTTTTTATATATTTTAGAAGCAACATGGCCAGTGAGTCTATGTATGCTAAAAAAACAGCTCCATATCTGAACATTGAGAGTCTGGTATAGAACTATTAAAGGCATTGAGGATCACATTACACAATCTAACATATCTATGACATTCAAAAGCAGAAAACTGCTATTTAGATTGTAAATCTGGAAACAATGAAACATATTACTAATACAAATGTCTGAGATATATACAAGCATTAATCCATTTTTCCCAACAAGAGATTTAATCAAAGGATTATTCCATAGAGATAAATTCTTAGAAAAGAGAATTCTATTACCAAGTGTTGCATCCAAACTTAATATAGTAGTTATAGTAGTGCTGAGAATTGGAGAGTAAAATTTTTCTTTTTTAAGATCCATAGTAAGATCCATAGTAAGAATGGCCGGGAAGGGACCAGTGCAACAATATTTCTCTCAAGTAAAATCTAGTGGTGTGGCAAGTGGGATAGATTAGAAAACTAGAAAACACTTTGCACAGTTAAATAGGAGTCATGATATTTCTTAAAATCTGGAACACCTGAGCCTCCTTCTAATTTAGCAGTTTGTAAATGTCTGTGCTTAATACATGTGGTCTTATTATTCCAGATACATTCAGCAAGGTTTTTTTTTATATTGGTGAACAAAATGAAGGAAAGGTAACAGCAACATTGATAATAGATGTAACACTTGTCGGCCTATTACCATTTGAATTGCCTCAATTCTCCCCCACCATGATAAGTTGCAGGAAGACCATATGTTTAATATTTCCATATTTTAGCCAATCATTTTTTGCAATTGAAATCAACTTTATATTTTATTGTATTTAAAAAATAATTACCAAGATACTTAAGAGCAGTATTATTCCAAATAATGCCTGTGCCATGCAACATATTATCAAAATATAATTAAAGGAAAAATATCTAATATCACTGGACTGGTCTGTAAAGGCTCTTTAACATTTAGCAGTACAATGTCCGCATATGCAGAATCTTTAAGATCTATATTATTGATGGTGAATGTCTGTGTTTTCTCTAAAGTACAAATAAGAGTTGAAAGGGGTTCAATGGCCAATATAAATAGTAAAAGGGATTGAGGACACCCCTGCCTAGTGCCTCTAAACAATGGAAAAGGAGAAGAAGTAATACTGTTTGCAAAGATAGCTGCTGTGGGTGAACAACACAATACTTTAACCATTGAAATACATGTATCACCAAAACAGAATGCTTGCATAGTTCTAAATATAGATTTCCAATTGACCTTATTTCAGCATCTAAAACTAATAAGCCTATGGGGCATTTACATTTCTTAACCCCTTCGCTGCTAGGCCTTTTCCCCTCCTGTGCTAAGCCTTTTTTTGGCTATTTGGGGTAGTTTGCGTTTAGGTCCCTGTAACTTTTTGACCACATAAGGTATCCATGCCAAATTTGTGTCCTTTTTTCCAACATCATGGGGATTCTAAAGGTACCCAGGGTTTGTGGATTCCCCTGGAGGGACCCAGAAAGTAGCCAAAATACAGCTAAATTTTGTTTTTGGGGAAAAATGCGAAAAAGGGCTACAGATGAAAGCATCTGGTTTTTCCCTGCAAATGGCATCAAAAAGGGGTTGTGGTGCTGAAATCACCATCTTCCCAGATTTCAGGGACAAGCAGACTTCTGTCAGAAAACCAAAATTTTGTACACAGTTTTGGCATTTTTCTGGGACATAGCCTATTTTTACAATTTTTTGTGCTTTCAACCTCCTTCCAGTTAATGGTAGAAATGGGTATGAAAGCAATAATGGATCCTGGAAAGCCATACATTTCTGAAAATTAGACAAAATTCTCTATTCAGCAAGGGGTCATTTGTGTAGATCCTTCAAGTTTTCTTTATAGAAACAAACAGTTAAATATAGGAAAAATTGAAAATTAGTTGAAAAAAAGAGCCATTTGTGTCAACGTTTTCACCTGTAACTTCTTCTAATTATGACAGCTATTTGAAAGCAATATACCATTACATCCGTTGGACCTTTCTGGTTGTGGTGATATATAGGACTTGTAGGTTCACCAAGAACCCGGCGAACCCAGAGCCAATAACTGAGCAGCATCTTGCAATGGTTTTTATTATGTCCGGGTATATAGCAATTATTCTGGGAAAATGTATACATGGAAAAATCGGTATGAAAGACACCTATGTATTTCTGAAATGGGAACAAAATATAGCGTTTAGAAACAGTAGATATTTGCACATTTCCGAAATTGGGAGTACCCATACTAGCATGAGAATTATAGGTCATTTTTCAAAATGACTTCTTTTTTACACATTGTCTTTCATTTGGAAGGCAGAAATGCATCGAAAGTCAATAGATAATAACAGTTGCTCTACAATTTTGTGTTACCCTAAGTCTCCCGATAAAAATGGTGCCTCACTTGTGTGGGTAGGCCTAGTGCCCGCGACAGGAAACGGCCCAAAACGCAACGTGGACACACCACATTTTCACAGTAAAAAATGACCCTTTTATTGCAAAGTGCCTAGCTGTAGTTTTTGAACCCTAGCTCTGCCGGCACCTAGGAAACCTAGCAAACCTATACATTTTTGAAAACTAGATACCCAGGGAAATCCATGATGGGGTGACTTGATTGGCTCTCACCCGGTTCTGTTACCCAGAATCCCTTGCAAACCTAAAAAATTGTCAAAAAAAACAAATTTTCCTCACTTTTCTGTGGTGGAAAGTTCTGGAATCTGCGTGGATCCACAAAATTCCACCCACCCCGCGTTCCCCAAAGTCTTTCGAGAAAAACGGTACCCCACTTGTGTGGGTAGGCCTAGTGCCCGGGACATGAAACAGCCCAAAAGCAACGTGGACACACCACATTTTCACAGTGAAAAATGACCTTTTTTTTGCAAAGTGCCTAGCTATAGTTTTTGAACCCTAGCTCTGCTGGCACCAAGGGAAACCTAGCAAACCTATCCATTTTTTAAAACTAGACACCCAGGGGAATCCAGGATGGGGTGTCTTGACTGGCTCTCACCAGGTTCTGGTACCCAGAATCCCTTGCAAACCTAAAAAATTGTCAAACAAACCACATTTTCCTCACTTTTCTGTGGTGGTAAGTTCTGGAATCTGTGTGGATCCACAAAATTCCACACACCCCGCGTTCCCCAATGTCTTCTGAAAAAAATGGTACCTCACTTGTGTGGGTAGGCATAGTGCCCGCGACAGGAAACAGCGCAAAACGCAACGTGGACACACCACATTTTCACAGTGAAAAATGACCCTTTTTTGCAAAGTGCCTAGCTGTAGTTTTTGAACCCTAGCTCTGCCGGCACCTAGGGAAACCTAGCAAACCTATACATGTTTGAAAACTAGACACCCAGGGAATCCAGGATGGGGTGACTTGACTGGGTCTCACCAGGTTCTGGTACCCAGAATCCCTTGCAAACCTAAAAATTGTCAAAAAAACCACATTTTCCTCACTTTTCTGTGGTGGAAAATTCTGGAATCTGCGTGGATCCACAAAATTCCCCCCACCCCGCGTTCCCCAAAGTCTTCCGAGAAAAATGGTACCTCACTTGTGTGGGTAGGCCTAGTGCCCGCAACAGGAAACAGCGCAAAACGCAACGTGGACACACCACATTTTCACAGTGAAAAATGACCCTTTTTTTGCAAAGTGACTAGCTGTAGTTTTTGAACCCTAGCTCTGCCGGCACCTAGGGAAACCTAGCAAACCTATACATTTTTGAAAACTAGACACGCAGGGGAATTCAGGATGGGGTGACTTGACTGGCTCGCACCAGGTTCTGGTACCCAGAATCCCTTGCAAAAATAAAAAATTGTCAAAAAAAACACATTTCCCTCACTTTTCTGTGGTGGAAAGTTCTGGAATCTGCGTGGCTCCACAAAATTCCACCCACCCCGCGTTCCCCAAAGTCTTCCGAGAAACCTGGTACCTCACTTGTGTTGGTTGGCCTAGTGCCCGCGTCAGGAAACAGCACAAAACACAACGTGGACACACCACATTTTCACAGTGAAAAATGACCCTTTTTTTGCAAAGTGCCTAGCTGTAGTTTTTGAAGCCTAGCTCTGCCGGCACCTAGGGAAACATAGCAAACCTATACATTTTTGAAAACTAGACACCCAGGGGAATCCAGGATGGGGTGACTTGACTGGCTCTCACCAGGTTCTGGTACCCAGAATCCCTTGCAAACCTAAAAAATTGTCAAAAAAAACACATTTTCCTCACTTTTCTGTGGTAGAAGGTTCTGGAATCTGCGTGGATCCACAAAATTCCACCCACCCCGCATTCCCAAAAGTCTTTCGAGAAAAATGGTACCTCACTTGTGTGGGTAGGCCTATTGCCCGCGACAGGAAACAGCGCAAAACACAACGTGGACACACCACATTTTCACAGTGAAAAATGACCCTTTTTTTGCAAAGTGCCTAGCTGTAGTTTTTGAACCCTAGCTCTGCCGGCACCTAGGGAAACCTAGCAAACCTATACATTTTTGAAAACTAGACACCCAGGGGAATCCAGGAAGGGGTGACTTGACTGGCTCTCCCCAGGTTCTGTTACCCAGAATCCCTTGCAAACCTAAAAAATTGTAAAAAAAACCAAATTTTCCTCACTTTTCTGTGGTGGAAAGTTCTGGAATCTGCGTGGATCAACAAAATTCCACCCACCCCGCATTCCCCAATGTCTTCTGAGAAAAATGGTACCTCACTTGTGTGGGTAGGCCTAGTGCCCGAGACAGGAAACAGCGCAAAACACAATGTGGACACACCACATTTTCACAGTGAAAACTGACCCTTTTTTTGCAAAGTGCCTAGCTATAGTTTTTGAACCCTAGCTCTGCCGGCACCTAGGGAAACCTACCAAACCCACACATTTATGAAAAGTAGACACACGGGGGATTCCAGTGAGGTATGGCTTGCGTCTATCCCCCAACGTTTTATTACCCAGAATTCCCTGCAAACCTGAAATTTTGCTGAAAAAATCACTTTTTTCACACATTTGTGTGTGGGAAAGTTGTGGCATCACCGGGCTGACACAAATTTCCTACCACCCAGCGTTCCCCCAGGTCTCCCGATAAAAATGGTGCCTCACTCTTGTCAGAGGCCCAAGTACCCGCGACAGGCAAGGGCCCAAAACGTATTGAGGCGACATCAAAATTGCCTATCACAAAACGACCTAGTTTTGCAAGGGGGGTCCCATGACGTTTTGGCCTGGGGCTCGGCGGCCACCTAGGGAAACCTACCAAACCCACACATTTCTGAAAACTAGACATCTGGGGGATTCCAGGGAGGTATGGCTTGCGTGGATCCCCCAATGTTTTCTTACCCAGAATACCCTGCAAACCTGAAATTTTGCTGAATAAAATCACTTTTTTCACACATTTGTGTGTGGGAAAGTTGTGGCATCACCGGGCTGACACAAATTTCCTACCACCCAGCGTTCCCCTAGGTCTCCCAATAAAAATGGTGCCTCACTTGGGTGGGAGGCCCAAGTACCCGCGACAGGCAAGGGCCCAAAACGTATTGAGGTGACATCAAAATTGCCTATCACAAAACGACCTCGTTTTGCAAGGGGGGTCCCATGACTTTTTGGCCCGGGGCTCAGCGGCCACCTAGGAAACCTACCAAACCCACACATTTCTGAAAACTAGACACCCGGGGATTCCAGGGAGGTATGGCTTGCATGGATCCCCCAACGTTTTCTTACCCAGAATCCCCTGCAAACCTGAGATTTTGCTGAAAAAAATCACTTTTTTCACACATTTGTGTGTGGGAAAGTTGTGGCATCACTGGGCTGACACAAATTTCCTACCACCGAGCGTTCCCCCAGGTCTGCCGATAAAAATGGTGCCTCACTCGGGTGGGAGGCCCAAGTACCCGCGGCAGGCAAGGGCCCAAAACATTTTGTGATAGGCAATTTTGATGTCGCCTCAATACGTTTTGGGCCCTTGCCTGTCGCGGGTTCTTGGGCCTCCCACCCGAGTGAGCACCATTTTATCGGGAGTCCTGGGCGAGCGCTGGGTGGTAGGAAATTTGTGTCAGCCCGATGATGCCACAACTTTCCCACACACAAATGTGTGAAAAAGTGATTTTTCAGCACAATTTCAGGTTTGCAGGAGATTCTGGAGTAAGCGTTGGGGATCCACGCAAGCCATACCTCCTGGAATCCCCGGTGTCTACTTTTCAGAAATGTGTGGGTTTGGTAGGTTTCTCTAGGTGGCACGAGCCCGGGCCAAGAAGTCATGGGACCCCTTGCAAAACCAGGTGGTTTTGTGATAGGCAACTTGATGTTGCCTCAATGCGTTTTGGGCCCTTGCCTGTCGCGGATTCTTGGGCCTCCCACCGAGTGAGGCACCATTTGCTCGGGAGACCTGGGCGACGCTGGGTGGTAGGAAATTTGTGTCAGCCGTGATGCAACTTTCCCACACAAATGTGTGAAAAAGTGATTTTTCAGCACAATTTCAGGTTTGCAGAGATTCTGGGTGAGAAAACGTTGGGGGATCCACGCAAGCCATACCTCCTGGAATCCCGAGTGTCTACTTTTCAGAAATGTGTGGGTTTGGTAGGTTTCCTAGGTGGCCGCCGAGCCAGGCAAAAGTCATGGGACCCCCCTTGCAAAACCAGGTCATTTTGTGATAGGCAGTCTGATGTCGCCTCAATACGTTTCGGCCCTTGCCTGTCGCGAGTACTTGAGCCTCCCACCAGTGAGGCACCATTTTATCGGGAGACCTGGCGAACGCTGGGTGGTAGGAAATTTGTGTCAGCCCGTGATGCCACAACTTCCACACACAAATGTGTGAAAAAGTGATTTTCAGCACAATTTCAGGTTTGCAAGAGATTCTGGGTAAGAAAACGTTGGAGGATCCACGCAAGCCATGCATCCTGGAATCCCCGGGTGTCTACTTTTCAGAAATGTGTGGGTTTGGTAGGTTTCCCTAGGTGGCCGCCGAGCCCGGGCCAAAAGTCATGGGACCCCCCTTGCAAAACCAGGTCGTTTTGTGATAGGCAATTTTGATGTCGCCTCAATACGTTTTGGCCCTTGCCTGTCGCGGGTACTTGGGCCTCCCACCCGAGTGAGGCACCATTTTTATCGGGAGACCTGGGCGAACGCTGGGTGGTAGGAAATTTGTGTCAGCCCGGTGATGCCACAACTTTCCCACACACAAATGTGTGAAAAAAGTGATTTCTTTCAGCAAAATTTCAGGTTTGCAGGGGATTCTGGGTAAGAAAACGTTGGGGGATCCATGCAAGCCATACCTCCCTGAAATCCCCCGGGTGTCTAGTTTTCAGAAATGTGTGGGTTTGGTAGGTTTCTCTAGGTGGCCGCCGAGCCCCGGGCCAAAAAGTCATGGGACCCCCCTTGCAAAACCAGGTCGTTTTGTGATAGGCAATTTTGATGTCGCCTCAATACGTTTTGGGCCCTTGCTTGTCGCGGGTTCTTGGGCCTCCCACCCGAGTGAGGCACCATTTTTATTGGGAGACCTGGGGGAACGCTGGGTGGGAGGAAATTTGTGGATCCATGTAGATTCCAGAACTTTCCCACACAGAAATTTGAGAAAAAAGTGATTTTTTCAGCTAAATTTGAGGTTTGCAGGGGATTCTGGGTAGGAAAACTTTAGGGGACCCACGCAAGCCATACCTCGCTGGACTCCCCCGGGTGTTTAGTTTTCAGAAATGTGTGGGTTTGGTAGGTTTCCCTAGATGGCCGCCGAGCCCGGGGTCAAAAACTCATGGGACCCCCTTTGCAAAACCAGGTTGTTTTGTGATAGGTAATTTTGATGTTGCCTCAATAGGTTTTGGGCCCTTGCCTGTCGTGGGTACTTGACCCACCCACGCGGGTGAGGTATCATTTTTATCGGGAGACCTGGGGGAACGCTGGGTGGGAGGAAATTTGTGGATCCACGTAGATTTCAGAACTTTCCCACACAGAAATTTGAGAAAAAAAGTGATTTTTTTCAGCTAAATTTGAGGTTTGCAGGGGATTGTGGGTAGAAAACGTTAGGGGACCCACGCAAGCCATACCTCACTGGACTCCCCCGGATGTCTAGTTTTCAGAAATGTGTGGGTTTGGTAGGTTTCCCTAGATGGCCGCCGAGCCCGGGGCCAAAAACTCATGGGACCCCCCTTGCAAAACCAGGTTGTTTTGTGATAGGTAATTTTGATGTCGCCTCAATAGGTTTTGGGCCCTTGCCTGTCGCGGGTACTTGACCCACCCATGCGGGTGAGGTATCATTTTTATCGGGAGACCTGGGGGAACGCTGGGTGTGAGGAAATTTGTGGATCCACGTAGATTCCAGAACTTTCCCACACAGAAATTTGAGAAAAAAGTGAATTTTTCAGCTAAATTTGAGGTTTGCAGGGGATTGTGGGTAGGAAAACGTTAGGGGAAACACGCAAGCCATACCTCGCTAGACTCCCCCGGGTGTCTAGTTCCAAGAAATGTATGGGTTTGGTAGGTTTCCCTTGATGGCCGCCGAGCACGGGGCCAAAAACTCATGGGACCCCCCCTTGCAAAACCAGGTTGTTTTGTGATAGGCAATTTTGATGTCGCCTCAAAAGGTTTTGGCCCTTGCCTGTCGCGGGTACTTGACCCACCCATGTGAGTGAGGTATCATTTTTATCGGGAGACCTGGGGGAACGCTGGGTGGGAGGAAATTCGTGGATACACGTAGATTCCAGAACTTTCCCACACAGAAATTTGAGAAGAAAGTGATTTTTTCAGCTAAATTTGAGGTTTGCAGGGGATTGTGGGTAGGAAAACGTTAGGGGAAACACGCAAGCCATACCTCGCTAGACTCCCCCGGGTGTCTAGTTTTCAGAAATGTGTGGGTTTGGTAGGTTTCCCTAGATGGCCGCCAAGCCCGGGGCCAAAAACTCATGGGACCCCCCTTGCAAAACCAGGTTGTTTTGTGATAGGTAATTTTGATGTCGCCTCAATAGGTTTTGGGCCCTTGCCTGTCGCGGGCACTCGGCCTACCCACGCAAGTGAGGTACCATTTTTCTTGGAAGACTTTGGGGAACGCGGGGTGGGTGGAATTTTGTGGACCCACGCAGATTCCAGAACTTTCCACCACAGGAATGTGAGGAAAATGTGTTTTTTGGACAAATTTTTAGGTTTGCAAGGGATTCTGGGTAACAGAACCTGGTGAGAGCCAGTCAAGTCACCCCATCCTGGATTCCCCTGGGTGTCTAGTTTTCAAAATTGTATAGGTTTGCTAGGTTTCCCTAGGTGCCGGCAGAGCTAGGGTTCAAAATCTACAGCTAGGCACTTTGCAAAAAAAGGGTCAGTTTTCACTGTGAAAATGTGGTGTGTCCACGTTGCGTTTTGGGCCGTTTCCTGTCGCGGGCACTAGGCCTACCCACGCAAGTGAGGTACCATTTTTCTCGAAAGACTTTGGAGAACGCGGGGTTTGTGGAATTTTGTGGATCCACACAGATTCCAGAACTT
Source organism: Calotriton arnoldi (assembly GCA_963921515.1). Classification (NCBI taxonomy): domain Eukaryota; kingdom Metazoa; phylum Chordata; class Amphibia; order Caudata; family Salamandridae; genus Calotriton; species Calotriton arnoldi. The sequence goes on along the minus strand of CAWUFW010016547.1, from coordinate 79,025 downwards.
TCCACCACAGAAATGTGAGGAAAATGTGTTTTTTTTTTACAAATTTTTAGGTTTGCAAGAGATTGTGGGTAACAGAACCTGGTGAGAGCCAGTCAAGTCACCCCATCCTGGATTCCCCTGGGTGTCTAGTTTTTAAAAATGTACAGGTTTGCTAGGTTTCCCTACGTGCCAGCTGCGCTAGGGCCCAAAATCCACAGGTAGGCACATTGCTAAAATAAAGTCGGAGCCTAGTGGGCTTTCTGCCACCCTGGGGGGGAATCGGGGGAGGGGGGTTCGTCCCGATATGCCCCCAAGAGGGGCAGAAAGACTGTGGCTATTTTTTGTGGGGGTGGGGGCATTGGTATGAGCATTTTGGGCAGCCCCCACCCCACGCATAAAAAAAGCCTGCGTAATCGCTGGCGCCTAGTGGGCTTTCTGCCCCCCCAGGGGGCAGATCAGGGGCCACTGCCCCCATCTGCCCTCCCGGGGGGCCGAAAGACTGGATTTTCTCTGGGGGTGGGGTGGGGGTATTGTCATGCCCATTTTGGGCAGCCCCTACCCCTACACGAATAAAACAAAAAAATCTGTGGTTTCTAGTGGGCTTTCTGCGTCCCCCGGGGGGGGCCAGATTGGGGGCTACAGCTCCCATCTGCCTCCGGGGGGGGCAGAAAGACTGTCATTTTTGTGGGGTGGGGATGGGGGCATTGGCGTGCCCGTTTCGGGCAGCCCGCACCCTGAAAAAAATTGCGCAAAAAAAAATCCCTGGTGTTTAGTGGCCTTTCTGCCCCTCCGGGGGGGGGAGATTGGGGGCTACTGCCCCATATGCCCCCCAGGGGGGCAGAAAGGCTGTAATGGTGGCCGGGGGGTGGGGGCATTGGCGTGCCCATTTCGGGCAGCCCCCACCCTAAAAACAAATGCGCAAAAAAAAATCCCTGTCGTCAAGTGGGCTTTCTGCCCCCCAGGGGGGGCAGAAAGGCTGTAATGGTGGCGGGCGGGTGGGGGCATTGGCATGCCCGTTTTGGGCAGCCCCCACCCTAAAACAAATTGTGCAAAATAAAATCCCTGGCATTTAGTGGGTTTTCTGCCCCCCCGGGGGGCAGATTGGGGGATACTGCCTCATCTGCCCCCCAGGGGGGGCAGAAAGGCTGTAATGGTGGTGGGGGTGGGGGCATTATCATGCCCGTTTCGGGCAGCCCCACCTAAATAAATGTGCGCAAAAAAATCCCTGGCGTCAAGTGGGCTTTCCGCCCCCGAAGGGGGCAGATTAGGGGCCAATGCCCCATCTGCCCCCCAGGGGGGGCAGAAAGGCTGTAGTGGTGGTGGGTGGGGGCATTGGCGTGCCCGTTTCGGGCAGCCCCCACCCTAAAACAAAATGTTCAAAAAACGAATCCCTGGTGTTTAGTGGGCTTTCTGCCCCCAGGGGCAGAAAGACTGTAATGATTGTGGGGTGGGGGCATGGGCATGCCCGTTTGGGCAGCCCCACCCTTATTTTTATATGCTAAAAAAATCCCTGGTGTCTAGTGGGCTTTTGCCCCCGGGGGGCAGATTGGGGCTACTGCCCCCATCTGCTCCCAGGGGGGCAAAGACTAAATTTTGCCAAATTTAATTGGGGGGAGCAAAGGCCCTTGCCCAAGGGGCCGCTCCCCCCTCCCTGGTGTCTAGTGGGTGGATCCCTGCTTGGGGATCGCCCTCCTGTGGAGATCCCCAAGCAGGGATCCACTGGGGAGGGGTGCCATTGGAAAGGGGAGAGTCTCCCCTTTCCAACGATACCTCTCCCGTCTTTCTACGTGCTCAGGGGGCTGAGATGGCCCCTGAGCACGTAAAGCTGAAACGAGCCTAAAGGCTCATTTCAGTTTCGGTTTCACTGAAATGACGTCAGCGCGACGTGCGCGCTCGATCGTCATTTCAGGGAAACCAGGGGGGGCCTCGGGAGCTGGGAAGCTCTTCCCCAGCTCCCGAGGCTCTTTGGTGTAAAGGGAATCCATCTGGTGCCCGCACCAGAGGGATTTCCGGGGCGATGTGTCATGACGGCCTGGAGCCGTCATGAGCACACGCCCACCGTGTATCATGACGGCTCCAGGCCGTCATGAGCACGGAAAGGGTTAAGGGAAGAGATAGTGTGACATAGTATTCTAGTGTTGTGCTAAGATAGTCTACCTTTCAGGAACCCATTTGGTTAGGATGAATAATGTAGTCTAGAATTGGAGAAAGTCTATTTGTGAGAACTTTAGCATTAATCCTACAATCCTGGGTAATGAGTGAAATGGGGCGATAATTAGAATGTAAAGAAGGACTTTTATTAGTTTTTTAAAGAACAATATTTGTTGCTTCTTTAAACGATTCTTCCACACAAGCTTTATGCGCAAATTCTTGAAACATTGATAGTAGGAAAGGGAAAAGTTGGTTCATAAAGGTTTTATAAAATTCTGCAGGAATGCTATCAATACCTGGTGCTTTTTTGGTATTAAGAGATCTAATGGCATTCCAAACCTCTTTCATACTTAAAAGAGCATCAATAATACTTCTGTCAGATTGTGATAAGGACACTAAGTTGCACTTAAATAGGAAGTTATCTAATATGGAATCATGAATATCTTGAGGATTATTATAAAGGTTTGTATAAAAGTTCTGAAATTGGGTAGCTATTTCTGTTACAGAGAGAAGTAAATGTTCATATGAATTATGTATAGCATGTATCTGATTTTTATCCTTTTTGATTTGTAAGTAAATAGCAAAAGTGCGGCCAGATTTGTTTACATTGAATTGGAAATTTAATTTTTGTTTGCAAATAAAAGGACCTGCTCTTTAACTAAGCAAAGTATTTTATTCATAATGTAAATTGTATTTTGACTTGAATGTGTGAAGATGATAAGAACAGCCTTTCAGTTTTGGAAATTTGCTGTTCAAAGCTATTAAGTTTTAAGCTGAAAACTGTATTCTCATGTGCCATAATAGAGATAGTCACTTCTCTGATATAAGCCTTAAAAGCATCCCAGTGAATAATGTGAGAAGTAACCTCTTGATGATTATTATGTAAGTATTCAGAGATAGCAGATAACAATTTGTTTCTATTAACATTGGATAATACAATATCAGCATTCATTCTCCATCAAGCTATATGTTTGGGAATATCCTCAAGGGTCAAGGAAAAATAGATTAAGGCATGGTCTGAAACAGTTATGGATTATACTGCAGGATTTAAAATTAAATGGCAGAAGTTCCAAGAAGAAAGTAAATAATCAAAATGTGAATATTTAGAATGAGCATGAGGATAAAAAGCAAAGTCCTCATCAGTGGGGTGATTGAGTCTCTAATGATCAACTAACTTAGTACTAGATAGGAACGCTTTAAACAGGGCATATGACCTTGAGCTATGAAATCTAACATTCAAAATTCTATCTAAAAGTGGATCAAATATCATTTTAATGTCTCGTTCTAAGATAAGAGGTACATTTCCATTAAGCAAAATTTCTGAAGAAACGGATTTACAAAAATTAGGATCATCTTGTGTAGGGGCATAAATATTAAAGAAATTAATGGGGAATTTGTTAATGAATGTATGAATATACATATATCGATCATCATAATCATGTTTGCAATGCAAAATGGTAACTGTTAACTTCCACAAGAAAAGTATAGCCACACCATTTTTACATCCCTATGCAGATGATAAGACTTTTGTACCAACCATGATTTTCACATATATGCAAGAATAGCATCAGCAATGTGAGTTTCTTGTAAATAACATATATCTACTTTACATTTATGTAAACAGTTTAATATTTTCCTTCTCTTTATTGGATGATGAAGGCCTTTAACATTTGATTAGACAATTTTAAAAGTATGATTATTTGCCATAGGGAAAAGAAGAAGGTAGAAAGAAGAAAAAGAAAGTGGAAGACTGGAACTGAAAAAAGAAATGAATATAGGATGTAGCCCACATATAATAAAGAAAAAAAAAACAAGATAAACAAAACAGAAATATCCCTTTGGAGAGAATACTTTCATTGAAACATTGAAACAACAAAGGTTCAATCAATGTGGAGATAGAGTGACATGGTAAGAAAAGTGGGGAGGGAGTACACTGCCTCTCATCCCAGCACAGTTCACCCCATTACATTCTGGTAAACGCAGTACACTTGCTTCAAAGTTGCTGTAGTTTTTCACTAAAGTTGATGCAGGTAGTGCTGTTATCTCTAGATGCATGTTTCTGTGTTTATCAATTTATCAATAGAGAACAAAAGTAGTAGAGAGCAGAGAAAAGTCATCTGGGGTTGCTAAAATGCTGCCCAAGTCTTCACAGGTTACAGTATTACTCCACAGGCACACAGGTTCATCCCAGTTGAGCTTGTCAGCTTGTTAGCTCAAGGTAGCCTTTGAAACACAGCCTTTTATCTCAGCACAGTTCACCCCATTGCTTTCTGGTAAATGCGGTATGCTTATTTCAAAGTTGCTATAGTTTTTCACCAAAGTTGGTGCAGGTAGTGCTGTTATCTCTGGACACATGCTTCTGGGTTTAGCCCTTCAGCAGTAGAGAGCAGAAGTAGTAAAGAGCAGAGAAAAGTAATTTGGGTTTGCTGAAATGCTCCCCAAGTCTTCACAGGTCACAGTACTACTGCACAGGCACACAGATGCATCCCAGGGTGCATTGCTGCTGTGTGAAACTTGGCATAGAAGATCAAATGGAATGTAAAACAGACCATTTACATTTTAATTAACTTGCTTTCTAAAGGTTCTTGAATGAAGACTTATGATGGAGGCTTCTCAGTAAGAGAGTGTTAAACCTGTCAGCTTTATGGTGGCCTTCCCCAAAACGTTTTTTCATACTCCTCCTGTTTTTTGCTGAATTTGTTTTTGTTGACCTTAGGACTGTGCACTTTTTACCACTGCTAACCAATGCTAAAGTGCTTGTGCTGTCTCCTATAAACATGATGAAATTGGCTTGCACCCAATTGGCATGTTTATTAACTTATTAGTTTCTAGTAAATTGGTACTGCATGTATTCAGGGTCTGTAAATTAATTGCTACTACTAGGCCTGCAGCACTCATTGTGTCACCCACTTAAGTAGCCCTTTAAACATATCTCACACCTGCCACTGTAGCCTTTGTGTGCAATTGTAAAATGCCATTTCGACTTGGCCAAATAAACCTTTTCTCAGGCATAAACCTTCCTTTGTAGTTCATATGTCACCCCTAGGGTAGGCCCTAAACAACCCATAGGGCAGGGAGCAGTATATTTAAAAAGTGGGACATGTACATTTAACTTTTACAAGTCTTGGTAGTGAAAAACTCTTAAAATAATTTTTCACTACTGCAAGGCCTGACCATCTCATAGCATAACATTGGGTTACCTTATTGCATTTAATAAATGATAACTTTCAAGTGGGAGCAGGTAAGAAAGTTGAGTTTGGTCTCTAAAGAATTGCAATTTTAAACCCCCTTTAATGGCTAATTTGGGTTTTAAGTCACAATTCTGAAAATGCCACTTTTAGAAAGTTAGTATTTTCTCATCCTAACCATTTGGTGCCTGTATCCTGGGTCACATGACTAGGTGTAGCTGGCAGTTGGTTTTTGTGTACTACTCCAAGACAGTGAGACAAAGGGGGAATAGGTGTTGGCAGACTGGGCCAATTCTGAATTGATAGGTGGGCGGAGCTGTCACATACCACAGTTGCACATCACAACGTCTTTGCATCAGCACACTCATAAAGGGTTTCACACCAGTCTTTTGTGCCCCAGAAAAGCTAGTGCCAGGGCTGGAGGCAGGAAATTCCAGACACCTCTGTAGGGGAAGGACTCTAGAAGCTTGTCCCACTTCAAAGTGGGCACCAGGAATAAATAGTGGACCCTGAGACTCAGCTCTTCAGATCACTCCTGGACCTGTGAACTCAGCCAGGAAGGACTGCTCAGCTGTGAAGAGTGCCCGGCTGCCCAAACTCTACTCTGCTGACAAAGGACTGCTTTTTTGCTCAAGTCCATGCTGTACCAAGGACTCTTTGGCTGCTGTGAGCTGCTCTGCTGAATCCAGCCTGTCTGTGTGGACCCAGTACTCCAGGAAATCTCCAAGGGTCAGTTGGCTGGTGCCCTGCTAAAGCCACAGGGACATAACAGGCTTCTTTGACGTCTAACACATCTCCACACAACGCGATACAGCCGCCATTGACTTTGGCCCAGTGCAACCCAGCTCATTCTTGATGCTGACACATCTCAGCACAAATCCCCACAAGCCCCCACAGCTTCTTTGAATTGACGCAGCCTGATGCCGACTCCAGCCCAGAGCAATGCATCTTACCGCCTGTGCTGATGCATCATAGTGCAATTCTTCACAAGCCCTATCGTTTTCCTCAAAGACAATGCAGTATCTCGCATTGCAGCTCTTCACTGACAGTTCCTCGATGCTGGCCCATGCAGCTCAACGCAAGGGCTTTACATCTCAATGCTCAGAAAACAAGCTACTTTCTCAGTGGACTGAACTCAGTCCTGTATTCAGCCCACGCTCTATCATGGTCAGCCTGTCCTTGAACTCAGTCTACTGCAACTAGGTCACCACGGTTCGCACTTTTTGTGTCTTAGCGCTTGGTTTCTTCAAAACCTTTAAAATTACTCGCTCCATAGGGCATTTCTTTGATCTTTCCGGCCTGCGCCCGTTTGTGGAGTTCCGTACAGATCTCGGGCTTCCCGAAACGGAGCGATACCGCTATCTCCAGATACGACATTGGGTGCTGCTGGAAGGGGTGCGGGAGGGTGCAGAGAGGTTGCTTACGCCGTTCGAGAAGTGGATGGAATGCAATAGAAAGACTAATAGGAAAGACACCCCAAAAATGATAGCCCAAGCCATGACAGAGACCAAAACACAGATAATCCAGGTGGGGTGACACCAGGAACTGTGGTAAAGTCTGAACAATACCTGCTTATTTTTGGGACAGGAGTTTTCCCTACCTGGTAAATGGGTGTTTAAAACTTTACTGAGTGTCTGACTGCATGTGAAACTGATAGCTGGACTTTTATTATGGCCCTGGTGTCACACTAACCTAGTATGTGCACAGAGGGCCAGACCTATCCTTGGCATTGTGTGGTCCAGGAACTGTTCTGTGACTTGGTGGAGTGTAACAAGCATGCCCTCATATTAGGCAGTGGACTACCATCCTTGTACTGGGTATATTAAGTAAAAAAGTGGTAGTGACGTATCTTGCTTTGTGAATTGGTATAGTGACCAGACCTTTTTCTCTATGTTGGTAAAATACAATCTGCTGACCCTTGTTGTGTAAAGTTTTGCTCTCATATGGACTTCAGAATCCTGCACTGATATTCAGTGTGCATGCCAAGTTTTTGTGTATGTGTAGTAACACATTTATGAAAGTAGGACTCTGTGATTTGTGTGAAACTGACTAGTGGGAGGCAATGGGGTCCGTTTTGGAGACCAGTGATTTACCATGGCACATGATGGAGGAAGAGGAAAGCAGGCCCAGACAGTGGAAGTGTATTGCCTGCATTACTTTGCCTGGAGGGTGGAGATCCAGGCACCAAAATGAGAAGAATGGAGGCAGGGCTGCTTAGATAGCAAATGGTTGCTGATTAGTTCTTCACAAGCACTGCCATTTGGTATATGGTAGAGAAGAGGGATGGAAGAACAGTTTCTGCTGTTCAATGTGAAGAGGGATGCTTCTACGCAGTGCCTGCCATTTGTTTGTCACTGATTACTGCTTCAGAAAGGTGATGGCAGCCAAGTGTAGAGAAAACTTCACTGTGAACCATGTTACGGATGGTCCTGCTTGGAGCGTATCCCATTGCTACCTGCTATCAGAGACATCACTTTGCACGAAGGCTGTGTCTGCAGAGCCATGTGAAATTGGCATTTGATAGAGAACCAACTTAAACTGTTTCTGGTTCTCTAAATACATTTTTAATGAGTTCACTCTTATGGTAGGTCCCAAATTATCTGCATCCTGTCCCAACTGACAATGTGTGGGCCTCTGTCTTGCCCTAGGGTGCTCCATAAATAAATCTATGAATGTTACATCTTTCGAGGATTTAGGAACTCCATATATTATGCTGCTAGATGCGTTTCGGCCCTATACTATGGGCTTTATCAGGACCACTCACAAGGTCATATGCAACACATAAAATCCACCAATACCAAACTCCTTCCATATTGGGACATGCGAGTTTTAGCAAAACACTGATCTAAGGGCAGTAGAGAATGAATCTCTCTTCTTTGACTCTGTCTGGTTCAGCATTATTTTGTATGTATGTATGTGGCTTTTCTATATTGCAAACATAGCCAAAAGATAGTAGAGCACTGTAGAGGGGCTAAATTGGTTTGCATATTTCAATACGTTGTACTGTAGTGTTCTTTGAAGATGCACTTCTTTAACTCTTTCCTCAATTAGAGCAGCGCTTTGGTGTTCCTGATGTATATGGGGAATGTTGATCTAGATCCCAGGTGCATAGATGGAAAAGGTCTGCTGCCTTGATTTTGCTTTTATACACTTCTTAGCCTCCAGTCTGACAGTGTCCTGTCTGCGGTGTGCCAAGAACCACCAGAGTTGGCGAGCTTGTCTGTAACATAAGGGAAGGTGCTAGTTGTGATGGTTTTGTAAACGATGCAGCTGGTTTTTAAGATGGTGCAGGCTGGCAAGTGGAGCTAATGGAGTTCCATGAGAATGGAGGTGATGCCATTATATTTCTTCAGGCCCTGGATGAGACATGCTGCGGCATGTAGGGTGCCCTTAAGGAGGGCCTGGTGTTACCACATCCAGATGTGTGAGCGCTTGAATGGCTGTTCTTAAGTCTCTTTCTGAAAGATACAGTCTCATTTTCTTTAAGAGAGAGAGCTGGTAGCAGGCTGTCTTTGCTCTTGGGAATATAGTCCTTGGAGGTGAGTTTGATGCCCTGGGTGAATCTAAGTGAGTTGGCATTCAGTAAACATTGGGGTTCAAAGCCATCAATGTTAATGCCATTGGGCCAGGTTTGCACTGTTTGTTGTCCTTGGCAAATGTAAAGAATTCTTTCTTGGTTGGGTTGAGCTTCAGGAAGGTGCTAGACATCAAGTCTGGAGGATGCACAGGTGGTTTTTGAAGAATTGGATGTCTGAAGCTGAGAAGTGTACCATCAGCGTATTGGTAAGTCTTGATGCTTTTATCTGTGATTGAGCACCAAGCGGCTTCATGTAGAGATTGAAGATGACAAAGGATGGAATCCTTGGAGAATTCACATGTGATAAATTAGGTGTTTAGGACCTGCAGGTGTCCATGTGAACAAACTGGTGTCAAGTAATTTTGGAAACCCTGATAAGTAAGACAGGCCAATGCACATTCACAAAATTAAAACCAGGAAGGCAAATAATGATAGTAGCAAAGCTGTACACTCCTTAACAGGGGCAGGATAGGTTTAATCCAGGCAGCACTGAGGAAGTAGTAGGGCTTTGCAGAGGAAGACATCTTAATGGGTGGTGACTTTAATCAGGTATCCAACGACAAATTAGACTAGTCAGGGCTCAACTACAGACAGACCAAGCATACATCCCAAGGCACACTGGAAAAACTTAGGGTCAAGGGGCTGGTGGTTGTTTGGCTCTCATTACACTCCTCTGAGAAATACTATATATATTACTCCCACATCCACCATTATTACTCAAGGATAGACCTTCTGTTTGTGTCAGTTGGACTGCTGAGATAAGCTGAGATAGGGGTCAAAGTCATGTCAGATCACGCCCCAGTCACTGGAAGCCTCAGGAATAGACAAGGCATCCCGGGATAGGAAAAGGAGTCTGGAATTATATATATGTCCCATAAGATGCTGACACTACAGAAGATTGTGAAAACTATAACAGACTTTCTGAAAATCCATGACACCCCATAGACAGCCCAGGAAACATTACCGGCTACTTTAAAAGCAATAGTAAGTGCTAGCAACTGCACACAACTGAAACAGGTCCTGCTCACTGGTGAAACTGGAACAGTTGCTGAAGATAGCAGAAGAAACACATATATGGCCAGGGTAAAGTGTGGCCATCAGGCTGGTAATGAAACTATGAGACCAACAAAATATGATGTTGGTGAATAAGATGAAAAGGAGCAATGTGGCCATAAACTAAAAAATATATGAATTCGATAACAATGACTATGCTCTGCATGTGAGTGTGCTGAAAAGCAAACAAAATAGAGGTAGGTTCAGGGCCCTTAGAAGTAGGGATGGCCAACTAACACACAAGGATGGAGGAAGGTGTTACTTTTTCGGGATTACTATACAACACTTTATTCAAAGAAAGGGGGCTCTATGACAAAATATCCACTACAAAAATATCTTGTCAAAAATATCGAGCTTACATACTTTGTATGTAAACCTCAAAAATATTTTTAAAAAATATTATGGAACAGAATATCATCAAAAACAGTAAGCATGGTGAAAAATAGATATCTATAGCATTACATGTAATTTATTTAAATATTAAAGTTAAACATGATATACTTTAAAGTAGTTTGAATTATTTAACCAAATAAAACAATATATAAAAATATATGTATATATACATATATCCAAAATACTTCTCCGACTACTGAAGCGGTCTGCACTCGAGGTGAAGGTATTACCATTAATTCAAATACCAGACAGTTTTCGTTGATATTGAGATATAACAGCTTTAATTCAGGACGCGTTTCGGCTGTCCTTGCAGCCTTTTTTAACTGACAAGAGCGCCGTTCATCTTTCAAGTATTTAAATGCTATCACGTGGGTCCATCTGCACTGAAATTGTAAAAATACTTCCCCCTGCTCAACACCATTAGTATAATTGTTCAGGAATTCTTGACCAATGTCATAAAATATATCCTCCAATGTCTTTATGGTGCGAGCAGAAATAAAAACCCACTGTGCAAAAATGCAAAATTTAAAACCCAGCGTTCTTAAGACTTGCTGCTTTAAAGTGATTTAACAGTCTCTGCAGTTCTCTTTGCATTCACCTCTCAACTAGGCAACTGCCTTCCGTGGTCCCAGCACCAAAGAGCCTTTCATTAAAAAAACACACACTTGCCTTTCTTCGAGCTTCAGGGGCATTCAGATTGCACAAGTCATGACCTTCAACAAACGCGGTTTTGTCTGAATGCTCCAAACCACCGGGGGTGCAGGTAAGGACGTCACCGCTGGCGTCCGTAGTATCCAAAATACTTCTCCGACTACTGAAGAGGTCTGCACTCGAGGTGAAGGTACATATATATGTACTTTAAAAAGTGTAAAAACAATATTTAACCGTTGCATTAAAATGATTAAAAATAATTCAAATATCAAAATTAACAAACACGTGTATATGTCAGAAACATATATCAAATGAAATTACAAAATACATTTTAAATAAAAAATAACAACTTGTTTATTTCGACAAATTATTTAAAAAGGAAAAACTTTAAAAATAATAATAATAACCCGGATCAAACAAATGTAGAGAAAGTGTTGAGCTTTGAAAGATTCTTATTTACATATTCTAACTCCAAACTTAAGCAAATGCAGGGAAAATATTGGACTTTGGAGGGGTTAGATTTACTATTGCAACTCCAGCATAAGCAAAAGCACAGAAAGTGTTGGACTTTAGAGGGGTTAGTATTAATATTTCAACTCCAATCTAAGCAAATAAGGGAAAGTGTTTGATTTCACAAGGGTTATCTAAACTATTCCTACTGAAATCTGTGCAACAGTAGAAATTTGTTGGGACTTTTAAGGGGTTACATATGCCAATTTTTCAACCTTTTAAAGCAAAAACATTTAAATACACAGAAAATAAAAAAAAATTAGTCGTATTTAAAATAAAAAATATATTAATTTTAAGTAAAATAAAATGAAATAAATGGAAAAATAAAACTTTCATTTTGCAAAATGTGTTTTCAAAATGTATAACATTAAAGGTATTTATATTAAATACATGTCCCTCCCTATTACCTAATAATAAAACCAAGAACAACTAAAACTAATTAAAAATATAATTAAAAAATATTAATACTAAATTAAACATTAAATAAACAATTAAAATTAACATAATTAAAACAAATAATAAATACAATCTCTTTCAAAATGTTGCAATTAAAGAAAGTGATCAACCAATTAAAAATGAACAAAAAAACAATTAAACAATGAAATATTTTAGAAATTAAGTATAGTGATGCCCTCAAAATAAAGATCAATAATCCACAGAAGTCCAATTTTTTTTTGTAAACAAAATGTTTATTGTTATTAACACAAACAACCCAATCCTTGGCTCAAAACAGTAAGAATAGTCTTGTCCATGCACTCCGTACAATAATGATGGAAAAGCTACAAGTATAAAACAATAGAATGTTGAAGAATTGTACACAGTGTATTATAATAATGAGCCCTTCTTTGTTATAGTAGAACCTCCATCCTGCCTAAACCCCCCAACCCCTGACTTCCTTTTTTTGTGTTTTCCTTCCTCTCACATTAGATGATCACACACACACAGTGTTCCTTTCGTTCTCCCACACAAGCCAACACTCACAGAATATGCACTGCTCAGGGAACAAGTGGTCCTAAAAATGGTCCCCATCTGGTTCATCTTCAGGGGGTGTGGACAGGTCCGGACTGTCTAGCTCGGGTTCCTTAAGGCAGTCCAGTGGCGGCTCGCAGATGGAGTGCTGCGGGGTGTTGGGGCGGGGGAGGGGCAGGATGGGGAGGTAGTGGACTCAGACATACGACGGAACGGAGTAAACTAAGTAAATAAATAAATAAAACTATTTACCTTGCGCGCGCTGCATCGCCAACTCGGCGATGCAGTGCGCGCAAGGTAAATAGTTTTATTTATTTATTTACTTAGTTTACTCCGTTCCGTCGTATGTCTGAGTCTACTACCCCCCACCCTACTCCTCCCCCGCCCCCCCGCCCTGCAGCACTCCCTCTGCGAGCCGCCACTGAGGCAGTCTACTAGATGATCCCAAGCCCAGGCTCTATCAATCGATCTGAACCCTTTCCTCACCTCCTGCAGTAATACTGCACTCTTCAGTTCTATCCATTTAACAAGGTCGTCCTTCCATTTGGCCAGTGAGTCCAGGGCCTCTGGTGGCCTTCCAGTGCACGGTTATTTCCCGTTTCACGAAGATCAGTGCCAGGCCCACAAACCTAGTAGCAGTTTTTCTTTTATTTGGCTTCGGGAACCCCCGAGCAAGCAGGGCATAGGAGTATGGGGGATTCCCGTTGGGTATCTTTGTTGATGCAGCGTACCACCTCTTACCAAAATGCAGTCAGAGGGGGCACTCCCATACCATATGGAGCAACGCTGCCCCATGATCACCAAATCTAGGAATGCACTTGGCTGGGATCGTTTGTCCCTCGAAGAAACATTGTGTTGACAAATACAATAAAATATCCAAATTATGCTGACTGTGCAAATAACATCAGGTAGCTGCAGCTAAAAATAAATTGCTCCTAAACTAGAGTACCTGTCCTTTGTTTACAAAGTATGACTTGTTATGCCCAACAGGTAGGTTCGTCTTTTGACTCACAAAAAACAGTGACCGAGAAAGGATTTGTGCAATAAAAAATATAATTCAAGAGACAGGAAAGTATTTAAAAGTGCAGATATTGAATTACCATTGATGCATTCATTCTTTAATCCATCTTTTTTGCGCTTTTAGTCTTCTTTTAAATATTCTATGCAAAAATATTTCTCCGGAAGAATATTATCTATTGACAAAGACTCTTTTTTTTATTTCCTATTCATTCATTCCTGTTTTATTTTCATGGTAGGAAACAACAGGGAAGGGGCTGCGGTGTAGTGAGTGGATCCAGGAATGAAGAAGCTCTCGCGCTGCGAACATTATAGCCATGATGCCTTTTGACACCTCGGCTGCTTCAGTGTCATGTAACTCCGCTGAGGCCTGACCGAGGAATGAAGCAAACCACGAGACAGACCCGGCTGCAGCCCAGCAGAATTTGCATGGCTGCCATCGGACACGATGATCTGCGGAGACTGTGCCGAGATTCCCATCTTCTTCAACTTTCTGTTTCAGAGCCATGCGTCTGGATTGAAGGACGTGCCCCTACAGGAGGCGTGGGAGGCATGGAATATTGATTTCAGGTTACTTTGTCCCTCTATCCCTGCGCGATGACTGACAGTACAATCTTTAAAGTATCCTAATGTACGTTTCATCAAGCAGAGCCTGACATCTCGGTAAAGTCATTGCAATTTCAAGAGAAAGGTGCTGGCAAGGAAGGAGTAAACACATTATCTTATAAATATTGTCACCCGAGTGGCATCATACCTGCTGCCACTCTGCCAAAACTTTTAGCCAAACCGAAGAGTCAAATGGCAAATACTTTTTAATCTTTTTAAGTCTTTTAGGGCTTTACTGGGAACCAAAAAGAAGTCATGAACGATTTTGCAACAAAAGCATCATATGCTGGGAAGCAGGCACGGTAAATAAGTCTGTAGCTCTGCAGGTTTCTTTGGTGGGTGGGGGTTGATCTCAAAAATACATTTTGAAAACAAGCATTGTCAATCAAATTGGTATGGCTTTAATATGCTAAAGAGTGCAAACAGAGGCATTCACAGGTGCTATTGCATGCGTGAGCACATTAAAACCAGGCCTATTGACTTTGCCAGTGCTCTTTCTCTTATACAGATAAACTTCTGAGCCATCAATGATAGCATTGAGTAGTTCTATTGTAGCCTATGTCTATTATAAGTCCCATAAACAAAGGCTAGCTCACTAGAACATACTCAGATAATCATTGAGGAGGGAGAAAAAGATGTAATAATTCAATCTGTATCCCTTAATAGAGTTTCTATTGGAGATTGAGCAGTATCACATATCTGTAAGATTCCACGATTTTACTTAATTTAAGGGACTTCTGAGAGGGCTTCATGGTCCCACATGCTGAACAAGTCCAGAATTGGTGTCAGCAATACATCAATGCTTCTTCTTAAGCACTATAAACCCTACAAGCTCCTGTATTCCTGCAGAGCTCTGCTAATGCCAATCTGCTTCTGAGCCTGGAATGAGATTACAAGGTCTTGAAAGCCATTTTGGGCACAATGGCAGGAAGGCGAAGAGAAATGTGGCCACAAACTGCCAGGGGGTGGTCTCCCTGTCCTAGCAAGCAGAGCAAGGGGGAATGCAGCCCTAGGCAGTTAAAGTCACTGAACAGTGGGACGAAGACACCTACAACTCCTCTTGCAAATCTTGCTGTTTGGCACGATGTGAGAACCATGCATCTTATTCTTTGACTCTGATTGCTCTTGATTGCCTATTTAGAAATGGTATTGTACTGGCTTGGTCATTATATAAACTATTTAATATACTCATCTGCACAAATGGGCTTGAAGTCATTGCAACCCTAACACAACCAAGGATTTGTATTCTGTAAATACTTCACTCTGGGGCACCTGAAGACTTGGATATGGTTGAGTCAAGTTTTGCTGAGGATGTGGTAGGTAGAACAGTGGTTTTCATCAACAGTTCTGCGGCTGCATCCTGAATCCTCTTAGTGGGAGGACATCTTTGATAGACTCACTTCCATAAAGTAGCTGAGGGAGAAGGGATGTTACCAGTTTTTGACAGCAACACAAATTTATTTTGAGAACTTACAATAGTTTTGCAGCTATTGGCTACATCCTGTAACATTTTTTTGTAAGTTTTTAAGCTCAAAAAGGTTGATGTGTGCTAATTTCTGCGTGGCATTGTTAAAAGCTCTATTATA
The DNA here is from genome assembly GCA_963921515.1 of Calotriton arnoldi. Taxonomy (NCBI): domain Eukaryota; kingdom Metazoa; phylum Chordata; class Amphibia; order Caudata; family Salamandridae; genus Calotriton; species Calotriton arnoldi. The sequence goes on along the minus strand of CAWUFW010016547.1, from coordinate 63,345 downwards.
AGGAAAGAAAGTGGGTGGCCTCCATCAGAGTAGTAAATAGCAGCCAGTACTGGACTGCAGTGGGACCCTTACACCCCTGCACCTGATGCCACTACACCACCTGCCCTAATGCAATTTTCAGGCTAGGTTCCAAGAGTTACCTTAAAATCTACCATTCAGCAATTGTTTGTAGTAAGTAAGATGAGCTTGGAGTCGGATTTTGGAGGGAATCAAGATGGCTGCTTCCTCAGTCAGCTCCGTGCCTCGCCGCTCACCATGCCCTATTGTGCCGGGAGTCCGGACTCTCAGTCACAGACCCTCCACCACTGAGGTAGTGGAGGGTCCAGTCCCAGGCGGGGACATTTTAGGCCTGTTTTGACTTCATGGGAGGTCGCTGATAGGCTGGAGCAGATCAGGCCTACATGGCCCATTGCAAATACGGGCTATTTCAGGGCTCGGGTTACACACCCCCTCGACTGTGAGGTTCCCAACCGCGTGGTAGCTATCTGGAGGACAATGGACAAGAGTGGGGGGTGGGGGCCGGCCCAGCAGAGGTGACTTACAGCTGGGGCTCACTCCGTGGCTCCTGGGAGTTGACTTGTGCCTGATCCAGACCCATTGTCTCCCTCAGCCAGGTGTGCGTCTGAGGGAGGGGAGGATCTGTGGTCCTACCTCGCTGATGCTTATAGCTACCACTTTGGAAAATTAGAGGGGGTCCACCACAGTGGAAGCGTCCTTCCTGGCTTGTCCTACATTATCGTGACCCTGATAGGAATTGAGGAGACGCTGAGTGCCCCACCATGGATGTGCTGTCTGAGGGCCCGCCTAGAGGTCTATTGGCTGACGGCATGACTACTAGAACCTGGGGCCTTCATCAAAGGATGCTGTGTAACCGACACCGCTGCGGGAGATGCCTGGTCCCAGGGTCAGTGCTCTTGTCTGTTTACGCCAGTGCTTGTCCTCCAACTGATGCCATTGACCCAGTCCATCAGATCAAAGACGTGAGAGACAATCCCTCGGTATGCCACCCAGGCCCCCTGCTTGTTCATCTATGCACTGGTGTGTTGCCTGCCCGGTACCCATCTCCACCCACACCTGTGTGGGGACCGCCTCTCCTTCTCTCCCCGGACATTGGGATCTGGTCGATTGTGGTGGCCCACTCTCAAAAGCCCTGGGTCCTATAAATGTGAACCCGACCTACACTCGCCAGTGCAGTTTGAAGTTAGGAGGCACCTTTTAATTTCTAGAGCCGTTCATGCACCTGACCCCCTTGGTTTGAATATCATTTGAGTCACTTGTGCCAGGAGGCCTTCTCTCTCTCCTTCGTCACTCCCTCTCCCATATGTTGACTCATTGACTGCGTGCCCGCCCACTGCTCTATTCAGAACAGTGCAATGCTCTCAGCAAGCCCCGAAGACGACAATACGGACACTGTCAACTTTATCGGAACTAGACACGTAGGCACACCTTTAGGAAATCTCAGTTATTGGGACCCCTCTCACGGCAATGGATAACGTATGACTTTGCCTCCGAAGTCAAATCGATCTGGCAGGATATGTCAGCCATCCACATGTGACTGGATGGTGTGGATCAATGCCTGGATGCAGTAGAGGCCCAATATGACTGTCTACTGGACTGGGGCCAGGACATTAAATTCCTGCAACGGAAATTGACGAACTTGAAAGATAGGGCATGGAGAGACAATTTTCACATCTAAGGGGTTCTGGAGGGTGCAGAAAATTCCAATATGATTGCCTAACTGATGTCCATGCTTCCTGAACTTCTACACCTGCAAGTCCCGGAGGCTCTTGAATTTCAGTGGACCTACAAACGTCAATCTTGTTGAGCCTCTGGTACAAACTGCCGTCATCCAATTATTGCATGTGCCCTATGCCACTGACACTCCTAGGTGATTTTGCAGGTGGCCAGGATGGCAAAGGAGTCCCTCCTCATTGATAGTGACAGGATTTCCTTTGCTACAGACTATTCCATGAGCAAAAGGAACAAATGATCTACGGAATGCTGAACAATGCTAACATTCGCCCCCCAGTCACAAAGATCTGGGTTTAATCCATCGTTCTTTTGCTCACCACACCACCTCAGTTTGGACCCAGCCATATGCAAATCAGTAGTGATCCTGTTTCTCATGGAAACAGCCCAGCCCGGACTGCCAAGGCAGGACCTCCCTGGACCAGAAACAAGCATCCTGGGACCTGTTTCGGGCAGCACCCCTCATCAGCCAGGCTAGCTTGAATCCAGTTGTGCAGTGAGCACGGGACCCACATTTGGGCATACCCTTCCCACTTAAGGCGACAAAAGCAAAAGGAACGAATGATGGGCAGAATGCTGAACAATGCAAACGTTCACCCCAGTCACAAAGATCTGGGTTTAATCCATCATTTGTTTTTATCAGAATGCAGTGTTACACTGCCATGTCAACTTGGCATTTAAAACCCCTTGCCAAGCTTTAAACTCCCCTTTTATTACATGTAAGTCACACCTAAGGTAGGCCATGTGTAGCCCATAGGGCAGGGTGCTATGTACTTAAAAGGTAGGACATGTGCTTTCAAGTTTTACATGCCCTGGTAGTAAAAAAACTTCCAAATTCATTTTTCACCACTGTGAGGACTACCTACCTCTCTCATAGGATAACACCGGGGTTTCCTTATTACATTTTATAAGCTGTAATTCCTGATTGAGTTAAGCTAGATCCGTCATGTTTAATACATATGGAATTCTAAGGATAAATCCTCTTTAATGGTAAAGTCAAATTTATCATTACAATTTTGAAAATGCCACTTATGGAAAGTTGGCTTTTTCCTACTCTTACTCTAAGGTGCTTGCTCAACACTTCACCGCTGCTGCGGAAATGGAACTGGTGCATCATCGCTACTGCGTGGTCTGCACTGATGCATCTTCAACACTGTGCAGTTCGGTACCAGTGCATTGCCCCTATTACGAGGAACAGAACCGACGCATCGCTGCTTTTGCATGGCTTGGAGCGATGCTCTACCTTTGGAACAACCACTGTGCGACGCTCGTCAAGTAAAGTCTTCGCATCTCCATTGATAACATCATTGACGTCGAAGTTGAAACCCTGCATCACTTTGGAGCTGATGCATCATCGCTGTAGCGCTATCAGGACCAGAGCATTGCCACAAAACGCTTGGATTGACCTCGGCGCATCACCTGCTCTGGCTCCACAGCCTCTCTGTGTACTTTTTCTCAGCAGGCCTAACCTGATCCCTGCAGTCGGAGACTCGGAGCCGGTGTGTGGGTTCACGGTGGCGGTAAAGGACCTCACCTGTACTTACCCGTGGTATTGTAGAGAGCAGGTGAGATGTCTTTTGATCAAATATTGGCATAGCAGAAAGGGAAATAGCACACTTAGAAGGTGCACACACACTCAACCATAGCACGAGATACCGGCTGCTTCATTGCTTGGGGGGCGGCTGAGTTTCGTGACATCATCGTGTAAGGAAACGTGGTGGCTATCTTGGGCATTTCATACTATGGAGTAAGGCCTACAGTGGCTGCAGCATAAATTTGGCTAACATCGTGGAATGGTGGCACTTTATTCAATTTAAACACAAAATACCAGGCTATTAATTTTACAGGAGAACAACTGATTGTGATTGAGCGTGGTGGAACAGACTCCACTAGACTTAGTGGTTTGCTCAATTCTGAAGCGACATTTGTCAGAACGTATAGAGAAAGTGTACATTAATTACAACACTTATCTGGTATAATTGGTCAATTAATTTTTGAAGTGCTGTTTCGTTACATTTGTTGGCACATTTGCCAGAACTGTTGTTTTAGCTGAGCAATTAATAGACTTGGTGTGAAATGCAGAATAATACTACATTTTTTCTACCTTCCCCTGGTGAGTCAATTCTAAAGTGGAATAAGTGGAAGACGTTTTTTGGCAATTAGGCAGAAATATGTGGCACTAACTTAAGTGCAGAAAGGAAACATGCACTTTTGTTACATTGTCTGGGCGGGGAAGGACAGGAGGTAATGGAGAATTTATCAGAGTTATCAACGCACAGATGAGAAATCTAAATGAATACGAAATTGCCATTAGAAAACTGGGTTTACATTATCTGCCAACAGTAAGCACAATTCTTGAAATGTATCATTTTGGCTTGAGAAGTCAGGGGCAAGATGAGTCAGAGGAAGAAGTTGCTACTAGCCTCCAGAAACTTGCTTTGAGCTGTACATTTGGTAGAGCTACAGAAGAGAGAATCAGGGACCAGTTTGGTCTGCAAATTAATAATGGCAAGATTCATGAAGAACAATGGATGTAGAATGAGCCATCTTTGGAGGAAGTACTTTTGATGTCAAAACATATAGCTGTAGAATACATGTTGAAGTGTGTAGTAGAACTAAGTACTGAGAAGGGTGTAAAATCCAATGTATCAAAACACAATACAGCTGAATTGCGTGTCGTCTACACCAAGACTGCACAAACAAAAATGACACAGAGTTTAGAGGAACGAGTTTTAGGTGTGGCATGGAAGAGCATAGAGCCAATAACAAGACATGTCCAGCTAGGTTTCAAACATTTTGGTATCAATGCTGTGGTGGTAATGGCCATTTCAGCAAGTGTTGTAGGAGCAAAGGGAAGAAAGTTTCCAAGAATAAGATTGGTGAAATTTGTCAAGAAGTTGTTTTGCAGGTAAAGGGTGTATCCTCTGTGTATCCGACTGAAGTTGTAGTAATTGATGGTGCAAAGTACACATAAAAAGTTGGCTCTTGCTTACAAACTGCTATAATTTCTAAGGATACATTGGAGAAAAGCTTTCCTAAGGGGAAGAAACTTCTGAAAATGGATGTCAATCCTGGCAGGTATGGTTATTCTACGATCAAGATGCTAGGATATTTTAAAGCATGTATTAAAGTGAGAAGCAAATACACAGTTAGTAAAGTGCATGTGTCACATTTCAAAGATGATTTGTTGGGATAGGTTCATCAAGGAAGTCTGGCTATCAGTCTATATCCTAACAAAGTTCCCCAGGTTCAAGTTGAGGAGATAGTGTCAAAAGACAACATGTTTGTAAGGAAGTTTTGAAGTATTTTTCAAGACAAACTAGGGAAGCTCAAAGGATAGAAGCACAAAATTAGATTGAGAGAAAATGCAGTTCCAGTTGTGGCCAAGGTAAGGTGTTTTCCTCTAAGTATATAGTATGCTGTCACTTGTGAACTACAGAAGTTGTTTGATTTGAGGGCCATTGAACCAGTGTACACTGCTGAGTGAATGGCTCCCATAGCTGTAGCTTGTAAAGGGAATGGGGACATTCATCTCTTTGTTGATCTACAAGCACTCAATAAGGAAGCAATAGTTGACAATTTCCCTGTGCCTAATATTGAAGAAATGATTTGCGCATTTTTCTAAGGCCAAAGTTTTTACAACTTTGGATTTGGTATCAGCGTACCATGAGGTGGAACTTGATGGGGCATCTCAAGATCTCACAAAATTTGTGACTCCCATGGGAGTGTATCGATTCAGAAGGATGCCTTTTGGGTTGATCTCTGTGGCTGCAGTTTTTCAAAGGGAAATTCTGTCAATATTGAAGGTAGTTCCTGCAGTTAAATGCTTACAGAATGAAATTTTGATATACGGCTCAACCGTGAGAGAACATGATCAAAGAGTACGTGAAGTACTGGGCAAATTGCAAGAATCTGGTCGAACCTTAGCTGCGGGAAAATGTGTGTTTGGGGTGAGTGAGTTGGACTACTTGCGGTACAAAATTTCTGGTAATGGTGTACAACCAAGGAAATAATTAGTGGACGCAATCACATCACTAAAGGAGCCAACGAGTAAAGAGGAATTGCCATCCTTTCTTAGCATGATTGAGTATTACAGTAAATTTGCGAAAGAGTTTGCAAGTAAATTGTAGAACATGAAAAAGCTTCTAAAAAAGAAAGTAGATTTTAAGAGGCTTATTTACAAGCCCCTTGAGCCACTTTTGCGTCATTTTTAACATGGAAAAGTGATGCAAAAGTGGCGCAAGGGGCTTGTAAATTTGCCCCTAAGTGGGGTAGTAAATGCATGGAAGAATGTAATTGTGTGAAAGAGCAATTGAGTCATGCACCATGCCTTCAAGTGTATAATCCTATATGTGATACCAAAGTTGTCTGTGATGCTAGTGCGAATGGTTTAGGGTACTCTTCTCATACAAGTGAGAGATGATGAAGAGAAACTCATTGCTTGTGTATCAAGAGCATTAACAGATGCTGAGTACAAATAGAAAAGGAATCACTAGCGGTTTACTGTGCTATGAACAGATTGAAACATTTCTTATGGGGGAGGAAATTCACGGCTTAGTCTGATCATAAACCGTTGGTTGAAGTTTTCATGAGTCAAGGCCTTGACTGTATCTCATCTCACATATGTAGCTGGGTAGTAGGTTTAGACGAATATTGCTTTAATGCGCAATATATTCTTGCTCTCTGCAACTTTTCAGCGGATTGCATGTTGAGATTGGTTGACACGTGTGGTGCAGCTGAGTTGGGTGATAGTGAAAGTTTGAAGGAAAATATCAGTGTATTCAAAGTTACTCACTTTGTTATTGAAGAAGAGGAATGGCTACAAGAAATAGATAAGGATGACAAGCTAAAGTGAGTGATGGAATTGCTTATTGCTATTGATTTCAATGAGAGAGAATTGAAGAGGTGTGGTAAATGTTGGTTTATGTTAAGACAGGAACTTGCGGTTGACAAGTTTTTTTTTTTGGGAGGAACAAGATTGGCACCCCCAAAACGTATACAGGGGAACCTATTGCAGTTAGCGCATAAAGGGCACCTAAGTATAGTACAGACTAAAGGGAGACTTCGAAGAGATTTTTGGTGGCCTGTGTTTGACCATGACGCTCAGTATGGTAAGAGATTACATTGAATGTGTGACATGTGATAAGGGATTGAGAATCACAAATACAGCAGTGGTGTGTAGGAAACATCCTTCTTATACGTGGGAAGAAGTCACTATGGAACATTTGGGACCTGTGAGAGGGAAACATGCAACTCCATATGTACTTGTCCTGATGGATTAGTACTCGAGATGGATAGAAGTGTCTTGTTTAAGGGACATTTTCTCAGCAGCTGTGACAAGGGTTCTTGAAAACATATTCAAGAGGGAAAGTTACCTCAGATATTTACTTACAGACAATGGTGTGCAGACAATGGTGTGGTGTTCTAGGGAGATGAAAGGTTATTTGAAGGACTTTGGAATAATTAACAAGCTATCAACTTTGTATCATCCTCAGATGAATGGTGCAATTGAGAGGGTGATAAAGACATTAAAGGAAGGGATACAGGTGGTCAGAGTAAATGGCCTGGATTGGAAAATGGAATACTCCCAAAGAATAGCAGGTTATTGCACGTCTCCTCACTCCACCACACGAATATATCCTTTTAGAACTGTTCAAAGGCAGGACTCCATGTACGAAGGTATGCCCAGGATGGATGACATGGAATAAAGGGTGGGCTAGCAGTGTTCCAGGTGAGTGGACAGAAAAAGAAATTGACTTGCAAAAAAGAAGGCAGGAAAGTCATGATAAGCGGAAGAATGTGAAAAGTCTTGGAATCAAGGTGGGTGATTGGGTAAGAGTAGGGACACCCACTGGATGTGCTGAGTGGTCTAAGTTTACTAAAGAGTTGGAGGTTGTCAAAATCTTTGAGAATGCTGACAAGAATCATGATGGCAGAATGTGGAACAAAAGTAGAGTTGCAGTCTTTTGCCATAATTCTATGGGGGATGAGGGGAGGAAAGAACTGACTCATGAAGAAAACCAGAATGAAGTGGAGGTTGATCAAGAGGTCGTAGATATCAACAGACCTCCTGTTGGTGTGTTTGACAGGAGGAAGAGCATAAGATTTACAAAGATGCCTTCATATTTAAAAGACCTTGCTTCACTTTATGTTTTGCTGTTTCTTCTATGGTGATATGATTTTCAGTGCTAATGTTTTATTTTCTCTCTTTTATCTTCAGTGGCAAATAAGGATATTTTGAGGTAAGGGTCATTTTTGAGATGTAACTTTCTGTGCTATATGTTTGACGTAATCGTTCTATGCTTTATTTTTTCTGCAAGATATTTGTTGTTATTCCTTTGTTTGGGTTTATGTTATGGGAGGTAGAAGTGTGGCATACTACATTGTTATACAATTAGAATAATATTTGTGGAATACAATGATATGATGGAATGTAGAGGGTGGAGAGAGGTAGATGAGAGGTTGGCAGTTGGTAGTGGCTGAGGTGCCTGAACGGTACTTCTTTCCAGTCAGTCTCCTGTCATTGGTGTGGACATTGGACAACGACATTACACTAGCGTTAATGGATCATATTCGAAACAGAGAATGAAGGGTTTTAAACTGAGCCTACACTTGCAATACCTAGAAAATAAATGTCTTTGTATTTATTTTTCAGTTTTAGGTAGTGCGAACACGGCCCCAAGGGCATCAGAGCACTTTCCATGAGCACCATATTACATTACACAAGTTTAGATGTTTTTTTTTCTTTTTTTGGGGCATGGGGAGATTAAGGGCCAGATGTACGACCTGCCAAATCGCACCTCGCAACTTGCGTCGCATTTGCGACTCGCAATTTGCGAGGCGCTATTTGGCTTGTACAACAGTGTGTTTAACACTGTTTGCGATTCCCAATGGGGTCGCAAATTGCGAGGCTCATGAATATTAATGAGCCTCTCGCAATTTGCGAACTCATTGGGAATGACAGGCCCTCCCAGGGATGTTGGCCTGCTGGGCTCAGCAGACCACCATGTCTGGGACTGCTTTTAAATAAAGCAGCTTTTATTTTTAAACGCAGCACGTTTTCCTTAAAGGAAAATGGGATGCATTTAAAAAAAAAAAAAAATGAAACGCTTTCGTTTCATTTTTTAAGGGCAGGCAGTGGTCCCTGGGACCACTGCCTGCCCTTAAAAAATAATATTTCATGCATTTGCAAAGGGGAAGGGGTCCCCTGGGGACCACTTCCTATTTGCGAATGCATTACCACCTACTTGAAGTAGGTGGTAATTTGCGAGTGTTTTGCAACCACAATTGCAGTCGCAAAACATTGGTACATTGCTTTGCAGTCACTATTAGGAAGGGAACGACCCTTCCTAATAGCGAGTTGCAAAACAGTATTTTGCGAGTCGCAATATATTAGCGACTCGCAAAATACTTTTTGTACATGGGCCCATGCTTTTTAGCGTGCGCAAACGGGTCTAAGACCCGTTTGCGCACGCTAAAAAGCATCATACATCTGGCCCTAAGTGATTTGCCCAAAATCACAGCATGGTTAAGTGACTCAGGACCTCAAATCTAGTTGCCCAGTTTCAAAGTCTGCTGCTCAGGCAGTTAGGCCACATAAAATATAGCTGTTTTGATGAGACTCAAACCATAGGTCATGAGGGGCAAGAGCTAAACTGCTGAGCTCCCTCCTCAACTCATGCAGTTATCTGTGTAGGACATGGTGTTAGCTCTAAATCTAAGAACAAACCTCTGCAGTAACAACAGATTTCCATCCCTACAGAAGTGGCTTCTTACCAACAATTTGTGAGAGAGCTGTACCGATGAGCGCTTACCCTGATATCTGTTGGTGATCTGCAAACATCGGTATGAGTTTCACCAGGGAGCTAACTTTGTTTACTAGATATTTCAAGTGTAATCTGATGTTTAAATAAGTCATGCACTGTTGTGTGACCATTATGCCATGAAGCAGGTTTAACGTGTTTTTGAACAGTTAGCTTCCCAAACCTAAAAAGCTTGTCCTCAAATTCTTTCTAGCAAAATTAGAAGCGGCCTATTTTAGTGAGATTGTAAGCATAATTACCACCAAGTGTTTATATCGTACTGTTCTTTAATTGAGATGAGGATGGTAGTTTTAAGTTGTCATCAAACCCACTGATGAAGGTGTATGCGCCCACTGATGAAGGTGTATGCGGAGCAAATGCCATTTTCATAGGTATATCACAAATGCTGTCAACTTTCATGTGCAGTCACTGTTCTAGTTTCTCCTGCTGCACACAGTAGCTCTCAGAACATGTGTAGGGGTGGTGCGCTTTGTTAGTGCAAGGATAGGGGCCTCCTTTCCCTCTGGGTACTGCCACAGTGAAAACACAAAATTGGATTGTTAGAAATTGGGTTCCAGGTTGACTGGAGTACATGTCCTGGTCAAGCAGTAACCACACTCCTAATCAGGGTAAGTCACAAACACACCCTAAATTAACCTGTACTCACCCTCTGGTATCTTGGCACAGAGCAGTCAGGCTTAATTTAAGAGGCAATATGTAAAGTATTTGTGCAACACTTCAAACAGTAAAACAGTGAACATACTTCACAAAACGATTCCACAGCAAGTTAGACAAATAGGCGAGATTCACAAAAGTAATCTGAGACAAAATCCCAACTTTATGACTTTCGGTATTCACAAAAGGCATTTAGGAGTAGTAAAGTTAGGATTCCTAACTTTACTACTCATAAATGCCTTTTGTGAATAACGAAAGTCTTAAAGTTAGGATTTTGTCTCAGTTTAGGAGTAGTAAAGTTAGGAATTCTAACTTTACTACTCCTAAATGCCTTTTGTGAATAACGAAAGTCGTAAAGTTAGGATTTTGTCTCATATTGCTTTTGTGACTCGGGCCCATAGCTCGTAATTTAATAAATGAAACAAGACCAAAATGACAAAGATCCAATGAGTAGAACATGAGATTTGAATTTTTAAAGAATAAATGGTAAAAAAGCGCTTAGAAGCAATAAGCGCTTATCTGGGATATCTGGTCGCACCAGACCAGGAAGGACAAAGTCAAAAGTTGAGACTGCTGCGATGGAGCAAGGGCCAGATACAGGGACCCAGTGAGGCCAGCTGAATGAAAGTACCTTAATCCTGGTTGCATCAACAAAGATGCAGGGTGCAGCCGAAGCAATGTATCGGTGTTGATCCTGCAGGAGAGGGGATGCAACAATTTTCTCCATGTAAAAGCAGCGACGGGTCGGTTCTGAGGGTGATGCGCTGGTTCCGAAGGCGATGCGTTGTTTCTGCTCCTGCAGCAGAGGATGCGTCAGTTCTGAGGGCGATGCGCTGGTTCCGAAGGCGATGCACCGGATCGGATCCTGCAACAGCAGTGATGCGTTGCTCCAGCTCTCGCAGCCGAGGATGCGTTGGTTCCCATGCAGCAAACACTTTAGGCTCACTTCCAATTGCCCAGGAGTAGGAGCATGGTGATTGGAAGTCTTTTATGTCCCTGAGACTTCAGATCTGGAGGCCAGGCAGCCAGCCCTTGGAGTCACTCTGGGTTCAAGTGATGTATGTCCAGTCTGTATCACCCAGGCCAGGAGGCAGCAGGTCAACACAGCAAGAAAGCAGTTCTTCCAGAGCAGCAGTCTAGCAGAGTGGCAGCCCTTCATCAGCACAGCAGTCAGTTTTCTTGGCAGGGTATCCACAGGTCTAGAAGTGCACTGACTTGGTAGGGTCTGAATTCCAGTTCTTATACCCAGTGGTGCCTTTGAAGTAGGGGAGACTTCAAATAAGGGCTTTGAAGTGCACAGAGGTCCTCCCTTCCTGCCCTGACTCCAGACTCACTACAGGAGGGTATGCAGCCCTTTGCGTGGAGACAGGACACAGCCTATTCAGGTCTAAGTGTGAGGCTGCGCCCTGTTCCTCCCTCCCATCCTGCCAGGATGGCCCATTAATGCACACCTAAACTCCCCTTGTGTGTGGCTGCCTAGAGAGAATGCACAAAGCCCAGCTGTAACCCCACCCAGACATGCAATCAGAGGCAGGCTGCAGGCACACAGGGATAATAGCAGCAAAATACCACCTTGCTAAAAGTGGCATTTTCAAAATTGTAATGATACAGTTTACAATTAACGAGAATTTATTCTTACACTTCCAACGGTATTAAACATGACAGATCTATCTCCTATCAATCAGTAATTCCAGCTCATTAAATGTAATAAGGAATCCCCAATGTTATCCTATGAGAGGGGTGAGCCTCACAGTAGTGACAAATTAATTTGGAAGTTTTTCCCTACCAGGACATGTAAAACTTAAAAGCACATCTCCTACCATTTAAGTACATAGCACCGCGGCCTATGGGCTACCTAGAGCCTACCTTAGGGGTGACATTTGTAATGAAAGGGGAGTTTAGGGCTTGTCAAGTAGTTTTAAATGCCAAGTTGACATGACAGTGTAGCACTGCATTCAGGCTGCAATGACAGGCCTGGGTCATGTTTTAGAGAGCTACTCGAGTATGTGGCACAACCAGTGCTGCAGGCCCACTAGTAGAATTTAATTTACAGGTCCTGGATATATGTTATAACACTCTACGAGGGACTTATAAGTAAAGCAAATATGCCAATCAGGTATATGACAAACCATGTTTAGGGGAGTGAGCACTAGCACTTTAGCACTGTTTAGCAGTGGTAAATTGCACAGAGTCCTAAGGCCAACAAAATCGAATTCAGCAAAATTGGAGGCAAGCAGGCAAAATGTTTGGGGGAAGACCACCCCAAGGTTGACAGGTCTATCAGGCATCACTCACACTGCCTGACCTCTCAAACAATGAATAACTGTGAGCTGAACTATAAAGTGAATGATAATGACAAGAAAGACAATAGCTGAAGAGTACTGACCCTTGGCGCACTGTATGGATGCTGTCTAGAGGAATGACCAAATATTTGAAAAAGGTAAATATCTCAATGACTGAAGAGACTGACCCAATCTTTTTGCTTCTGCGCTTGCGCCGTGTTATCGACATGGGCACAGAGGCAAACATGCCTTTAGAAGGCACACTAAAAGTGCGCCACAAAAAGGTTGCTCACTTTCGGTGCGCCTCTCAAAGGAAGCCTTCTGAAGGGGAGAAAGGGGGCCCTATAGATTCCCCAGACATCCCCTTGCAGGCGGGTGCAGTCACTCACCGCACCTGCCTGCAAATGGGTCTCTCTCTCCCCTCTTGAAAATGCAGGCGGGTTGCTGCAGGCACAGAGAAACATAGAGCAGCTTTTCAACAAAGCTGCTCTGGGTTTCTATTGAATGCGATGCCCTGTGGGCAGCTCGAGTTGGTGCCTTCCCTGAGTGCAGTGCATACTTCATGATAGAGCCACATTTTCCCTGTTGCACCTATTTAAAGGTGCGTCACGGCGCAAACATGGAAAGTGTGCCCTATCTGTAATTCAGGCCCAGGTCAGCAGACTTATGAAAAGCTATAAAGTTAAGTTATATTTTGATGAGATGAAAAGATTTATAACCTGTGCACTAGAGAACTAAGTGCATCTTTCTGAAAGGTTTTAGCTCATATTCACACAGATCATTTTGATCTAACAGGTGGCTAAGATGTCCACCTTTATTCAGCAGATGAGCACCATAGCAGACAGGAGAACACTACTGGGGAGCAGTCGCGGCCGGCATGACTCGCGGTGGGGGGGTCGCTCGGGGGGGTGGCAGGTTTAATTTAATATTAAATAAATAAATAAACTTACCTTCCTGTCGGCCGGGTCCCGCGTAGTCTCTGCTCCTCTCCTGCCTCCGGCAGGAACAGGAGGCAGGCAGCCAGGCTCCCAGTCCCACCCCTAACCCAACCACGATGCTGCAAGCAGCATTGTAATTGGTCGGGACTCCGCCCAGCCAGGGGCTAATGGCCCGGCCATGTTCTCCATGTGGACTGTATTGCAGCCTGCATTGGAGAAGGGCAGAGTGCGCATGACTGGTTTGGTCGGACCCAGAGGGCCGACCAAACTAGTCATGCACACTCAGGAGTGGGCACACGACTCCTCCCCTGCCCAGCCCTGCTCGCAGATCAGCCCCGCCCACCCGCCCGCTTTCAACTAAACGCTTCTGCTTTCTCGCAGTGCGAGAAGCAGAAACATAAAATGGTAGTTATTAGCATTTTATGTATCTGCTTCTCGCACTGCGAGAAAGCAGTGGGGCGATGCTCCTCCACCCTAGTGGAGGAGCTGCCCCTGCTGGGTAGAGAAGGCATTGCTGTTCCATGACAGCCTCTTCAAGAAGAATATTACTAAGGTACAGAAGAGGTGGGGTGTCAGAGGAAGGAGAGAAAATCCGGAAAGATTCATTATTATGGCAGTGCCTCAACCATTAACCAAAGAAGAAACTCAATGCACGGAAAGTCACTTGCAAGTTTTGAGACCTGTTATTAAGCCACGGACAACCCATATTGTATTCCTCTGAAACAACTGTGATTATGACATCTTCATGCCACACATGTGCTAAGACTCACATTTTAAAGGCATTGTTGTCACTATACTGCGAATTTGACTGTATTGCGATTGAATATGAATTTGACTAACTCTGGGGCTTTTTAATTGAAAACGCTTTTAATCTTACCGTTCTTGTCATTTTGAAAACTCGCACTCTTATTTGGACACTGCTGGCACCCGTAAGGAAGTGGGTCCGCCATATTGCTAAAACAGCGTCAGTTAGGATGCTATAAAAACAGTGGGCTGGAGCGTCCGCGCAGTGGGTGTGTGCTGGCGCGCCAAAGGCAAGCCCGTCTGCGCCCATCCACGCTCCGGCCGCGTTCATCGCCAGCCATGCTGCTGGTGCAATCTTATCTCAGCAAGAAAGAATCTGTTATACAAGCGACAAACTTCTAGGTATTGGTAAGCGACCTACCTGTCCCCCCTTTACGGACATTATTAAAAGTCATAGTGTCAATACAATGTCCACAGATATGTTGAAATGTGGTCTGCTGAATGCCAGATCTTTACCAAAACATGCATAAGAGATTAATCTATTGCTTGACACTGGGGGGCTCGATGTAGCATTTATTACTGAAACATGGACTACTGGGGAATCTGCCTTTGACCTTGACCTAGCCTGTCCAGATGGGTTTAAAGGTATCCATAAACCCTGAATTGCCAGGAAAGGGAGTGGACTAGGCATTTTCCATAAGGACAATTGGAACTTCACTGCCTTTCCCCTAGATGAGGTAGACGGAATTGAACTACTAGGATTTCAGTTAAAGGGTCACAAGGAGAATATGGTTAAACTCTTCCCTTCCCGCTCTTTTGGACATCATTATCAATATGAGGCTCACGCACACCAATCTCTTTCAACTAGGAGATTTTAATCTCTGGGCAGAAGGTGACCTATCCCCGGATTATAAAGAACTGGTGAACACCTGTGAAAATATTGGTCTCCAACAACAGGTTCAAGGCCCAACACGCATAGCAGGCCACACTCTTGACCTTATTTTCTCCCCAGAAGGTCTAGTATCAGTTAGGGAAACTATCCCTCTGTCCTGGACTGATCACTCATTGATTACCTTTCACTTACATGTGGGTAAGAAGGGACTGCCGGAAAAAGCAAACAAACATCTGGTAGAAAATAGAGCATGGCACAAACTCTCAACAATCAAGTCCAAGCCCTTCTTTAACGATGCACACTTCTCTGCCTCTATAGAAGAGAAATATCAAAGGTTCGAAAAAGAGATCCTAAAAAATCTAGACAAAATGATTCGCCTGACTATTCAGAAACCTTGTAAAAGTGTATCAGCCCCCTGGTACAATGCTACTTTGAAGGAAGCCAAATTAAATTGCAGGCAATTAGAAAGGATAATAGCGGTGCCATTACCTAAAAGAAGACAAGATTTGTCTAAAATCTGTATTAAATGACTACAAAAATAAGATAAGAAAAGCCAAAGCTAACTATTATTGTGAGCTTATCATCGCGGCCTCCAATAAAGCAAAAAGACTTTTGAAATACTCAATGAATTCACTAATCCTTCCTGATTTAAACAAGAAAATACACTGTCACAGAAACTATGTGATGATCTGTCTGAATTCTTTGAAAACAAGATCAAAACAATTTTAGAAGGCATTGACAAACCCAGTGAATTAAATACCCCTACCCGTAACATCAATAGTCCCCCTCAACCTGCCATGCCTCACCTATCAGACCCCCCGTCAGTGACTCTGACCAGGCTGGACCCTATCTCTATTCAGGCTACTGTGTAGATCCATTAAGTCAGGATCTCCTCTCGATCTCCTTCCACCAAAGCAATGGATAAGATGGGAAGATGAACTGTCAGGTCCTCTCCTACAACTTTGTAATCATTCCCTTGAAACTGACATGGTGCCTGACTGTTGGAAAAGGGCAATAGTTAAGCCGCTATTGAAGAAAGCCTCGGCTGACCCATCAGTTCTAGCTAATTTTAGACCTATCTCCCTTCTACCCTTCCCAATAAAATATTAGCGCGACCTGTCAGTACAATCTTGTTGAAATACCTGGAGGATCACTCACAGCTTGAAGAAGAGCAATTTGGCTTTCGTCCTGGTCACGGAACAGAGACTGCTTTGATCTGTGCTACTGACGAAATACGTAGGATAACAGACAACGGACAACCAGTAGTACTGGTCCTCCTCAATCTGTCAACCGCATTTGACATGTTCAACCACCGCACCCTCCTGTCCAGATTATCATCAGTGGGTGTCGGAGGCCCGATGTTAAACTGGCTAAAATCCTACTTGAATGACCGGAGTCAGGCAGTTTCCATGCCCCCATTTCTATCTAACACCAGAACGTTACCAAGTGGCGTCCCCCAAGGCTCCTCTCTTAGCCCAATTTTATTTAATATTTACATCAAACCTTTAATCTCTCTCGTTAAGTCCCACAAGATTAAGCTTATCAACTTTGCAGATGACACCCAATTGATTCTATCATTAAATGAAGATCAGGTTGACTTTCATTGCAACTTTCAGGCCTGTATTTTGTATATATTTAACTGGATGAATGCAAACTCACTCAAGATGAACGGAAGTAAAACAGAGCTCCTTTGCTGTCCGTCTAGCAAAACCTCCATATCCTTACCTCCCAATCTCTGGCCCCTTCCCACGGAAACCCAGTTGGGCAATTCAACTGCGGTATGGAACCTGGGGGTAATCCTAGACGAGGGCCTCTCTATAAAAAAGAAAGTGAATGGAATCACTGGGACCTGCTTCGCACTGATTCGCAGTCTCAGGAAACTGTGCCCATTGCTTGATATCCCAGCAAGATCCTTTATTTCTAGAGGTGTCATATTAAGTAAGCTGGACTATTGTAATACCCTTTTATTAGGAGCTCCCAGCTTCCTACCAAAGAAACTGGAACCCATCCAGATAGTCACAGCAAAACTAACACTAAATAGACCTCGACACTCTTCTGCTTCAGATGCCCTCAGAGATCTCCACTGGCTGCCTATTAAACAGAGGATTATATTTAAATCACTCTGTATCGTTTATAAGGCATTACATAACAAAGGACCAAAACCCTTACAAACCAGACTGAGAAAATACACCCCTGGCAGATCCCTCCGATCAGCTACATGTAACTATGTCCAAGAATACAGATTCAACAAAGTCCGACAAGGAGGACGAGCCTTTACGGTAAAAGCGGCTCAGTTATGGAATAAACTGCCAGCCTCACTTAGATCTCAAACTGACCTGCTGAAGTTTAGAAAATCATTGAAAACCTGGATTTTCCCCCACTAACAATCAGGCCAAACTTCTAAGAATTATCCCACTTTATGCTTTCACCAAGTAGTCTAGCTAGCGCCAGGATACCATTTTGGTCACAGTGCGCTCTACAAATATACAATACAATACAATACAAAAGGAATACACCAGATGTCCCATAACCAAAACTTCACTTGAGCAATGTTTTTTAGAGAATTCCCAAGTTAAAACAAAAATATGTTAATGTCTTAAAGGAAACCATACCCTATCCTTATGAAGTTTTTTCAGTGATTTTTTGTTTTGTTTCCCTGATCTTCTAGTTCCAGCTCCCATGTTTTTATATTTCACTATTTCTAACACTGTGCAGACAGTAACTCTTGTGCCAACTTGCCAACAGCCAGTTCCTGCTGATCTATGCCTTTGGCCAAACGCTTTAGAAATTGACTGTAAACCTTCAGTGTGATAAACCACATCTGTGCAAGACAAGTGGCTATGCCCTGAGGAATATAGCATGTTACATTGCATGCTATCACAACGGGTACTTTTACAGCGCGGTCGTTACAACGACCGCGTATGTTAGTACGCAATACCCTTACATCGCAAGTCATTACAACGACTTGCTGTAGGGGGCGCGCTGGACTTAGGAATAGTATTATTTACTATTCCTACTCCAGTTTGCGCAACAGTAGGGAAGGTGTTGGATTTTATATCCAATACCTTAGTGCCCCCTACAGCAAGTCGTTGTAATGACTTGCGATGTAAAGGTATTGCGTACTAACAAGGCGGTCGTTGTAACGACCGCATTGTAATGGTACTTCGTTGTAAAAACAGCAGTGTAAACGCTGTTTCCCTGCCCTGAGCTGAGTACCCTGTGTGGCATACCCCTGCTCTGAATAGCTTTGCCTATGTATGTTCGGGGATGGCTACAGGGTCTGGCCAGCAGCATACTCCTTTGAACATGGCCTAATGTCCCTTGCAGGCCACTCAATT
This sequence comes from Calotriton arnoldi, assembly GCA_963921515.1. Lineage (NCBI taxonomy): Eukaryota > Metazoa > Chordata > Amphibia > Caudata > Salamandridae > Calotriton > Calotriton arnoldi. Next base: position 44,925 of record CAWUFW010016547.1, on the reverse strand, counting down.
GCATGATGGTTGGCTGAGGGACCTGGACTGTGGCAAAACTCTATGCCCTGTGCCAAAACCAATATTCGACCAACCACTGCTGTGCCGGGGCAGGGAAGTTTGGCAAAGGGACGGGCCTGTGACAAGGCCCTGTGCTCAACCAACCGTGTCACCGACATTCTAATCCCCCTCAGTGCCTATTTTTATCTGCATCTCCTTCAACAATCTCTCATTTCTACAGTCAGAATATATTTTTCAACAAAGCAAATGAGGTTTTTCTAATATTCGCCATTTTTACTACATTATTTTTCTGTAATTTTTTCTAATGGCAGCAAAGTATTATGGTCCAGTATTTCATTAATTATTTTCAATAAACACGTCCCTGTTTGAAAAGCTTCCACAACCCGTCTCATCCTCTGCTTTCCCAAACTATGAAACACGATTTCTCAGAGTCAAGGGAAAGACACAGTAGAAACTTCCACCCTTCCTTCTTCAGCAGCTGCCGCTCAGGGCACAAGTCCTAAAAAAAACGAAGTGGGGGGACTAACCTAGTTAGACATCACGGCGCGGGACATCACGGCGCACGACATCACGGCGTACGAAATCACAGCTCATGACATCACACATGGCATCACAGGAATTGACATCATAGAAAGTGGCATCACAAGCCACGACTTTACAGGAAGTGGCATCACAAGAAGTGACATCAGATCTAAAGGCCTCAGATATATGTTTAGCAGGTCCATCATGTGTGCATTTGAGCGCATTGCGAGGACAATAGCAGTGAGCTATGGAAGATGATATGTGACTTCTACACCTTGCAATCCCCCAGTTTTATGTAACACTTCCTGTACATTCATTTACAAACGTATATATTTATTGTACATGTAATATGCGCGTGTTGATGTAAAGTGCTCTGATACCCTGCATTGGGATGAGTAGGGCTATACAAGAAAAAATAGTGGTACTTAAATTATTTCAATGCCTCCTCAGGTGTAGTAAGCTCTATATAAATGCAATTTGCTGTGTGTAAATACTCTGAAAGACCAACACATCTGACATTCTTACAGTGCATGCATATCTCCTAAACAGGGACTGAACAAAGTGAAAAGCTGCCTTTCATCAGTGTGTGTGAAGTGCTAACCTTTTTTCCCCTCCGCTTCATTTGCATCTAGGTGTGAGGCTCTTGACTGCTCCCAGCCAAGAGACTCACAAAAGGAGGCCTGATGACCCCTCAAATTCGGCCTTTGTTATGGGCCCAGCAGGAGTCTTAAATAAGAAAGCCCCGTCCCTGCATGCACGTTGTTGCTTGTTGCAGATGGAAAGCAGGCAACGTGCAGGCGCTGCTGAAAGTGTCCCGGTGTTTGGAAATTACACCGGGATGTGTTCAGCACATTAGTCAGTGGGGCCCATGTCTTGGCAGGGTGGACGGCATACACCCTGTGAAAATAGTGGGTGGACGCCGTCCACCTGCGTGTTCCCCCGACTAGTGCCCTGCTGCTGCTGTCCTTTCATGTCAGTAACTGCTGGACCTCACACACCAGCATCTATGACCCTTTTCGTGACTGTCATGCGTGGATGCATTAGCTGCAAAAGGAGGGAGGGGGAGTTGAGGAGAGCTGTGGAGGTGGTAGGTTAATCCCATGTGTCTCCCCTGAGGCTTTGTTATTCGAGCATTTCACCATCAGATGTTAGAATGTCCTAAAAGCTTCATTGGTTTTTTCGGCCCTTTTTCAGGTGCAGCCCCATAATTGTAGAAGTCTCCTCCTGAAGAACTCGTGTGACAAAAAAATGTACTGAAATATAGAAGAAAACAAAAAACTCATCCATTCAATCACTATCTTGGGAACTAATCACAAGTGTCTGCATTCATGGTGCAGGTGTAATGTCCTTTATCCCTGTGAACCTAAAGTAAATGTTTTTAAATTTCTGCAGTTCTAACTCCCCCTTTCACCAATTTTCCCGCTTCAAACGTCTTCCTGCCTCCTATGTTTCACTTCCATTAAATATAGCTCCACTTTGCACATTAAAATAAACCAGTTTTTCTAAAGTTCTAATTACGTAAAACATTTTCGGGAAACCAGTGCTATATAAAACAGTAAAAGAAATAGCCCATTGCAGTGGACTATTCCTGTTCTGCTCCTATGTTATTGGCCCACTCCTTCCACTCAGATCCCTAATGCTGAAGTGCCATTTAATGGTGGGCTGCAAGGAGATACTACCTCTATGTCCCTCTTTCGCGTCAACACTTCATGAGTTTTAAACCCACCCAAGGACAGGAATCAGAACTCCAATGCTACTCACTGACATCAGGCACCCTCAGCTGGCTAGTATGATAAACCAGAATTCCCCCAGCACTTCCTGTTTTGTTTCCTGTTCATTGATGAGGAGGAGGGAGTGCAGCGTTGCTAGCTGGGTGGGCCTACTCAGGCCTACTTAGAGTAAAGGTTTTTCCTCTGCTGGGCTTGTGCTGAACCTTACTCCCAACATATTTGAGCGGGGGAAGAAAATGAAAAGGATTCCCAGCTATACAGTTATTAAACTTTTTTTTTTTTTATGAAGTTAAAACTAACGTGTTTTCTCAATATGAGTCCGACCACAGGTCGGAATCCTGTGCATGCATGATTGAGAGGCGTTCGCGCAAGAGCTGTAGGTTGGCAAACGCAGTCCAATGGTTGTGTTTTACGCACGCGTGGTGGTATTGCTCATCATGCATGCGCAGTTTATCATTTTTAACTCCAAGCATTAGCGCATCATTATATTTTTTAAAATATGGACTACAGCTGGCACGAAAAGAGGAATGTTAATGTGAATTGGAGTCTCGTCTGGTGTTTTGTTTAGACAGTGATGGGCAAGTATTCTAATAAGAGGAGGCATGGGTCTCTTCCTTCCTCCTTATTCTCTTCTTGTTCCAGATCTGGATCCCCCTCTCCCAAGAGAAGTAGTGGAGATGAGAAAAATGATGACAGTCAAACGAATTATTCTAGAGACTTTGGCTTCGTTGTAAAAGAAAAAGAATGTCTGCAGTGATTGATTGGAGGCCAGTCTTTATTCAGATGTTTCAGCTTCTGGAGATTCCGATGACTCTTCTTCTCCTGTTTCTGATTTAAAAGAAAAATATGTCTTAAGAGAATTATTGCCTGAAATATTGAATCGTGTCAATGAGAACATGGGTTTTCCTGTTGACAAAAGCCCTGGCTCTTCCAAAGATTTTGTTTTAAGGCAGTTAAAATGGTCTCCATGTATAAAGATGCCTACACATGATTGTGTGATGGAAGTAATTTTGAACGAATGGAAGGATATAGATAAAATTAACCTTCCTAGGTTTATGACAAAGTTATCCACTTTAGAGAAAATGAAAAATAAACTGCCTGACTCGAATCATGTGGACTCTCTAGTTGCAAGTCTTGTTGGGAGGTCTTCCATGGCAGAAGCAAACATTTTCAAAGATCCAGCAGAAAAGAATGCGGATGCAGCTTTTCAAAAGGGGTATTCTAGATCACATTTGGCTTTATGAGCTGGAGTGTACAGCACCTATACTTCCATATCATCACTTTCTGACTTTAAACCCCTCTTTAAAGCCACTCAAGAAGGTCAGGACTGTACAGACCAGCTAGAGAGGGTAGAACGACAGGTGGAATTCCTTTCAGATCGTTTTTTCTGTAATTGTGAGAGCTTCAGCCTTGGCTTGAGTTGCCTCTATTGCTGCTCATCCTAATCTTTTTCTGAAGTACTGGAATACAGATACAATGCAGAGGACAGCTGCTTTAAGTATGCCACTTCAGGGGACAAGACTGGATCAGGCCTGGAGGAGAAAATGCACAGAATTTTCAAAGAAAGAAAGCATTTTTTTTACCTTTCGGAAGCACTAATATAAAACTCTTTGATCATCATACGAGCACAAAGGATCTTTTCGTCAATCTTCCAGAAGACAGAGTATTGAAGGGTAATATTCTTCCCAGATGTTTGAGAAGAAATAATGTTAGGACAGGGTACAACAAATATCAGCGTTCCAGACTATGCTGGTTTTAAGGAAACAGATGGCCAACTTTTGTGAGTAGGAGGAAGGATCCATCAGTTCCAGGAGGTTTGGATAAGATCCGCCACAAAATTATATGTTTTATTGATTGAGAAGCAAGGCTATCAAATTGTATTTGCCTCCCTCCTGATAGATTTGGGAATCATTCCTAAGCCTTAACGCTGATATCTACAGAAAGAAATGGCAGGAAGAGAAGAAATACAATCTCTTTTGAGGAAGAAAGCAATTGTCCCAATGCCAACATCCCAGAAGAGAAACTAAGTCTATTTGGTTGTGTGCCTTGTACCCAAAGTGAGCAAGGATATTGCGGACCTGATCCTCACATATGATTTTGACCTTCTTATTCTAACCGAAACATGGCTAAATGACTCCTCTGCTCCTATGTAGGACATACTAGTCCCTCCCAACTATGGCATTGCCAGATTGGAGAGACCCTTTAGACCAGGCGGTGACATCGCTTGGATCCACAGCCTTAACCTGTCTGTAAAACACACACTAACCCCCGCTCTATCCACTTGCGATTACCTGTGCCTCGATATCTCTTGCAACAACAAACCACTTTGCAAACTACACACAATCTCCAGGAGACAGTCAGGTTTTCATAGAACAGATCATGGAAACCATTGTAACTAACAATGGACATCAGTGTACTCAAATCGACCTCAGAGACTTCAGCCTCTACTGGAATGACCTAAATGATCCTGCAGTTAACTGCTTCAAAACTTTCCTTGCTGACCTTTACCTGACTCAATTCTGCGACAGGCCCACACATAACAAAGGATCAACCCTAGATCTTATCATTGCGAAGCCCAATTCAATTCAACTGGAATCTATCCTCCCCTGTTATTGGACCGACCTCCACCGCATCACATTCCTTATAAAAAAAAAACAGGAGAAACACGCCCCAAGGTGCCAGGTCTAACAGCTTGCAATCAGAGAAAAAAATAACATAATGGATTTATTTGATTAATGTTTTTCAGGCACTTTCTTTACATTAAATCATGAGGTGTTGCATTGTAGTGCATTGTGTCTATCTGGATATTTACACGTACTATCTTTATATGGTAATTTTGGGGTTAAAGTCAAAGACCTTGTTTGGGTATACCTCATGAAGTCATAACTGGGATGAGGGCGATGGATGTAAAGGTAATGGCTTCATTGCTTACTAGTAATCTTCACTACTCTTAATCCTACTCGTCCTCATTCAAGAGTCATCACAACTTGCCCAACTGCCCTATTCTAGGCCTATGACTTGTTATAGGCCTAGGACTTGTTATTACACGAAGTGCTGGAGCACTGATTGTCTATTAGACCACACACCTGAGGATGGGTGGGGGTCTGTGGTTAGCTTTTATGCTTTGTTTCCTGTCCTGATGTAGATTCGGACCTCAAGCAGTGATGGCTGGAATTAGGACAAGTAGGACTGAGAGTATGGAAGGTTAAAAGTATGTAATAGGGCCATTAACCACATGTCAGGATTGCTGTGATCAGCACAGCCAATAGGAATGCTTAGACTACTGACAGTAGCTACTCTTAATTTCCTGCATTTAAGTTCCCAATCATCTACTTGAAAATGAAGCAGGCAGAGACAGTGTGCCTGTTTTTGTCTGTGTTGAATGAGATTAGGGAGAAGGATGCTCATAACCTTTTCTCTCACATACTGTTTGGTTTTAACAGACGTTAATGCTGTTAAGAGAATGTGTTAACCACTGCGAGCGCCATCAGCAAAATTCAATTATACTTTAACATTCAGCGGCCTGGATAGGGAGCAATGTAAGCCAATTAGCACCCTCAAAACAAGTACACAGATCTCTTTGCTATGCTAAAACTCAGCAACACACAATTTCATAATAAATCATCAAATAGGTTACACTGTTAAACAATGACTTAATTGTTGCATATTAAATATTATTGTCCTTCTTTGAATTTCCCCTGCTTTGACAATTACTCGCTTTCATTGTGATGGCACGAATTTGAAATATTGCCTGCATTTGTTCCTACAGATGTAAAAACTAGCGAGCCATGTTCACAATCTGTATCCGTTGGCTCTTGAATTACTGCAGTACTGCATTGACGTTTTTGGTGCGACACTATAAGGCCGCTCACATCTGAGGTGAAGCATTGCCCTGCAGGTACCGCCTCTGTAATATTTAGTACCTTTGTATTATATTTGTAGGGACTGCCCCATTATCTTTTTTCCATATGAGTCATCATTTTGCCTTCCACCTAAAGTTCACAAATGGTTTTTAGTTCAGTGCTATGTCTAGATCGTTCTCAAAGGTATTATGAACCAGCCTTACAGTACACACTGCGGACACAGATTCTAAATTGCTAAACTTTCTGTGAGTATCAGAGTTAAATCTTATTTGATTTACACCAGCTAGGCTGTGTGATCTCCCTAGATTAATTTCCTATCTGCTTTCTTATGTGAACTAATTTTCCAATTTTTGACTTATCAGCATGCTTAACCCCTTCCGTGCGTGCAGAATTTCCGCGCTGTGCGGGCATTTCTATTAGTGGGCGGGGATTCGGACGGCCGGGGGCCGTCCTGCACACACGCCCACCGTGACGCGTGACGGCTCCCGGCCGTCACGAGCATGGAAGAGGTTAACAATAGAGTTTTTAATTTCTTATTCTCTGCTCAATAAAAGCCTTTGAAAAGAAGAAATAACAGCTCTATTTAGCCACTCACCAGCCCCATCAATGATAGACAGGGCTGTAAGTGGGATGAAAAAACTGGGGGGGGGTCTCTTAAAGGGGCGTGGCCGACATAATTAAGGGTGTGGCTTAAAACATTTATGCTAAAAATCTGTGCTCAGCATAATGTGCCACCCAACTGGTATTTTGCTGCTTCTGTTATTGCCTCCACGTATAGAACACAACAAGTAACATTACACCTACAACAAACCAGGACTATTGGCTTTGTCAAAAGTTGTTAGTTGCATAAGATAAATATACTATATGCATACATACAACCATGGCTTTGTTGTATATAATATTGAAAATGCTTTAGTTCTTGCGCCAGAGGTTGTGGCGTACTAGCTAGAGCTGCCAACTTTGGAGCTGAGGAAGCAGGTTTGAGTCTCAGCGTCAGCTCAACATCCTGTGCTGCTGGGCAAATCACTTAATCGCCGGTGCCTATCAAAAAATAAATGAATATGTCCTTGTTGGTGCTCATGTAAAGCACTTCGAGTTTTGCAATATAGAACTGTAAAAAAATAAAAGTTACATCAAAAACAGTGAACTGCTGCAGATTTAAGATTTTTTTCCCATTCTGAGAGTGAGGACGAAAATGGAGAGCCCGATAGGGACCCGTCTGGGAACCTGCTTTTAAGAACTGCCGGTGCTGAGCACTGGCAGGAATGGCCCACTTAAAGCCCTGATGATAGGGATTATATAATGTGCCTTTGTTTTGATAATGCCTGTTTGGGTTTGGAGATCCACTGTGGAATAGCCAGTGGCGGCTCGCACAGGTAACACTGTGGGGCGGCGAGGCGGGGGAGGGGGCCGGGTGGGGGGGTAGTGGAGTGCGACGTATGACGGGAAAGTGAAATGTAAATAAATAAAAGCACTTAACTTGAGCTGGCCGCATCGCCGAGCGATGCGGCTAGCGTAAGTTAAGTGCTTTTATTTATATATTTATTACATTTCACTTTCCCGTCGTATGTCGTACTCCACTACTCCCCACCCGGCCCCTCCCCCGCCCCGCCGCCCCACAGCGTTACCTGTGCAAACCGCCACTGGGAATAGCTCATTGGATCGCGGCCGCTTTAACTTTAAAGAAAAAAGTGAAATGGAAAAATAGAAGTGCAGGTACTCTGTACCAGAGTACCTGCTCATTTCTGAGAAGTGCCGGTACTCTCCAAATAAAAGTATTAGTTTTCTCCTGAGAGGTGCCGATACTCTCCCTCACAAAATAAAAAGTGCGGGTACTCCGTACCGGACAGTACCAGCCTATTTAAAGCAGTGCTCTACGGACTAACGGCCTACTCGGTTTATAACATTTTGCTGGTCTGAACAGTAGCGGTGGGATGCGATGCAGCGCGCGCAACGAAATTCGTTGTATTTATTTTTTTGTTTACTTACCTCAGTGCGGCCGAAATCCGTAGTTTACTACCCCCCACCCTGCCCCTCCCCCGCCCTGCGTCACCACCCGGCAGCACTCCCACCACGGGCCGCTACTGGGTCTGAATCTGTTCCATTCACCATTTTACAGCGGACACGACCATTTAAATGCTTTTTTTCCTATTAGTCATGTTAATGACTGGAACAGGGGAACCAGATTCTAATCCCAGCTACGGCTCAACATCCTTTGACTCTGGGCAAATCCCTTAATAACCCCTTGCACACTGTCTGGTTCGCTTTCAAAGTGGTACGATGCATTTAATCAGGAAATATATGATGTTTTGACTGAGTGCATGTTTAATGTACTTATGAACACACGTGTTGAACACAACCTTTCTGTCAATAGGTTTGTATTTCTTGTCTAAATCCTACTTATATTTAACCTCTAATTTTAATGCAGCTTGGTCAACCCCTAGACTACATAAACCGTTTTTTTTCTTTTATCGAGAATATAAAGACGTTTAAAATAATACCACTTTACCTGCATCATCCAGTCGACTGGTAAATGATAAAATGCGTGTTTGAAACTATTTTAATCTCTCTTATTCATATTCAAGAAAAGTGCCCATATTCTTTGGAAGCTGGGAGTGTTTATACTATCTACCTTATTCGGTTGTAAGTCCATCGTTTTACCACCGCAAAGAGAGCTGCCGCTGAACGTAGATTAGTCATTGACCCTCCACGCGCTCAGGCATTCTCTGGTGCACCTGAGGTCAATTAGCAAAGGCCCAGGAGTCGCAGCTCGAAAGTAAACAGCAGGCAGCTGAGTTCACGTACAGGCCAGAAAAACAGAAATCAGCGAGAAAACAAGTGCAGCGTACTCACACCGGGATATCTTGAATGGTCGAATTACGTAAAAATCGAGTTTGAAAGGGATCAAAAAAAAGGAGGGAATATTGCAGATTACCATAACGTTGAGTGTAATAGAGGATTTAACTCTTGAGAGTGCTGGGGAAGCTAAAGGAAGGCGTGGAAAGAGCTTACTTACCATACCCAGGTTCTATTTGCTGTCTGTTGCTATGAAGTGTTGTTTATTAGATACATGTTGGTGTACTGTACACTGTATACTAACTTGATAACAAACATTTCAGTGTGGAAATCTTGCAAAACGTTTCAAATCTGCTGAACCTTTTAATCAATTTCCTAAATATTGTGCTATTGTACTCACAACGTTTCATATGTATACTAGTCAACCTCTTGCCTCAAAAATTCGGGTTAAGTCAGACGTTTAAGAGGGTGAGCCCATTAAGGTAAATGGAGAATGAACAATATAGGGTGAAATGGGTTTAAAAAGTAGATGTGTCCATTAAAGTCTATTGAGACATTTTATTTGTCAGCAGGATGAATAGAAGTGAAAAGCGTTTGATTCCTGCCAAATGCTTGTGAGTTAACAGGCATTCATAATCCTAATAAACATTGGTGTGTGCCTTGAAGTACTTAATTTCATTAACTGTATTGTTTGGTTGTGCTAAACCACTAAAGGCATCAAACACATTCTTCTAGAGCAGCGACTCTTAAACGTTTGACTTCTGTGGACCCCAACGTAATCATTATTGGAATTCGGGGACCCCCATTGAATCATTACTGGAATCCGAGGACCCCCACTGAGTCATTCGTGGATGCCGGGGACCTCGGCCTAAGTGCAAAACAATACTCAAAACTACAGAGACATGCACTCATCAAACAAAGCCCAGTGCCAGGGGAGTGTTCTTACCAAGGAGTAGCATCACCTGGAGTGTCTAGGGCAGGAAGAAGTCTGTCCTTCCACAGTTTGCCCCATCAGAGCTGGAGGACATGTAGGTAGAAAGAGCCTGTAAATTTGAGCTGGCTACCCTTGCCCTTGAGGAGAAAGATTAAAGCCTTGGCTGCTGAGGAGAAGAAGGTAGCTGTAACCATGGCCCCTGAGTAGAAACAGGCCATAGCCACTCTGGCGCTAGAGGTGAAAAAGTTGGCCTTGGAGGAGAAGAAGGCCCTGCTGGCCCAAGAGAGGAGCCAGCACAAGATGAACTTGAGGTCCTGAGGGGCTTCTGAGTCCAGTTATGATGCTGGCAGTGATACCGACGCACGTAGGAGAGGTAGCCAAAGCATACACATCCCAAAAGACCTGATACCTAGTTATGTGGTGGGGTATGACAAAGATTAGAGGTTTGCAGCATAAGAGGTAGCCCTTCATTGCATGGAGTCCCAGAGGAGGAATGGGGGTCAGCCAGTGGAAGCATATGCCCATTTGTAGGAGGGATACCCTATTGGCCTTAGAGGCAGGTGACCAGATGAAGCATTCCACCATGACAACAATTTATTTGCTGACCACCAAACTAAAACTGGGTCTACCTGTTGTTTCGGTCTTTGAGACATTTAAAAAAGATATTGTGGGCCTTACCCATAACTACACAGAAAAATAGTCCAGTCCATTATAAGATCTCATCTGGACTATGGTAATGTGCTTTATCTGGGTACCACGTAGGTGTCTTTAAAAAGACTGCAAAACATCTAAAATGCAACAGCAAAGCTTTTCTGTCTCACCCCTGTACATTACTTGATTTCTTCTCACCTACATGACCGCATAAAAATTCAAAACTCTTTACTTTGTGTACAGGGATTTATTCTTGATTGTCCCTGTCTATTTCATCCTATTCAGGCATTCATCCATCTAGATCTCTATGATCTTCCAATATGATGCCGGCTCAAGTTCCCAGATTTATCCACTCTAGACAGGGCAGCCGCTCTTTTAGGTATTTGGCATCTAAACTGTGGAACTCACTGCCTCTGCATCTTCGCCAAATTTCTAGTAAAATGATCTTTTGTAAAAGTTTAAAGACCTGGCTCTTCAAAGTGAGCAGGATCAGTAAAACAGATTAGGGGGTATTCTTTCTCCTAGCACTGGCAAGCTCTTCTAGGGCAGCCTTGGGCTGTGATAGACTTGGCTTTTTCAGCGGGTTTACCCCCAGACGTTTTGCTTTTTGACCTCCTGTTTTTGACCTATTTTTCATTGGTTGAAGGACTCTGGGCACTTTACCACTGCTATTCAGTGCTAAAGTGCATATGCTCTCCATGTAAATTGTGTTAGGATTGATTTTCTGTATTGGGATATTTGATTTACTAGTAAGTCCCTAGTACAGTGCACTGTGTGTGCCCAGGGCCTGTAAATCAAATGCTACTAGTCGGCTTGCAGCACTGGTTGTCCCATGCACACAAGTTGCCTTTCAAAGGTGTCTCAGATCTACCACTGCCGTGTAGGGGCGCAGTTTTTACTGCCATGTCGACCTGGCAAGTGCACCCACTTCCCAGGCCTAAACCTTCCCTTTTTTTACATTTGAGGCACCCCTCAGGTATTCCCAAGGTACCCCCATTGGCACGGTGTAGTGTATGTGAAAGGTAGGACATGTATTGGTGTTTTTTACATGTCTTGATAGTGAAAGACTGTGTATTTCGTTTTTCACTATTGAAAGGCTGTCTGCCCCATAGGTTAACTTGGGAGTTGCCGTGTAACATCTTACAAGTGTATCTTTCCATTGGGACTAGATAGAGAAAAGGAGTTTAGGCTTCCTGAACTCAGAATTTAAAAATACATCCTTTAGTGAAGATGATTTTTATATTGTGTGTTTGAAAATTCCACTTTTAAAAAGTGGGCATTTTCTTACTTAACAATCCAGTGTGCCTCTTCCATTTGTGTATTCACCGTCTGGGTTTGGAGTGACAGGAGCTGGGGATGTGCATTCACACTAGACAGCCACAAGGGGGGTTGAGGTTTGTCCTGCCTTTCCTGGGTGACTCATAGCCAGACTGAATAGACCTGGCTGCATTTAGAGTAGTGGGAGGAGTTTTCGCTTGCACCTGAATGGACTGTGGCTGCCTTCCACAAAGCTGTCTCCATCTCCTGTAGTGAACCTGGCCTGAGCCAGGCAGAACTGGTTTATTTGTGTCAGAGGAACTTTGTTTATACCAACTTCAAAGGAAAATGTGGTATAAATATTGGGGGCCTGACCCCAGAACTTTAGATTACTGCTGGACTATGGAACCTGCCAGGAAGAAGAGCTGGAAGAGCTGCCAGTAGGAGTACTGCTCCTCTGCTGTTGTTGCTTTGTTGGGTTTGCCTGCAGTTGGTGCTTCTGTCTTGGGCAGGGAAAGGACTAGACTGTTCTTTCTGTATACTAAGTATCGCTCAGGGTTTGATTTAGAGCTTGCCTCCCGTTGGAAGTCTCAGGTAAATCAAAGACTTCAACTTCTTCTGGGTACCGGCTTCTGGAACTGTATGTTTTAGCTTCCACTGAGGAGAAAAGGTAACGAACGCCATCAATGACGCCTCTGCCAGCCCCGTGACCTAAAGGCACCACAGAGGGCACCACCACACTTCGCACCGCAACCCTGATCTCACTGACTATGCTGTCTGACGACGCCACTGAGTCGCTGTTTCTACCGTGACCTGGGGGCACCGTACTCTGCACTGTCTTGCTTCACACCACCGCCCTGGTATCCCCGACGATGCCACCGACGACGCTGCCTGCACGTGAAACTGTGGACACCGCTCATAGAGAACATGGAGCACCGTTCCGCTTCGCACCGCAGCCCTGGTCTCACAGACAGCGTCGCTCCAAGCTGACATCTATGCCACTGCTTGCACCGTGGTTGGGGGCACTGCTTGTAAGTTACACGACACCCGCAAGGTCCAACGTCCTGCATCTCCAAAGGTACTGTTTTACGGGTTTCCCCAGCACCATAGCTGGCCAGCGACGCTGTGAATGGCCGTATGTTGGATTTGTCTGTTCACGACGCCGTGATAGCCCCTGATGGAGTTATCAACTTCAAGGAATTGTATACAAAGCCTATTTTTGCATTATTTGTATTTGGATAACTGTATGTTGGATTTTTACCGTTTTGGTCTTGTTTTGCACAGATAAATATTGGATATTTTTCTAAAACTGGTGTGGTGTCCTTTTGTAGTGTTTTCACTGTATTACTGTTTGTTATGTGCAAATGCTTTACACATTACCTCTGAGATAATCCTGACTGCTCATGCCAAGCCACCAAGGGGGTGAGCAGGGGTTATTTTAGAAGTGTACCCCCTTACCCTGACTAGAAGGAAGGGTGCCTACTTGGTCAAGGTGCATACCTATGCCAACTAGAGACCCCCATTTCTAAAAGGCTGTATAAATCTGATTAACATAACATAACATGAAGGAAGCCCTTATCAATAATTTTGTTTGACCCCTTACAAGTATCGACTGAGGTTCAGGGCTAGCCAGAAGCAATGACATCAGTCATGGATGAAATTTTGGGGATTCATCTAGCAAGGCCCTGGATGGTTGGGTGAAGGGCAACAGAGTAAACAATTATGATAGGCTTTAAAATCTGTTTACGAGGGAGCACATTTTAACTAATTGTTTTACAGATTTGAGCCAGCACCTAATAGACACCAAGCGCACAGTGCCCAGAGAGCATGAGAAGGAACGGATCTCTGGATCAGCACCAGAGTGCACAAAACACTTACTGGGAGGGACCACAAGAGAGATGGTGGTTCATGTTCCCTGTCACAGAGGGAAGGGGAAGGCCAGGATACTACAAATAAGTTCACCAAAAGACCCCAAAATAGGCTGAAGGGTGGGATTCCCAGACCACTTCCGAGCAGAAGAAAGAAAGTTTTGGTGGGAAGAAGTCCATGGTGCCATATCACCAAGCCTAGTTTCCACAGACAGGGTGTAAGAGGAAGACACATTAGCCTAGACTTACTATTGGCTTGTGTCACATTGCATCACACAAGTCAACGCAAGTCCTTAATTCAGAATTACTACGCCATGCAAAGCCACCTTAGATGGTACTGAGTAGCATAGTAAATCTGGAGTAACGCAAGGCAGTGCAAGTCTCTGCCATGTGTTACTCCACACTGGGAAGGCGTTCCATGGGTGGAACGTTGATGTTCCCACGCATCGGCCCATGATTTTTGGTGTATTCCCAGATTTACTAACAATAGTAAACCTGGGAATGCCTCAAAGTGATAACAAGGAGAAATGTGTATATTTCTGCTTGTTTGTTCCTCTTTTTACATGTGCTGCATACTGCAACACACATAGACAGACGAAAAAGCCTCAGAGGATTGTTCTTGTTCAGGAAGGTGTCATTTCCTGCACAAAAACAATCCTGCCTGTAACACAGGCACCCTTGCACCATGATGAAAGGATGCATGCGTTGGAAGCCACAAATGCACCAGTGCAGAGGGGGAGCAGGAATACACAATTTATAGTAGTTATGGCGCATTCCTGCCCTTTCCATTTGACAAAGTGCATCAAGTCGTCTTCCTTTGTTGCGTTGTGTTAACTGTTAATAGATATGCCTCTGTATGTTCCAGGAAGTCACCTACAGGTGGGACCTCCACAGGGGTGGCCAATGTAGCTCTGGGGAGAGTCTATTCCCAGGAGGAGGGGGAAGAACATGCCATAATATCCTTTAGATGGGAGGTAGACCCAGAAGGTAAGTTGGCAATCCCTGAGGGTAGTAGACATCACTTCCAGGAAGTCAGAGTGAACAGGGTCACTGTCATTGTTATGAAGGATACCTGTGCCATCCAGACTATGGTAGTAGCAAAGCTGATTTCCCCAGAACAGTATCTGCTAGGACAGTTCTGCAGTGAAATGCAGGCTCTGTGGCAGGACTTTTTCCAACCTATGGCCCGGTATCCCCGGAGTGAGAGGAGTTACTTGCCCAGTGGAGGGTCATTGTCAGTACTCAGATGCCCATTGTCTGCATCCTTGGCAATAAGCTCCCATCAGGAACAAAATAGCTGGAAGGGGTGGCCACCCAAGGGCCTCAAAAATACAGATTTCTGCCAGTCTTTGTGTGGGGGAATTCCCTGACCTACCCACAAAGCTGGTTCTCATCAGTTCTTCCCCTTTCCATGGGTTTGACTACAAACTGTACATGGTGACAAAAACAGAACAGGCTTGGTGTTGGGCTCCTTTGTGTGTGTTGTGGGCAAGGCCCTTTAAAATGTAATCAGGACAGGGTACAGCGCCTCCCTAGCCATCCTGCAGGCAGACCCACCTCCCAGCTACATCAAGGTCCCATTGTTCACTGTCTGGGCTCAATACACATCCTTGATGGGGGAACCATTAGAGGTCCGGGAAGCTCGAAACTCCTACAAAGGCCCCAGAAACTTTGGGCAGGAAATGCTAACTTTCTAAAAGTAATAATTTTTCAAATTTATAATCTAAAGTCTGGCTTTACCATTAAAGAGGATTTTAGATTACAATTCATTTGAGTGTAAACATAATTTCTCTATTTTCTTTCAATCTGAAGTTAGCGCTTATTAAATGTAATAAGGTAACCCAGTGTTAGCCTATAAGAGAGATAGGCATTACAACAGTGAAAAAACAACTTTAGGACTTTTTCACTGACAGGACTTGTAAAACTTAAATATACATGCCCTGCTTTTTAAATACCATGTACACTGCCCTATGAGCCTTTAGAGCCTTCTTTAGGGATAACTTATCAGTATTAAAAGGTTTAGGCCAGGCAAAGGTTTATTTTGCTAGGCCAAAATGGCAGATTAAAACTGCACTAGAGGCTACAGTGGCATGCTTGAGACATGTTTCAAACAGGCTAATTTAGTGGGTGGCACAATGAATGCTTCTGCCCACTACTAGCATTTAATGTATAGGCCCTGGGTACATGTACTATTGTTTACTAGGGACTTACAAGTACATTAAATGATACGATTAGTAATAGTCTGATTTTACCATGCTTGAAAGAGAGAGCACTAGCACTTTAGCACTGGTTAGCAGGGGTAAAGTGCACAGAGTCCTAATGCCAACAACAACGAATTCAGAAAAATCAGATACTGCAGGCAAAATGTTTGGGGGGATACCATGCCAAGGATGTCATGTCTAACATTATTTGTTGTCATTGTGTCAGGCCCAGCTGTCCTATGTAGAAAAGCAGAGTACAGATTAAAATACTAATACTGTATCTCGAGAAAGGGACCAGGTAGAAAAATCCTTAAATAACTTATTTTTAATAGTTATTCAAAAATCCAATTCAACGTTGAAGGCAGATTTTTAATAAACATTAAGGAAAAGTAATTTTTAGAAAGTTACCCTTTATCTATCAGAACTGTCAGAAGGCTAATATACATAAGCCTCTGCCAGCCACCAGCCAGCAATTAACAGTGAACAGGTGTTAACAGGTGTGCAATACCTCCCAGGAGCAAGCAATAGATTGACCTGAATGGACAAGGATGACTCCTCTCAAACACAAAGAATATACAGGGTGGGGCTGTGGGCATCCTTTTTGGCACTACATTGTCAAACGCTTCTTGAGTGTCAAATTGTGCTTGAAAGGTCTGCTGGGTTCACATATAACACTTGTGCTACACTTGAAAGGGGAGAGAACAGGATACCTAGACAATTCTTGTGGATTTACTGTCTGTTTGTGCTTTTGGCACTATTTCTACTTAAATTTTTTTAAATTCATATCTCCAGTTACCCTTAATGTATTTTTGTTTTTTTTTGTGTCATTTTGTTTATTCCAATTTACTTTATCATTGTATTTTGGTTTGGGTTCTTTATTGCTTTTCATTTTGACTTTATTACTGTTTTGGTACTGCACGAATACTTACACATTGATCTATGTTAAGCCTGTCTGCTCTGTACCACAGCTGCCAGGAGGTTGAGCTCTGGTTAATTTAGTGACTTTGAGGGTTTAGCCTGACAAGGGTTGTGATTGTTCCTTGAGGCGAGTAGTCAGCCACCCCAAATAATAATCTGATTTCTTACAATTGACATCCAGAATAAAAGGTATATTAGGGCAGCTGGTACATAGTGATTAATGCGGATTTATACTTGTTAGAAGAAAAGCATTGAAAATTGGACACTTGAAACATTCATTGGGTAAATCTACAAATAGGTGGAAATTGCACTGGAACATTGGGCTCAAAGAAAGTGTTCAACACAGTGTTATGGAGTTATGTATTTGTAGTGCTGGAAGCCATGAATTTTGGTTCCATTTTTATAAAAATGATGAAATTTCTATACACAACAACGCTTGTGAAGGTCCAAATCAAAGGTAAACTTTCAGAAGAGTGGGCACTAGTGGTGCACTAAGGCAACAGTGCTGCTGTGCTCATTATTATGTGCCCAGGCAATAGAGCCATTGGTATGCTAGCTGAAACATCTGCTAAGTAGCTGGGCAATATAAATATATAACCACATACATAACCACAAGCATGTAGTATCACTTTATGGATTTGATTTATTAGAATACCTACCACAACCCTCTGAATCCTTACCAGCATTCATGCAAATACTAGAACAATTTGGCAGTCAAATAGGACTACTTATAAACAAGCAGAAATCACTGTTGTTCCCATTAGGAGCATTGTTGAATATACCAAATGATTAATTACCTCAGGTGGAACTGCCTTGGAAGCTGGAAACATTTTGCCTGGAGGTTATTACTGCACATTTGGAAAAAAGTCATGAATTAAAAACAGACAAGCTAATCACAGATAATACTGCATTCTTAAATTTCTGTGTGTCCATGCCATTGTCCATGGTAGGGTGAATAGTGATAGATAAAATGATAGCACCACCAGATGCTTGTACCCATTGCACTGTAGGATGTTCCCGTTCCACATGTAAGCCTTAGAGGCATGAGGTTGGCTATGTGTAGCCTGATTTGGGCAAAGAAAGAGACGCAGAGTTAAAATGGGGGCATAGCAACAAATCTGTAAGGAACTTGGGTTGTATGTGTTGGAACTGGATTCATACTATAAAGCAGTACAGCTCCAATTTGTGGCAGAATTATTTGGGAAGGAAAACAGCAGAGATAGACAATTATTGAAAAGCATATTGACCCAAGACAAGCTTGAAGCTCACTTGTTTAACATAGATATGGCACTCAGGGATCACCTTCAGTTGTTCAGATCAATGCCGCATGTCTAGAGAATGTTTCAATTCAGTTGAGGCAAGATGTTCCCCCCATAAGAGCGCTGCTGCTTTCAATACTCCCTGTATTCTTGCAAATAGATAAATGTCTGAACATGACCAAATGGAGGTCAGGGGGCTTTGTAATAGCAGGGGATTTGTATGAAACAGGAGTTCTGGAGTTATTGGAAAGACTATGGAATCATTCCAACTCTCTGTGAGGCAGTTCATATAATATCACACCATGCTTAGCAAAGCAACACAGGGATGGGGAAAGAACAGGCACCCCCTGCGAACATCAAATATCAAATACATTAGAGTTGATGATGAAAGCAAATCAAAGCAGAGGAATAACTACAAAATGTAAGAAATTGGATTATTTTTTGGAGTGGGCAACTGCCGCCCTCCCGCTTCCCTGCCAGCACCTCAACGAACCCCACCAACAGAGCCACTCACAAACCAGCCCTCTGCAACTACCACCTGCGCTTCAAAGAGGCCAAGAGAGAGGCCATCACAGCCCGCATCAACACAGCAGCCAACAACATGAAAGAACTTTTCAAAATAGTCAAAGAATTCTCCAACCCGGCAGTTACAGAGAACACCATTCACCCTCCCAAGAACTCTGCAGCACCCTCATAGACTACTTCTACAGCAAGATTGCCCACCATCTACAACAACCTCGACCCATAACCCACTGCTCTCAACCTCAACAGCCCCAACCAACGAGAGCACACCAGCGAAATGATCACCTCCTGGTCCTCTTTCACCACTCAGACCACTTCAGCCATCATGTCATCCATCCACTCCGGGGAACCGACCGACCCCGGCCCCCACTGCCTCTTCAACCTTAGATCCGATCCAATCAGCCCAGAACTAACCAGCATCATCAATACCTCCATCTCCCCAGTAGTCTTCCCAAACTGTTGGAAACAAGCAGATGTCAGAAACCTCTTAAAGATACTCTCCACCAACCCCAGTGTACTCGAACATTACCGTCAAATCTCCCTGCTACCGTACCCGGCCAAAGTACTCAAGAAGGCCATCAACCAACAGCTCACCAAATACCTGGAACAAAACCAATTACTTGATGCCTTCCAATCAGGAGTCCGTGCCAACAACAGCACCGAGAACGCTCTGATCACCGCCACAGACGATATCAGAACCCTCCTCAAGCACGGTGAAACTGTGACCCTGGTCCTCCTTGACTTCTTGGTAGCGTTCAACACCATCTCCCTCCACACCCTCATCAACAAACTCATCAACAGACTCTTTAACATTGGCATACGACACAACTCCCGCAAATGGATTCCCTCCTTCCTTACAGGTCACACACAGAGCATCCGGCTGCCTCCCTTCATCTCCGAACCCAAAGATATCAAATGCGGCATACCCCAAGGATCATCCCTCAGCCCCACCTTCTTCAACACCTACATGACCCCCCTCACAGACATCGTCAGATCCCATAGCCTCAACATAATTTCATACGCAGACAACACTCAACTTATCCTCTTGCTGTCCGAAGACCCCTCCACTGTCATAACCAATATCTGCCACATCATGACCAGCGGAGCCAACTGGATGAGGGACAACTGCCTTAAACTCAGATCTGACAAGATAGAGGTACTGATCTTCGGGAAGAACACTCCTATCTGGCACCACAACTGGTGGCCGTGAGAACTCGGACCAACACCCACACCGAAAGACCATGCACACAACCTATGCATCATCCTCACTCACTAGCCTGTGTGCACACCCCCACATCCGCTGCAGCCACAGAGGGGGCCACTTCTTCTCCTATGTAACCGCCAAGACCTGGAACGACCTACCCCTCCAACTTTGAATGGCACCCTCCCTAGCAGACTTCAGAAAGAATCTCAAGACCTGGCTCTTCGACGGCAACGTCACACCCTTAGCGCCCAGATACCCCTAGGAGTGACAGTGCTGTGCTATATAAATGCTGATTGATTGATACTCTTAAATATTTGAAAACGATATGCTCCCACAACGTTCCCAACATGGTGCCCAAAAACTGAACGTAATTGACGTCATGGTTTTCTCCAGAAAGGGGTGTTCAAAAGTCCCTGTACAGGCTAAGTAATTTTAAAAACAAGATACAAGTTCAGAATAAGCTGTCTGTACTATTCCTACAAAAGCACTGTTACCAGTCTCTTAGGACCTGTATCATCTCCTGTTTCACTAAGAGCAGCCACCAATGGAGAATGGGTGACCTCAACATAGATCTCCGGTTTTCATGGCCACTGGGGTAAAAAGATGGAAACACCTCCTGAGGAGAGCTATCAGATGAGAGTCCTTTCCTTCTACAGCCTCTGAAAGCCCTGACAGAATAAACTGCTGGGCAGAATGGCGACCATTTTAAGAACCATTGTTTGTTAACTGCAAATTGCAATGACAAAGCTAGTTGCGGGGTGGGGCCCGTTATTCATTGACTGGTACCTGTTAATCTGGCACCTCATCCTGTAGGACATTGTAGAGGATAGAGGAAGTGATTTTGTCACAGTGTATTGCTGTGATTATCACAAAAACTATCAAAGCAAAGGACGACGTGTTGATAGCTATTTACTAGGTGTACAAAATGTTTAAAAAATCAATAGAAGACTTCAACACTAAATCAAATTAAAAATATCTTCATAGCAAAATTGGGGCCCAGGATTATATAAATCAGTTCTAGTATCTGAATGTTTATCTGACAAGGAACCTTTACCAAATCATGGTGAAGAAGTTTCATCTTCATCAGACATTCTCAGCTATTGAGACCAGGTAATGGCAACAACCATCTTAATCCCAGCTGTGCTCTACCACCAGTGTACAAAGGGGGCTATGGACCCTAGAGCAAGTAAGGATAATACCCTCCTCCCTGGCTAGTCGTTGCACATTAAAGAACGGGTTGTGCTCCCTGCTATCGAATCAACAATATCGATGGAAGAGAATATCGAGGGCAGGATTTCGAAAATAAGATATCGACAGATAAGTAAGTCTATATTTTCTATACTTAACTCCACATATATGTACCAGTGTGGTATATATATATTCAAGGTACGTAGATGAGGAGCTAGAAATAATAATTCTATACTTCCCTATATGCACTTACCTTTCGATATTTTGTCCTTCAATATTCTGTTATTAGTATGCCACCATACTGGTGGTGGAGAAAATGAGTTTTAAAAACAAATTTCGGCTTACAGACCATATTAGAATTGCACTTTTAGAATGTGTTTAAACTGCGGCAGAAATGTTTTCACATAAGAAAATAACACATACTGAAAATGTGCTTGCTTTAAACATGTAAAAGAATCACTTTAGAAAGCAATTTAGCTTTGGTAAAAGAATATTTCCACATAGAAAATAACACATAGGGAAAATGTGCTGCTTTTAATATATATGAAAATAATATGTAGAATTTTTTTGTACTAGGCTAACATACATAAATGTGCCCCTTTATTCAGGCCCAAAAGCCTTTGCTTTCCATTCTTGCTCACAGCTAAGCAGACGTTTATTTAGGACATTTTGCTTAGCACCAGTGTCTTGCTAAAGAATGTGCTGGCTTCAAGCTTATGTCTCCTTAGCCTCATCACACCACATTAGATCATTCGTACAAAAATGAACCTTACTGCAATACATAATGAATAGACTGTTAAAATTAACTATAATTTAGATATATTTTATGTATGCTTTAATAGAACATCATTAATATTTGTTTCAGCACATCCAACTAGTCATTGTCTTCACAATAGACACTGAAAGCTTGCTTTTAATTTAGGTAAGAAGGTTCTCATGAGAACTTTCTCCATGTTGCTAACGTTTGAAACAATGTTTTACTATGTACCGGCATGAATGTTTACTGTGGGAATTGGGAGAAGAAGCAATGTATGTTGTCAACACCATCAGGTGAGCGGTTTACATTGGAAGAGAGAATCAAACACCTACAAAGGGCCTCATTATGATGTCAGTCGGAAAGCATTCCGACCGACTCCTTGTCGGATTCGTTTCCGACCGTCTCGGGTTCAGGGAGTCTGACCGACCGATTATGATGGTTCCGAACACAGTTCGGTCGGACTTCCATTGACTTCAATAGGAGCCTGTGTTCCGACCGACAACACAGGCTCGCATTGCAAAAAGGGGTGGTTGCGGAAAACCCTGCACCCTGTAGCGGGCACCCCAAGGTGCCTGCCACACTGTGCATGGTTTGAAAGAGGGGTCCCATGGGTACCCCCACGGGCCCCAACCGTAGGCCTCCGGGTAAAGGGGGGCCTGCTACGGGCCCCCAAAGTCAGTTTCTGACAGCCTTTTTGTGTCGGACAGACCGAGTTGGAAAGGCTGCCGGAATCTGACATTGTAATTGGTCGGTCGGAAACGCTGTCCATTGAGCTGTACGAATCGGCTCTGACCGACTCAGACTCTCCGAATGCCGGTCGGAACCGAGTTGGAATGACTGAACGGTTTCCTTATATCGTAATCGGTCGGTCGGAAACATGGGTTCCGACATGGGTTTTGAAAATCCGAATGCCATTCAGAGCCTTTCTGACCGACATCATAATGAGGCCTTAAGTTGTTACATTATTGTGTGATTTTATATTAATAAGTGTTCCTAGCTAGTTAGAGAAGGGAAGATTTATCATTCTCACTCTGAGACTCACTTAGAGGAGATCCTTTATTCTTGCTCTTTGTTGCCGACAGCTATTGCTAAAGGTGACTTTATTCATTTCCTTTTTCTCTGATCAATGCTACTGCATTAATCAATCTCCTATCACTGATATTCTGACGGTTGCTACTGCAGCTGCGGGGAACTTGGCTGAGTTTCCAGAACAACTTTTTATGGGAAGTTCTCACTATGCTCAGTAATCTTGCTCTTTTCCAAAAGGATCTCTTCATGGGTTTCTCTGCGTAGGGTAGATTAGGTTCTTAGCTAGTTCAGTGACATTATACTTTATAGAACACTCTGGGGGATATGTACAAGGAAGTGGCGGAGCGTGTCGTTAGCCTCCTTGGCTTAACGACACGCCCCGCCACTTCTGAAACGCAAGGCTGCACCATATTTACAAGAATGTGGTGCAGCCTTGCGTTTCCCCCTGCGATGGCGCTAAGTTTAGCAACTTAGCGCCAACACAGGCAGCCTTGCACCAGAGTGCAAGGGTGTCTGCATGCAGGGGAGGATTGTTTATGTGTAGGAAGGTGTCCCTTCCTGCACATAAACAATCCTAAAATGCCATTCTGTCACTTTCATGTGTGCTGCAGCACAAATGAAAGTGACAAAATGGCATTTTTTTAAAGGTTTGTTTATGTACGGGAAGGGACACCTTCCTGTACATAAACAAACCATGGCGTTTTGTTTTTTCCATGTGTGCTGCACAAGGCAGCACCCATGGAAAAAGCAAAAACAAGGAGAAATAATGCATTTCTCCTCGTTTCGCCAACTTAAGACCAGGGTTTTCCTGGCCTTAATTTTGGCACTGCCTCCTATGTACTCCACCCTTGTACATAGGGAGCAGCATCAAATCCAATGGGTGTTGCGATGGAACGCCCACCACAACACCCACTGCACGCCCCTTTCACGCTAACCATAGCGTGAAAGAGGGCCTTATGTACAAGGCAGCGTTAAGCCATGTTAAGTGGCTTAACGCTGCCTTGTACATATGGCGCAGCCCCTATTGCACCACAAAATGGGGAAAAGTGACGTTGTGGTGGCGATAGGGGCTTGTACATATGCCCCTCTGTATTTGATGTATGCTGTCACTAATCAACCTTTTATTCGACAATTCTGTAAACTGGACTAATCTGAATAAAGATGACAAAACCATATTAATCCTTTAAGATAAATAAAGGTTTTGAAAATGTATCCAACCTCTCATCATGGGCTGAAAATGAAGGATGTGGCAGTTGATGCTATATGCATGATTTGTGTTTTGTTTCCAGCTCCATTTGCCTCACAGTGGCAAAGGTCCTATGACCTGTCAAGCACCATCAGGATTTCCAAAGAATAAAATCTGTAAGTCGGGGTGTTTCGTCTTAAATACTATGTGGCTAAATCCTTTAGGTGCTAACACTGGTGTTGCTATTAAGTAGTACAATCAAACACAGTCATAATTGCTGTTCAGTGGAGCCATATGTCTCCTGTGTCTCAGTGCCACCGCTCCTATGCACCATTGATAGAGGTATGTCCCTGTGCCATGCATTCTTCACAGTTGGGTATCTTTTACAGATGCCTAGAATACATTTCATGCTAAAGTGTTGATATGTACTTTCCTTTGGCTAGATGCCTAGAATAAACTTTCATGCTAAGGTTTTCATATATAATTTCCTGTGGCTATTTCATTATTGTCGATTTCAGAGGCCAAAACTTACTTATTTTTCTAATAGTAATTTCCTGTAATAAATGCTAGTTATGAATACACATCCCTTCGTTTACACATTCCGTTATGTGTCTATTTACCCATTGTAAATTGTGTTATACTTAATGTTTCGCCCCGATCATGTCCTGAAGGGTTTCTGCCTTGAAGTCAGATAAACTGCATCACTGAGGAGCCATGGCTACCTTCGGAGGCGTAGTTTATATCCGTCTGTGAAGAGGCTGAAAACGTTGTGCCCAGGTGCAATTGGAGCTCAGAGGGTGAGGGATGAGGCTGGGGGAGGGGAGAGTTATGAAACTAGTCTATTCTAGAAAAATAAGCAGACTTGTCTCAGTGCTTTGGGATAAAAAAAAATGAAAAAAGGTACACGGTGAAGGAAGAAACTTGACGCCTTTGATAACAGCCCCAAAAACTCAAGTAGTATTAAATGAATGGAGGATGAAGTGTCATTTTACTGAAGTATATTATTCTAAACATGTGCTCTTTTGCTTGTGTGTGTGTGTCTGTGAGTGTGCGTGCGTACAAGCATGTATATGGGTATTTGTGTGTGCATGTATTCATGCATGTGTCTGTGAGAGAGACTGTTTATGTGTGTTTGTGTGTACATGTGTGTGTGTGTACGTGTGTGTAGGTGTTTGTATGTGTGTTTGGGCGTCACCGGGGGCGCGTGTCTGTGCACACCATGCACATACACTTTTACCCCATATTTTTAACTTACTGTTTATTTTATGCTGTTTTACGCCATGCTGTTTTTCCCTTTGTCAATGCTCTGCCTGTAACTGAGATGTCACTGCTGTTCTATTTCACCGTCTCTGATGGAAACAGCAGGAGAGGCTGATGCATGCAGGGTACTCTCCTCAATGCAATTTAGCAATGTGCTTCTGTAATCAACGGGGGGAGGAAACGGGAGGTCTCTTGAAGAAGAGAGATTATTTTCAGAAAATAAGGCTGCTGTCATAAGTAGGTTAGCAGTCCACTTGCTGTGATAATCAGCATATCATGGAGGATTTCAATCACCGTTTCAGATCTCAGCAAGGGGTGGAACATCGCTGCTGGAGTACTTGCTATGACAACAAAAAAGCATGCCTTTTTACATGGCTGTAAATAGGACAAATGTATAGCTCTTCCAGATGTGAAAGGCAGTTGAAAATTCAGTGTACATCAAAACATATTGGACTTTTAAAGCTAAAGAAAGTGCAATGCATTTTTAGGTCTGTCCTGACAGCGTAGGTACCCATGCAACATATTGTTAACACTCTTTTATTTTAATTATTGTCTGACTAATTGTCACCACTAAACATTTTTTAATTAAGGTGGGCTTTGCCTGCCCTCACCCTCAGAGGAGTATTGATCTCTCACCTCAAGCTATTGGCTGTTTGGGTGTATCATTGTG
This sequence comes from Calotriton arnoldi, assembly GCA_963921515.1. Taxonomy (NCBI): domain Eukaryota; kingdom Metazoa; phylum Chordata; class Amphibia; order Caudata; family Salamandridae; genus Calotriton; species Calotriton arnoldi. The sequence continues at coordinate 19,110 of CAWUFW010016547.1, read as the reverse complement.
CTTCGTTTGGAGTGTTTTCATTGCAGTGCAAGAGGCGCTATTTTACATCTGAAAACTGCTCTCAATCATCCCGCATTGAATAATTTACTTCACACACGCTTTGCGTAAAGAAAGCATAATTTTTGCATTTTTGTACTGCAGTACTCTTTTTTTAATGTTGTTAGTACTCTTGGGCAGGCCATTACCAGCATCATTATCATCATCCACACCATTGCAGTCACCACTGCATTTGTGCTTGTCAATGTTTGCATGCTTTAACATATGAAAGCTAGTCCCACTGGCTTTGCCGCTGCTTGTTTACTCTGGCAAAGCAGTAGTATTACACATTATGAGAAAGCCAGTGCAGAACCTTCCATCCTACCTACACCCACCTGATCCTTGCATCTTTTTGCCAACCTCCGTGTTACAGAAGGGATCGTTGTGCTATTAAAGAAAATGGTGATCTTTCAAGATATTGTTATTCAAGATATTTACAGGAATATGTATTACACCTGGCTTGTCCAACCCACTGCCCTTGTACCAACATGCAGCCCCCAGATACCGTTTATCCGGCCAGAGGAACCGTTACAATGTGTATGACTTATTGACTTTGTTTTTTTTGTATCTTTTCTTGGGGGGAGGGGGGGGACCGAGCTCCATAGTCTATGTTGTCATTAGCCAGGTAGGTTGGCCAAATTTGACTGCGTTTCCCAGCAGTTCTAGAAAGAAAATGGCATTATTAAAGAACATCTGGGGCTAGAACAATATGAAAGCTGGGAGTAGGGCCAAGAGTATTTAGCAAATAGCACTGTGCCATAATGAGAGGCTAGGACACCGAACATCAAATACGTACTAAACATGAACAGCCAAAAGATCGGCAATTTAAACGTTGTGTTATCAAAGAACTGATAATGGGTCTCAAGATACATGTGGCATGTGCAATCTAAGAAGAGGGATTTAATGGATTTTGGCATAAGGCACCTTGCTGAACTGCACAACACCAAAGTGCAAGGGCAGGAATGCACCGTATTTATGCAATACAGTGCATTCCTGTCTTTTCTCCCTGCACTGGCACTGTTTGGGCAGCCTAGCCCCAATGTAGGCACCCTTGCACCATGGCGCAAGGGTGCCTCTGTTGCATGCAGGTTTGTTTTTGTTCAGGAAGGTACACCTTCCTGCACAAAAACAATCCTAAGAGGCCTTTTCCTCTTTCTATGTGTGCTGCAGGATGCAGCACACATAGAAAGAGGAAAAAACGAGGAGAAATAAACATATTTCTCCTCTTTACGCCTCACCTCGGGAGGCATATGGATTTGGCTCTTCCCCAGGTGTGCATGATTTTGTAAATCTGGAGTAGCATCAAAATCCATGGGTGTTTCGTGGGAAAACCCACTGCAACGCCCATCGAACATCTCCTGGGCACAGAGTAAGGTGATTTGCGCTGCGTTGCCTTACTCAAGATTTATGAGGCCACTCGAAGCCATGCAGGGTGGCTTCGCGTGGCTTCCTAAATTGGATTGAGAGCCCTGAGTCATGCATGTACCACTTTACATGGTGCAAAAGTGATGCAGGGCTCTCATAAATAAGCCCCTAAGTGGGTTGAGCAGTGCAGCCAAAAGACACCATGGCAGGATCAGACGTTCTGCCACAAAGGTTAGCTGGTAATTGAAAAGGGTATGCAGTTCCTATGGGGATTGGGCAGTGGAGGGAGAAGACAGGTCTTTCTTCATGTTGCCCTCACACACCCCGAGAGGTGTCATGCTTCATCATAGGGCGATTGCCCCTCGTCAGGCCGGCGCTGCAATGCCTGACGGGCTCCCGTAACCGGGGCTCTTTATCGGGGATCTTTTGAAGAGGAAGCCGTTAGGTGCGTGCGGGTGTGTGGGCGGTGTAGTGCACAGTGAGAATATAATTAAAATGGGTATAGAGCAGTCCTCTAAAATCAAATTGTTTAATGAAAAGGTAGCTCTAGCCTAAATAAAAACAAGAGTGGGCCCCTACAAGGATATTAATGTTCCTAAGGGGCAGTCTAAGTGTATAAGGTCGACATGTTTCGTGCCTCTATTTGCCCCTAACGGGTCAATTGGCACTTCTTCAGGACCGTGTGAAGGAACAATAGATACGTGCACTACCACCTGGTATTCAATTGGTGGATATAAATTACCAGGGACGGTAGAGACCCTAGTTGACGTTAACTGGGGACTAGGTAGACCTGTGTAGAGGGAACAAAACGGGAAGGAGGAAAAAACAAGAAGGAGGAAAAAACAACAAGGGGGTGAGAGAGTGTAAATCATTGACATTGCATAAAGATTAACACATCTGAGGTATGAGGCTAATTGTAATGAAGGCACAGTATGTTAAATAGGCGTGAGGGTCTTGCGACAAGCAGACTGTTGCTAGTTTATATTTAATCAGAAAGGACGAGTATACTAACTAGTACAGATAATAAGCTTACTAGCATACAGACAAGTGAAGCGTTAATGCATATAGCAGCGTTATATTAGAATTGTGGTGTAGCGTAATCACCAGTGTCTGGCTAAGACAAACCGGTGTGCATATACTGAGTATAATGTCAAGAAATAGGAGGCACTGATCGTGCGGTAGAACACCAAGGTGCGTGTTCCGTGAATGATTTCAAGACATTTGTGGGCAATGACCGAGTGGTCGTCTAATAGCCAAGACAAGGTAATAGTTATGGTAGGGCAGAGCCACGCGGACAGTTGCGCGTGGCCGCTCATTTAAAAAAACCAAATTAAACCATCTAGCGTGGACAACCATAAAAAGAGCTATGTGGCGTGAACCGCCGCAAAGGGAGTAAAAACGGGACATTAACATTAACATTAAAGGACACTGATATCGAAATACAACACCGTACTGGAACCAAGTAGCTACGGCCATGTGCAGGTAACAGTATGAAGTGCCACTAACCAAGTCGCATTAGCGTGTAGGGCGCGGGACTGTAGTAAACAGTATGACATAAGTCTACAGACGCAAGAAAACTACAGTAGGGCGGAATGTAGACCTACGTAGCCGGGCACATGTGTGGGGGAAGGAGGAATGTTTTTATACATAGAATTGTTTAAGGAGACAAAATTAAATGCCCTCACAATGGCGTAGATACGTAACAGAAAATTAAGTGCGTGAAATGAGATTAGTAAAAGGATAAGTGAAATGCTAAAACCTCAAGACTCACCACTAGGTAAGCGTACTGGGCCGACGGGGAATTGGCGGAGCACGTAGTTGCTCCGGTAGTCTGAAAATAGAAAGCCGTAGTGTACAGGCAGGGTAAAGCAGACATAAAGCTTACCGGTTGTTCAGGGCGGGAGGCCGTAGCAGAGTGGTACTCACAGGTTCAATGAGGCAACTGGCTGGAATCCTACCCTGGCTCCAGGACCCCGTGACCGGAAGTTCCGGTTGGCTGGTATTTATGCGGAAAGAACTAGGCCGGCGAGAGAAGCAGCCATCTTAGGAGTGAGTTCAAAAAACTTAATTGGGTCCTCGACAATGTCATAGGGAGGACTAGAGCGGCACTTGAGGCAACCACCTTAGGAGTAATTTTGATAAAAACTTAAATGGGTTCTCAACAAACACATAGGGGACACCGAAAGGCCTGATCACGATAGTGAATTGTGCCTATAGGAGTGGAAATAAGAGTCAGCTACCAAAGGTAGCAGAGAGCGGCATACAGGCAGAGTGACCAAAGTCTGTGCATAGACAGCTACGTATACAGCAGACAATGGCGCTCACGCCCGGTGTCTAGACCAGGTGTATGGACAAGAGCGCGTAGTTGTGTAGGGCAGGCTGATGTATTGTCCTAAAAGGTATCCTTAAAAGATGTCGTCTAAGGGTACATGATATTAAAAACCTGCATTGTCAGGATGATCGTAGTGGCGCAGGTGCCGAAGTATTTAGGGTATAGGGCAGAACGGAAAGGCCAAAGGGCCAGAGGAGAAGGTTAAGGTCAGGAGCTGATGGTAAATAGAGGGCTATAGTGAGAGAGAAAACCCCTGTATGTCAGTGTAGTGGCATAGGTGGAAGAGGACTGGAGAACGGGGCGGCAGGCAGAAATAGCCAGTTGCTTTTATTCCGCCCAGGGAATGTCATCGTTGAGGCCCCTGATGTGTGACCCCAGTTTGAAAACCCAACATTGTTCCTTTCTGAAAAGGGCCTCCTTAGTGATGGTTGGAAAGGCCTCAATGATTGTCCAATGTAAATCATTTGGTGAATGGTTGGATTCCACGAAGTGGGTACACATTTTGGTGTTAGTTTTTTTACAACGAAAATTGCTCCTGTGTTCTGTGATCCTAGTTTTCACAGCACGTGTAGTCATCCCTACATATTGGAGTTGGCAGGGGCATGTTATTAAATAGATGCAATTTCGTGTGTTACAGTTTGTGTGTTTGTTTTGAGTCCACTTCCAGCTATTAGTCAAAGCGATGTTTTTGGTGGCTAGAGTAAAAGGACAGATTATGCATTGACCACAGGGGTAGTGGCCAGTGACAGGTGGTAGGTCCCATAGGGTATTGGGAGCTCTCAGGGTTCGCTTTTTAGGTCTGGTGTTCACTAATAGATCTTTGATATTGGCCGTCCTTTTAAAGGCAAAATGCGGTTTGCTAATGCTCAACTCCCCAGTTGCCAAAATACTCCAGTGTTTGTTGACAATTCTTTTTAACAAGTTGGAATCTGGTGTGAAGGTGGTCACACGTGATCGTATCAGTTGTAGGTTTTGTAAGTGTTTCTATAAGGCTTAGTCGGTTGGAATTTCTTGCTCGCTTTTGGGCATTGCTTACAATTTGGGGGGGGTACTGTCTTTTAAGCAAGTTGGTGCTAAGTTCGGTTGCTTGCTGTTTGTAATCCTCCACATTACTACAATTCCTGCGGATACGTAGGAATTGCCCGTAGGGCAGGTTTTCCCTCAGTGTCTTCGGGTGAAAGCTTTGGTACAAGAGGGGACTATGACTGTCAGTTGGTTTTTTGTATGTAATCGTCTCCAGCCTGTTGGGTGTTCTCTTGATCATGAGATCAAGGAACGGAAGTTCTTGTTCTGAGCAGGCAGCTGTGAAATTGAGGTACCTAGTCCCCAGTTAACGTCAACTAGGGTCTCTACCGTCCCTGGTAATTTATATTCACCAATTGAATACCAGGCGGTAGTGCACGTATCTATTGTTCCTTCACACGGTCCTGAAGAAGTGCCAATTGACCCGTTAGGGGCAAATAGAGGCACGAAACATGTCGACCTTATACACTTAGACTGCCCCTTAGGAACATTAATATCCTTGTAGGGCCCCACTCTTGTTTTTATTTAGGCTAGAGCTACCTTTTCCTTAAACAATTTGATTTTAGAGGACTGCTCTATACCCATTTTAATTATAATCTCACTGTGCACTACACCGCCCACACACCCGCACGCACCTAACTGCTTCCTCTTCAAAAGATCCCCGATAAAGAGCCCCGGTTACGGGAGCCCGTCAGGCATTGCAGCGCCGGCCTGACGAGGGGCAATCGCCCTATGATGAAGCATGACACCTCTCGGGGTGTGTGAGGGCAACATGAAGAAAGACCTGTCTTCTCCCTCCACTGCCCAATCCCCATAGGAACTGCATACCCTTTTCAATTACTAGTCTCTTTTGGGAGCAAGTGTGCAGGACCTCATAACCTAGCTTCCAGTCCCCTCCTTGGATACAACAAAGGTTAGCTGCCCAGAATTCGGAATGCTGCTGAACTTCCCAGGGCAGCCCATTAGCACTTTGAAGTGCAGACCAAAGTTCAGGTAATGCATGCACCTTTCCATCCCCAAAACTCACATGGCATGTTTGGCTGGACATGCTCACCACAAAACCAGGCAAGTGAAAAGCCATGCATCATTAAATCCAGTGCATGCTGGCTCATCTAGGAACTTATCTAATTTATTCTTTTTATGTTGTTACTCGACCTCACACTTTCATCCCATTTCACCTATGAATGATGCAATATGTATGCATATATGACTATCCCTCCTGCACATGTGCCCAAGGAACAAATACTATCTGACACAATTCATATAAAAAATATTTTCATAGAAAAAATGCAACAGTGGCTTGAAATGATATAAATGTATTCCTGCCTGCCTCCAAATACATGATCCAACAGAGGTCCTTTAGCAAGCCAAGCTGAAGATGATATATCGCCATTGGATATTCTCAGTTCCATATATACCCATTTCCTGGTGACGGAAAAGTAAATACTAAGGGGTCGATTCCGATGTCGTTCGGAAAGCATTCCTACCGAGTCGGTTTCGGAATGCTTTCCGGATGACTCGGTTTGGGGGAGTCCAACCGAGCAATTTGGATGTATCCGGATGCTTCCGGATACGATTCGGCCGGACTTCCATTGACTTCAATGGGAGCCTGTGTTCCGAACGAGAACACAGGTTCACATTGAAGAAAGGGGTGGCTGGGGAAAACCTTGCTCCCTGTGGCGGGCACCTCATGGTGCCTGCCACACTGTGCATCGTTTGGAAAGAGGGGTCACTTGGGTACCCCCATTGTCCCCATTCGGAAGACCCCGGGTGAAGGGGGGCCTGCTATAGGACCCCAAAGACAAATTCCGGCAGCCGTTTTGTTCCAGAGAAACCGAATCGGTAAGGTTGTCTGAATCTGTCATCGTACTCGCTCGCTCAGAAACCGAGTCCATAGAGCTCTACGATTCGGCACCGAAAGACGCAACCTGTCCAAATGCCTTTCAGAACCGATTCGGTCAGCCCTAACCGTTTCCAGACATTGTAATCGGTCGTTGGGAAGTGTGTACGATTTGGTCGGAAACAAGGGTTCCGGATCAGATTCGGCAAACCCGAACCGGATTCGGAGCCCTTCCTAATGACATCGGAATCGAGCCCTTAGATGTGGCTAATTCTGAAGGTATTTTCTCATAGTGATACTAGTTATGTCAACACTTACAATAAAAACCAGACATGTCCTGCATCTTTCACCCTTGGTTATCTTTCAAAGATGACTCGAATACATTTTCTTGCCAATGGTTTGATATTTAATTCCATTGTCTGGTTGTTTATTGATCCAGCAGAGGACATTATTTATTTAGGTATTCAGAAAAATATCGAAAATTAAATATTGTCATACATAAATATTGAGTTTGATATATTGTCATACAGAAATATCATGTGCAAGAATATCATTGTCAAGAATAGCGATTTTAAGGTAATATTGATATTAACAATATCGTAATCATTAATATTGTTTACAAAATATTGGTTGTGAATAATATAGTTTTTAAATTATTTGTATGTATTTTAGTGTGCATTTTAATTGTATCTGTTATACATTGTTTGTATAATTATAGTTAATGTTTTAAATATAGTTTTTTAATTTTTAGTAGTTTTGGAAAATAATTTTATAAATGTTTTTTTTCTTTAGTACTGTATCGTGTTGTGGGGTTTATAGGGTTACAGAGTTTAAAAATAGTTAATTCATGTTTCAGAATCATGTTATTTATTATTGTATGTGTTAATTGTGTTGTGCTTTTTAAATGTAAATAAGATTGTATTTAGTGGTTGTTGTTATTTTGAGACTATAGTTTGGTATTTCAATTATAATAATATTTTCAGTAATTTATGCTATGTATTAAAAATTGCAATACATATTTAATTTAGATTTTTTCTATTTAAATATTTATATTTGTTGTTATTTAGTATGTTTCTGAAATTATTTTATTTTGTTGAAGTGAATTAGTCTGTTTCTAATGTTGCAGAGAGTGCAGTGGCAGTAGTACATTTTACTCCTTTGCAATTCAACATTTTCCCTACTCTTGCACTGACAGGAGTGGGAATGGTAAATTTTACCCCTCCGCAATCCAACACTTTCCCTACTGTTACATTGACTGGAGTTGGAATTGCAAATTTTACCCCTCCGCAATCCAACACTTTCCCTACTGTTGCACTGACTGGAGTGGGAATAGTAAATTTTGTCCCTGCATAATCCAACACTTTCCCTACTGTTGCAGTGACTGGAGCGGGAATAGTAAGTTTTACCCCTCAGCAATCCAACAATATCCCCACTGTTGAGCACTGACTGAAGTGGGAATAGTACATTTTATCCCTCCGCAATCCAACAGTTTCCCGACTGTTGCACTTGTTGGAGTGGGAATAGTACATTTTACCCTTCCTGAGTCCAACACTTTGCTTACTGTAGAATAAGTTGGAGTGGGAATAGTATATGTAGTATTTGTAAAATATTATAGTTTACTTTATATTGTTTAAATGTATATTATTATGTTTTGTGTATTCAAAATTATAATGTTTATAATTATTAATGTTTTACTATGTAATATATTTTTGGGATAATTGTAACTTTTTTATGTTGTTTACTTTTTATTTGTAATTAAAATGGTTTGTTTTTTAAATTTTGTATGCTAAGGGTACATATATATATATATATATATATATATATATATATATATATATATATATATAAGCAGACATTTGAGGTGAGCAGATCTAGAGTGTCGCTGTTGTTGAGAGTGCTCTATACAGGAGCTGCTCTCCACCCAAACTTGAGAACTACCCACAGTTCTCTGCTTCTTTTTGCATAATTTATGCGTCACTCTATGCCTGAAAGGGTATTGTTTTGACTTATACTTTTATTCAATATTAAAGATATTTAGGGGCCCATTACGATACCCGGCGTAAATAAATCCGCCAGGCATGGAAGCGGCAAAAATCCGCCCGCACACACCGCCTGAACACCGACCACGCCATTATGAGTACACAAACTGAAAACCGCCATCGGCGGAAAAATCATACAAAATACCGCCCGCCATCGTCCGAGTCGGAGTCAAACCGCCCGCCACGGACGGAAACACGCACGACAACACAAAACCGCCCGCCCTCACGGCCGACACACCGCACGTGACATTACGATCGCACCGACATGAGCGCGGAAAAACAACAAAAATACCGCCCGCCAGCGCAAACAACGCCGATGAGAATCGACACGGCAGAAGCCATGGCGCCCACGTACCTGCACAGAAACCATCCGCACACAAAACCAATAGCACACAACATGGCCAACAAGTCCACACAGCAAGGCACGCACAAATACACAAGCACAGTACACATCCCGAAAACACCCCCCGGACAAACAAAAAATACAAAGGCCAGAACCCCAGACACAACACACCTGAAAACAACAGACCATGAGGACACACCCACATAGGTGAGTACAAAAGCAGCACTCCCACAGACCACAACCCCTTGCTACATTGCAAACCAGAGAGGAGAGGAGAGGACACAGTGACACAGCAAGGACAGCAGCACACCACAGAAACGCACACATCACAACCACCACCACCACCACCAAACACCGGCACCACAAACCCCCTGCACATTACACAACACACACCGCACCAGCACCACAAACACCATGGCACCACAAAGAATGCCCAAGTTCACGCCCATGGAGCTGACGGTCATGGTCGACGAGATCATCAAGGTGTACCCACAAATCTATGGGAACATGGTCCAGCACACACCACTAGCCACCAGAAACAGAATGTGGACCCGGATCGTAGACCAGGTCAATGCAGTCGGGACCCTGCCCAGGAACAGAACCGAGATAAACAAACGTTGGAATGACGTAAAGAGCCTGGTCAAGAAGAAGGAGGGCAAAAACAGAGAGCTGGCTGCCGTCACTGGCGGAGGGAATCCCGCGCTCTTTAAGACCTTCAAAGCGTGGGAGGAGAAGGTGCGAGTCGTAATCCATCCGGAGATCCTCGCCGGATTAGCAGGGGGAGTGGAGGCTGGTAAGTACAAACTAATGTATACCAGCACACCGCTATGTACTCACATGCACTACCACCATGCCACAGCTCCCAGGGACAAACACCCCCATGTCCAGCACACAACACACAACACATCACACACACATGCAACAGACACCACCACACACAGCCCAAACAGAACAACTGTAAGATGCGTGGGGACATGTGTACACTAAGCCAGCCACGTAACCACCAACAGGTCCCCAAATATGCCAGAAGCGCCACAACGAGCACCCACCACACCCATGTGTCCGCCACAGCTGCACTAACCGACAAGTAACAGGTAAGTGGCAGGAACACAAAGTGCAGTGGGTGGGACGGTGGACAGCCCAAGTACAACACACACCAGGCCCCAGTCCCACAGCACACCAAGGAGATGGGACAACTGCAATACGTTGGCTGGCACACAACTATCACTCACTCATAACGATGCGTCCAATGCCATGTCCAGTAACCACAACAGACAGCAAATATGCAGGGCATGTCAGGCATGCACACACCTCAGACCATGCACTGTCATGCTGCCACAACACATGTCACGTTCGGCACCCATGGCTCACAGCATGTACCCCAAAAGCATATACCCTCCCAAATGCGAATCTGGGGCATGGCCCCCATGTTGCCATATGCGTTCCTGAGCGTTCCATTTGAACCCCAAAAGCATATTCCATCCCAAATGCGAATCTGGGGCATGGCCCCCATGTTGCCATATGCGTTCCTAAGCGTTCCATTTGAACCCCAAAAGCATATCCCCTCCCAAATGCGAATCTGGGGCATGGCCCCCATGTTGCCATATGCGTTCCTAAGCGTTCCATTTGAACCCCAAAAGCATATCCCCTCCCAAATGCGAATCTGGGGCATAGCCCCCATGTTGCCATATGCGTTCCTGAGCGTTCCATTTGAACCCCAAAAGCAAAGTACAAACCAGACCCAGGATGGGCCAGGAGCCCGCATACACCAGAGTCACAATAAGTAGGGGCACAGCAACACACCCATCGGCATGGCCAATCCGTCCCATGCCACATGTGCACAGCACACAGTCCCATTGCCAAGCACACACAACTACAGATGCTACAGCCACACACACGCCTCCGGGAAACCCATGTACGAGATTGCACGAACTGCCAATGTCAGACGACTAATACATACTTCGCCAGGTGCAACACAATAACAAATCTCATTCTCTCCACAGGTGACGAACTGCTGGACGCTGGGGATGGAGACAGCAGCCAGCACAGCCAGCCTACAAGCCCCCAACGAGGACACACGGATCTGGAGGATCTGTCCACCTCTTCGGACACGGACCACCAAGCTGGCCCATCTGGCGTGGCAGGGCCCAGCCGCTCCCCAGGACCCCTCCTACCCACCAACCCATCATCCAGGGATGCTGAACAGTCCCAGTCCCCTGCTGCCACTGTCGTTGCGGCCACACCCACGGTCATTGCGGCCACTACCACTGCCGCAACCGCCACCATCGCCGCACCGACCACCACCGCCTCCACCACCACCACGTCTTCGCTGGCACCAGCCCCAGCGCAGGTGGTGGCCCGGCCGACTGGATCCACCCTGGGAGCCACAGCGAGGACCGTGGTGAGCAATGTGGCTAGTGGGCAGGCCGGTGGCAGCAGGACTGGTAGGAGGAGCAGGGTCAGGGAAACGCCAGCCTCCCCTGGGAGCCATGCCCTGCCTCAAATGGACAGAGTCCTTGGGGCCTATGAAGAGGCCCAAGGACAATGGGCCAGGTCTGCTACTGACACGCGGGAGGTGCTGGGGGTGCTGAGGTCCATGGACGCCCATATGGGCCAATTCGTGTCCCGTATGGACCAACTCGTGGACCTCATGGGCCAGCTGGTGGTGGCGGTGGGGTCACAGGCAAGGCCAGCAACACCACCTCCGCCACCACCTGCTAGGGCGCAGGCTCGGGCAGCAGTGTCCACTTCCCCTGCGTCCACAGCCAGTGAGCACACCTCACCCACCACCAGCAGGTCGCCACCACACCCCCCCTCCCAAACGTGGAAGGGGCCGTCCGAAGAGGAAACAGATCTCCCGGGAGGACTTCGCACGCTCCAGTCGCAAGTGAGGCAGCCAGCCAGCCTTCCGCCAGCCTTCCTTGACCAGCCACTGCATTGACTTGCTCTACGATCCCACTCCACACAGCCATCTGGATGGCATGTGTGTGTTGGACTATGGACATAGAACCAGTGGGTACACCCTGATCATCACGCAGCCATGACCGACAGCTCATTGTCACTGCACGCACCACTTTTGTCATCACCTTACACACAATCACATGTCACAGTTTGTAATAAATGCACCTTTTTCACTAACTGCTGTTTGTGCCCTGTGTCTTTATTGTACGGAATACAACGGCCACCTTGGGCGGAAAGGCACCTGATGCGTGGCATGGAAATGGAATCCGGAGGGCCTGTAGGGACCTAGGGGTGGGAGACAGAACAGGAGCACATTCAATGAGTGTGTCACACACCCATCACACAGTACATGTCAACAACTACAAGCAATGTACACACATCGCACAGAGCAATAGGGCACAATGCCACAGCCACCAACAGTGGCATACTACCCTGGCCATGGAGCGTTGACACACTGCACGCAGTGAACATACGGCCACCCTGACACAGCACACACACACCTGCATAGATACAGACACATCATCCGTCGTACATGGACACTCACCGTCAAGTGAAGTAGCGGGCGATGAGCTGCTGGCGCACATTCCCAGCTTCCTCCTCTCCGCTGTCCACCTCACTCGAGCTGTCCTGGTCTGCGGGCTGGGGCCCTGGTTGATCTCCGTCATCCACAATGAGGGGGATCTGCTTCCGAATGGCCAGATTGTGCAGCATGCAGCACGCCACCACTATCTGGCACACCTTCTGTGGGGAGTACGCCAGTGCACCCCCGGTGCGGTCCAGGCACCTGAACCTGGACTTGAGGAGGCCAAAGGTACGCTCGACCACACGTCTGGTCCTCCCATGTGCCTCATTGTATCGATCGTCTGCTGGGGTGCGAGGATTCCTCAATGGACTGAGCAGCCATGCCCCATTCGGATACGCAGAGTCACCTGGGTGTGAGGGACACAGAGAACCGTTGCTATTCCAACTGGACAGGGGACAGCATCGCACAACCAGCACGCTACACCACTCCACATACTCACCGACAATACAGCCACGATCCTGTTGCAGATTGGCCATCAGTCGTGGCAAGATGCTGTTGCGCATTATGTGTGCGTCATGGGCCGAGCCTGGAAACTTTGCACACACGTGGGTGATCACCATGTCCGCAAGGCACACCACTTGCACATTCAGGGAGTGCGTGTGCTTCCTGTTGCGGTACAGGTGCTCAGTGGCCTGTGGTGGAACAAGGCCAACATGAGTGCAGTCAATGGCTCCCACGACGTGTGGGATTCTGCCAAGGGCATAGAATGCACCCTTCACTGCCGCCAATTCACGAGCCCTGGGGAATCTGATGTACCTGTTCCGGTACAGCATCATGGCTGCCAGTACATCCCTCAGCACCTTGCTGAACATGGGCTGGGACATCCCTCCTCCACTGCCCACTGTGTGCTGGAATGACCCAGTGGCGAAGAAATGCATGGCGGCCATCACCTTAGCCGTGGGGGTGACAGCAGTCGGATACACCCTGCGGGGACGGAGATGGGGCTCTAACATGGCACACAGTCGATGCAGAGTTGGCCTGTCCAGCCGAAACTTCCTGATTACCTCTGTATCGTCCATGTCCGCCAGCAATTGGTATGGGCGGTCAATGTTCGGTCTCCGCCTGGGTTAAATGGCAGAGGACACATGTCAAAGCAACACGGCACATAGCAATTTCGCATACACATCACTGACATGACTGAGCAAGCACATGAGCCACAGCCCAGCTGTCAAGCTGGGACGGCACGGCCACAATACTCTTACACAGGTCTCCCAACAATGGCAATGGCAAGTGAGACATACCACTGCCATGTGCATGCACATGGGGATCTAGGCCCCAATGACTTGCGGGGCGTGCTGATGGGGACTGACTGCATATTCGTCAAGCGGCAACGCCACGGCAACATGAGTGTCTGCTGAGCATGGTACTGCTTCCGAGGCTGGATGAGTATGGCACACGACGACGACGATGTGGGCACGGGCTGAGCGGCCAATACAAGTGGGACCTGTGGCACGAGGGGATATGAGACAGTAGTAGGTGTCAGCACTGCACCCTATGTACAGCACTGTACGGATCACAGCTCCCGAAACATTGACTGGTGTCCACATTGACAGCCCCATGCCAAGACGGCTGTGTGCTTGCAGTCACACGTCACAGGTGAGAGGTTACATTGCACGTGCCAGGTGGCAGTCGTACATAGTGGGAGCTGGCATGTGTGTGCATGTGTCTCCTGTTCAGGATCCACCAGATGGGCGCTGACTCTGTACTGACCATTGGACACAGCATGTTCCGTGGAAGGCTTGTGTGTGTGGGATGGTGGCACTGGATGTGCCTCCGTTGGGGGGGGGCCATGCACAGGGCGGGTACGTCGATGATTGCGCATTGTTGGTCACGGTGGGTGCACCAGCTAAGATGTGTTGCCCTGTGTTCAATTCCTATGTCCGCATGATGATGGACTGTGGATGTGGGCAGACTACACATTGGTCGATGTGCTGTCTATATGCATGTGCCTTCACACCAGGCACAGCTGCCCCTGCACATGTGACCCCTGCTGGACTCGCTGCTGGGTCTGTGGAGCTGATGCACCTTCTGCGCGTGGGGCGGACAGCTCTCCTCACTTCCCTCATTGCGCATGTCATGTCTTTGCCGCAGGTGACATGGATCATGGAGGGCCCACATGTACGCGTGGGTAGGCTACACATGATTGTTCACTGGTCGCCACCCCCAGTCAGTGTTTCGAATGGGAAGGTTGTCGTGCTGGTGGTATGTTCGATGTGGCGGATGGGCGGGCCTAGGTGCGGGCTTACATTCCGGACATGGGGGGGTAGTTGGATTGGCGACTAGTTGCAGTACACACGGGACACGTCTCTTCCTTTCCACATCTGGGTCATCCCTTGTACTAACTGACAGTGATACAGTCATCTTCGCCCCAGCCCTCATGTCCTCCCCTCGCCCCCCCAATATGCATGCTCACCTGCGAGGCTAGCGCTTGCACAGGCAGCCCCAAGCTTGCACCAGAGAGGGCAAGGAGTGTATGTGTGGGTCCAGTTGCACGAGTGGGCTGTCTCAGGGTATGATGTGTGGCGGGACGCCGTCCACCTGCGTGGTGCCCCAAATGGAGACCCGGCCTGCATGGACTATGCATCACAGTCTTCGCCTTCCGGATCCGCCACCTGCGACACCCAGTGGCTGTGGCTGCCCTTGCGGCCATGCCGCGTCCGTCTGTGGCTGATGGCCCACACATTCACTCTTTGGCCTCTCTGGGGAGGGCTCAGGGGTGGTGGCGCACGCGCTTGCACTTAGTCGCAATGGCATGTGTCGTGGTTGGTATGATGGGCAATGGATGGGATGGTGCGAGCCACCTCCCGTGACGTCAGTGCTGCTCGTGCTGTGGTGCGTCCCCCTACACTTCCATTTGACTTTTTGCCATGCTGGACGTTGAGGTTCTATTGCCTGCGTGATATGAGCAGGAGGAGCGCGAGGAGACCTCTCACACACCATGCTCCACTGCCATCCCGTGCCCTGTATCGCCTGTGCGGATTGACTATGTTGGGGTTACACCTGGTCGACTGGGGCTGTGTGTGCCTTGTCAAGGGGCATGGCGGGCGCACAACAGGATCCAGCTCGTCCACAGAGGGTGGGCTGAGGTGCGCCTGGTACCGCTTTGTACGTGTGCCCGGCTGCTGTGCACACACGTGTTCACTCCCCCCGACAGGTGTCCTCTCACAATGCCCAGGGAAGCGGTGGTGTACTGTTCATGAGCCCTCCCAACACGGCGTGCTCCAACTTGGCATGTGCGCATCTACCCGTCGCACCCACCCACCTGAGCACTGCGTCCATACGACTTCACACGACACATGTGTGTCTTCCACAGTAGTGCTACTCATTTGCGTTGACATCCAATACCAGTGGACTACATGGTCATGTCACGACTGCCGTGTACTTCACATACTCTCATCCTCTCTCATTCGTACTTGTGAAATGAGTCAGCGGAGACAGTTCTGGTTTCAAACATTATATTGAGTCTTCTGTCCTCTGTGATGCAGTATAGTGGACACTACTGGCAGCGGAATACATATTGAGGATATACTGAGCATGATTACAAATGGGATAGGGTGTGGGGTTACATCTGCTTGGCCAAGGCTGTGCTAATGTACAATTACGTATAGCTGCGGAGCTGCGGACTTTGACACAGACGGTATACATGTAGCCTACCAGACCGCTCGGCATCATGGGCACAGTCCATCTCAGTTCCATGTGACAGGTTTGCTGCGGTTGTTCCTCATGCACGCGTGCATGTGAGATGACATCAGGGCATGTGCTTGCGTGCATGCAGCGGCGTGCCACTTGTTGTTGCACTGTGGTGGTTACTGGACATGTCACAGTCACTGGGGTCGTGTTGTTGTTGTATGCACTTGTCGTCCATGCAAAGGTCCTGGTATGGGATTCCCGGGGCGGGGGTGGGAGGGGTGCAGCACCCACAGACTCCAGGCGACCTATTCATGTCCACTGAGCGGTGTGTGTGTCCATGTGCGCTGGATCCATGTCGTGTCCTGGTTGTTCGTGCAGTTCCGTCCATGTGGGTGCGATGCACAGAGCCCATGCCACTGCCTCCCACGATGCATGCGGTGTTCCTGGATGTGATGGGGAACAGTGTGCATGTCCCGGTCATATCCGATGTCATGGCGATGTCGTTGATGGTGTGGTTACAGTTGCCGGTCGTTTGGTATGGCTGTTGTGGTGGTGACTGGCCAGTCCGTGCGGAAGCTGAGCATGGGTGCGGGGTTGGACTTCATAGGTCAGTCGGGGAACCTGCGTTGTGGTCCGACGTATTTACAGGTTGTCAGGTATGCGATGCCGTCCAGCAGGGCTTCCATGTCATTGGTGGTGTACATGTTTGCCAGCCAATGAAGCGGATGGTGGCTGTCAAGGTGTTGTTCGTAGGTTGTCCCTTGGAGGACCATGATGGGGCATGCTGGGTGACATTCGATGTAGCTGTTCTCGATGATCCGTCGTGTGGAGGCACAGTGGTTCCATTTCAGTGCGCGTGCGATGTTGGCCACATACGCCATGCCCCCATAGGCAGAGCAGGCCCTGTCGTGTGCGTCCAGAGGGAGGAGTAGTGGTAGCAGGTCCGCCTTCAGACATGCCGGGTTGGAGAGGCATATCTCGACGGGATGCTGGTAGGGACACCTCCGACAGTAGAAGACGGGCATGACGCAGCTGAACAATGTGATGCGGTAAGTCAGTCGGTAACTTACGTTCAGCAGGGACAGGAGATCGCATCCCAATGTACGTATCGTGCTGGTTTGGTACAGCTTGAGCTCTTCGGCGTAGTTGGGTAGGTGTGTTGCGGTTGCCATTTCGCAGCGGTGCGTTGTGGTGGCGTGCTCCGGCTGTGTGTGCAGTCTGCAATGTGCACACTCCGGGGTTGCTGTGAGCTCTGTGTAGTCGTGGGGAGACAGGACTTGTGTTCTGTTGGCTTGTTTGGAGGACACGGGCCCTCTTCCCACATGCTTCTCAGACAGTTCAAGGTCGGTGCTGTGTGACTCCTTCCAATTAACTTGCATGTGGCCGACATGGGGGAGTGTTTTCTTCTTTCTTCCCCGTCCGTTGTGTGCTTCTGTGATATGCGCTATCTGGCCTGTGGTCGGTCTCCTCGGCAAGCCTGTGTTGGTCTATTCTTGGACAATGGCTGTATTCACCGGCTTCTGTCGTAGGGCTGTGGTTTCGGAGTTGGAATGGAAGGTCATTCAGTGCTGTCTGCTCTCCCTTGTGTGGGCGGCAGCCTGCCTTTCCGCTCTGCGTTGGGCCTTGTGTGTGGATGTAATTCTTGGGCCACCTGTTGTCGGTCACCGGGCTCTTTGGTGTTCCGTTTCATGTGTCTTGTTCATATGTGCAGGGTGGTATGGGTTTTTCAGTGTGGTACTGGCGTTCCTCTTCCCGAAGGGGCCCTGCTTCTCCTAGTTGGTGTTGCCGCCGCTGTGTGCTTCGCCATGTTTGTTACACTGGGGTGTGTCCTGCTGTTGCGTGACTTCACTGACATGTGTGCGTCGGTTGTGTGGCGTTGGGTGTTGTCCGTGAATTGGGCGTTGGGGACATGTCTGTGGCCGGCCTGTCACGTGTCATGTGCGTTCGGGGTGGGGCTGATGTGTGTGCTGCTTGGTTGTGTCCCTGTGTCTGTGTGCGACGCATGCATGGCGCTGCGGTTGGCCTCTGCGTTGTGCGCATGTGTGGCGGCGTCATCGGCGCTTTGGGGCCGTGACGGGGTGGTTGGTTCCTAGTCCCAGGTGGTGTGTACACATGTGTTCTGCGATGTTAGGATTTGGCCTGTGTGTCATATGTGGATGCAATGGTGGATGTGTAGTGTGCACGCGCTGGTGGGGGGTTGTCCGCTTTTTCCGCCCTTGCACTGTGTGCGCTGTTTGCGTGCACTTGTTGTGTGTGTGCCTACCTGCGTCTCCGCGGTACGGTGCGTCCTTGGTGGTGCATCAGCAGAAGCATGGGAAGGGCCTGCAGTGCTGGATTCATGCCCGGGGTGCCGCTTCTTCGTTGTCCGTGCTCTGCGTCCGTGTTTCCGCCTCTCTTTCACGTGCGGTGTCTCTTTGCCGTGGGAGCCGTTTGTTTGCGGCATCGTAATTTATGCGCCGGGCGGGACGTGTTTCGTCGGACGGTGTGTGTCAGTTGTGCTGCGCCGCTACGTGTGCGGGCGCACTTTGATGGCGGACGGTGTTGCTGGCTTGCCGGCGGTGTTTGGCCTGCTTTTCGCATCGTAATTTGGCGGGCGTGTGGGCTGCGGCATGCGGGCGGTAACTGGTGGTTTTTGCATCCGCCAGCACGGCGGTAGTGCTTCCGCCCGCCATCGTAATGGGCCCCTTAATTTTTATTATATTATTGTTATTTTCAAATATATTTAATGTTTACGATTTCATTTTTATATATTTTATAAAATGATATTTTAGACAACGATATTAGTGACAATATTTTTTTTAGTTATTTTGTTATTTACCTGATAACTATAGGATGGCAATATTTTTTACTTCGATAATCAAGATATTTTTTTATCATAATATTTTCAGGTTCTATATTTTGTCAGTGAACCAACCAGAACAACACCATTGAGTTAGAAATTTTTCAGATGGGAGTCGC
>CAWUFW010016546.1:302500-304376 GCA_963921515.1 Calotriton arnoldi | reverse complement strand
GTGATGGACATCATGCGCGGCACAGACCTCGCAGGGCTGAAAGCCGGGCATCCCTACGACACCTCAGGGAGTCGTGAAGACTCAGTAGAAGAAAACAGTGAAAAAATTCACAAAAAAGTAGTCAAAAAGTGACTAGGGCACTGCTCTCTTCCCGGATCTGCGCTTACTGGCGCGGGAAAAGAAAGAACTGACGTCAGCGCGCAGGCGGCGACCTGCGTACTGCCCGCGACGTCATCCCGGCGATCACGACGCCGGCCGACGGACGCGCGGGCCGCCGCAGCCGGCGACGCCTACCGGCAGCGCAAGGGTATTGCTGCTACGCAAAAACTCTTTTCCGGATCCAGCCTGACGCCTGGGGATAGTCTAAGGTAAGGAATCTGTCACTAACGTGTCTCTTTCAGATTTACAAGTTCACTACCCCATATCACGCACAAACTAATGGCCTGAGTTGAGAGATTCCAACAAGGCCATTGCAGGCATGATCATGTGGACTCGCTGAAAAACTCGGAAGGAGATGGGACGTACTTTTGCCTTGCCTGCTTTTCACTTACAAGAGAAGTGCCACAGAAGGGAGTAGGTTTTTCTCCTCTTTAAACTTTTGTTTGGCCATCCTGTGAGGGGACCATTTTGTCTGGTTAAGGAAGGCTAGGAGAGACCTCTCCATGAGCCTAAACAAGACATTGCGGACTGTGGACTGGGCCGAAGTTCCAGGATGGCAGAGTACATGGAAAAGGCAAGCAGAAACCTTGAAGCCAGCCAAGAACTTCAGAATCTCTGGTATGACCAACAGGCTGCCATAGGGGAGTTCCAACCAGGGCAGAAAGGTAAGGGTTTTGGAGCTTGTGGCACCTAGGGCCCTCCAGGACAAATGGACCGGGCCCTACCCTCATCCTTGAAAGTAAAGGGGAGGGTCACCTACTTGGTTGACCTTGGCACTAGCAGGAGCCCCAAAGAGATCCATGTTAACTGCCTGAAAGCTTTCCATGACAGGTCTGAAGTAGTGACTATGCTGATGGTAACTGATGAGGATCAGTAAGCAGAAATTGAACCCTCTCCTGACCTCTTCTCCAGCAGCCCCAAAGATGGGTCAGTGGATGGAGTGTTCTACTCAGAAGCCCTCTCTGTCCAACAGCAAGCGGACTGCAGAGCCTGAGTCCTGGAGCAGTATGATGGGCTCTTCTCCCCAACCCCTGGGCAGACACACTAGTACCCATGATGTGGACACTGGAGACAGCTTGCCTGTCAAAACTAAGATCTATCGACAGTCTGACCATGTTAAGGAGAGGCATCAAAGCTGAGTCTGTAGTGTGTTGGCGTTAGGGGTTATTGAACCCTCTTGACAGTCCCTGGGCTAGCCAAGCGGTCTTATTCCCCAAACCTCACCCAAGGGTGGGAAACCAGAAATGAGGTTTTGCGTGAACTACAGAGGGGTTTCAATGCTGTCACTAAGAAAGATGCTCACCCTATACCTAGAGCCCAGATAAGGTTGATGAGACCAAATTGGGAGTAGGCAAATTTCTCAGCACCTATGACTAAACATCAGGGTACTGGCAGATTGGCATGGCTCCAGGGGGCAAAAGAAAAGGCAGCACTCTCCACACCAGATGCGCATTATCAGTTCACTGTTAAGCACTTTGGCTTAAAGAATGCCACTGACACCTTCCAAGTCCTTTTGCTGGGCTAGAATCTCTTAGGGCAGCATATTGTAGGTGATATGTGCTGGCTATAGTTCCACCTGGCAGGATCACCTGATCCACTTTGGCAAGGATTTGCAGATCCTGCAGACTGCAGGCCTCACCGTCAAGGCATCCAAATGGCAGATAGGGGCAGGGCACAGGATTCCCGGATGCACTTGGGCAACCTGGTAGGTGGAGGC